>JANQDE010000007.1:2841604-2883794 GCA_037157785.1 Cephalotes varians | reverse complement strand
CCCCCCCCGCCGACTTACCGGAGGGCAACCTCCCCCACTCACTCGCCCTATTTTCATGTCACAAACTTCTCTTTGAAACGCCCCTTGCCCTGGCCGCTCGTTAACTTTGGATGTCCTCATTTACGCCTAATCGACTCGAGTCTCCCCGCCGGTGTTAAATTATCGAACTTAACGCACGAAGGGGCATGGAAGCGTCGTGGTGTTAACGCGCATAAAACATGTTCTTGAGGCAAGCACCGTCGAGAATTATTATCGCTCTTACCAAATCGAGTCTCGCGAGGATCGAGATTTCCGAGGCCAAACGATGATAAATACGCGCCCTCGATGTCCGTTCGTATAATTTGCTCCGCAAAGTGCATGTATTGTCCCGGTACGTATCGCGAATGAATTATTTCAATGTCCGTATATTCCCCGTTAGATCTCTAAAGTTGCGCATCCCTAAATTATACATTAAAACTGAAGATAATCTGCATCTCCGAGATCTTGCGCTTCCGTTACGAGTAATAGCTTTGAATTAATTTCCAATTGAATGTCGACATGTACATATATTCGACCGTACGTCCGACATTTATTGCCAGTTACCTTTGCACGAGTTTATATGACTCTCATCCTCCATTAAAATGTCATTCGCTTGATCGATCCATCGTCATGTACGATCCGTCTTTGCGGGCAACTACTAAACTACGAACCCACGCCGCGGAGAAACGAGATAGGTTTATCGACCAGAGCGATGTACAAGTTAATCGTGCCGTCGGAACGTCCGAATTTTCGCGAAGGAGATACATCTCGCCTCGCGAGACTCGCCTCGCGATTACGCTTAAGAGATCGCACTGCATCCTTCTAAGCGTTGTTGCCTTTTGCTGGAAAGACGTGTGGCATGAGCACAACACGCAGAAGCTGGTAGCCGGAGACAACACGGTCGCTCGGGTATCGCCCCTAAAACCCGCGACTACCTACCACTTTCGAGTGCTTGCGGAAAATCATCTTGGAACATCAGCGCCAAGCGACATCCTTCATGTCAGTATCAAACATTGTCGAAAGACAAAGAATAGAAAAAAAAGACACACACAAAGCATGATCGAAAGAAAAAAAAACTTTCACATTATCACGAAGTCATTAACGTTGCGTTAACGTCAGACGGATTGTTTTTTTTTTCACGTGCGCCGTTGGGGGCGTTTCGAAATTTTCGAAACAGGTGCAAACGGACGGCGAAGTGCCCGGTGGACCGCCCAGGGACGTCTCCGTGGAGCCCATGAGCTCGCAGCAGCTCAAGATCACGTGGCAACCGCCGGATCGATCCTTGTGGAACGGCGAACTACTCGGATACACCATCAGCTACACCAATCTCGGGTATCGTTATCTGCTTACCGCTCTTGAACCATGGCAGTTTGCGGCATTTAGCGTCCATCGAAACCGAAGTCTCGAACAATGATCGCGGTGATCCCGTTCGCGCGCGGGGATATCACGTAACAGCAAATTCATACGAGCCATTTAAACCGCGACACGTTATATCTTCGATAATATTGATTTTGCGAGAAAATGGTTCGAGGATGCAAACGGAAAAACCGTGAGAAAGATGATTCAGGAAAGAATGTGGCTGTGATAATTTTAGCGCGCATTGGATTATTTTCGGCAAGACAGCGAGACAGACAATTTTCGACGCATTTTTTTCTAATAAGATTGTCTCATTTAGGTAACAAGCTGATTTTTTGTCATTTTGTTATCTTTAATAACATTTTGACATTTTAAAATGAGGACAAATAATATCAGTTTACTTGGATTATTCTATAGATTTTGTTTTTCATAAAATCGGATTTCAAAATTGTTCTTCCGAAAATCAAGTTCATTGAGAAAGACAAAACTACCGTGACAAAATTTCTTAAGTTAGGCATGATGTTTGCGCGCGCTATGTGTGTATGTGTGTGTGAGAGAGAGACATTTCATACCAGAATAATTGGATCATACTTCGACAGTCCGGTCGCGCAGAAAGTATCATGAATTCTTAAAATACCTTTTGTCCGAGTTCCGCAATTATATTCCGTTGAGATTGTTACTTCCTCCATTATGCTCGAATCGGATGGCGAAATGTAATAAATGCGGACGATAAGGACGATTTCCGGTAAACTTTGGCGACTTTCGTGCCAAGGATTTTCCATTCTTAGACTTACGAACAATAGGATGTATAAGAGAGAAGAAAAGATGGTTTATATATTTTAATATGTACTATCTGTTTGTGTACGCTATTAACTTCGTCACTGGAAGTCGTTCAGCTGGCACCTAGAGACAAGAGACACTTCAGTCTCTATACAATTTAAAACTTAAGAACTATAAGAACGATTCAGTCTTCCTTTCTTCTAAAAATAAAACTTCATGATCGATTATTTATAAATTTAATGGCTTCTCTTCTTGACACATTTCGTGTTCACGTGGTTGACATAGATTCTAGTGCTGTCGATTGTCTTCGTGCTTTCTCGTGTTATCTTTTCGCTTCAATGAACCGTGGTTTTCGCGGCTTTATTTCAGAGGAGATGATCAATTGACGAACACGACGCGGGTAGGAATCACAGGAAATGGGGATGGCTCGCATGATTACAGGCTAACCGGTTTACGAAAATATACCCAATATAGCATAGTAATAAAGGCGTTCAATAGCAAAGGAGATGGACCGGGATCCCATCCCGTGACGGCGCACACGTTCGAGGACGGTGAGTGGAAAGTCTCTTCTTCATTTAGCTCTTTGCGAGATTTTGTGTCAACAAAAATATCTGGAACACATTAAACAAAGCAATTACGGCGTGCCGCTTTGAGGCAATCTCTTTGCATTTTGATTACAAGTTAAATGTAATTGAGAATTGCAAATGATGAGATCAAGTTTCATATTACATTTACAATTAATATTATATTTACAATTAATATCATAATTTAAAGTTTGTCACATATAACATATTGTTACACAAACGATATATAATGTTCAATACGATATATAATGCATAATGTTGAACAACGACAATCATTTGCGTAACGATATATTGAGTTATGGAACGAGCTTTTACGCGACTCAACCGTAAATTACAAAATTTAACATTGACAATAATAATTTTTGGTCGAATTTTTTATTCTACCGTATGATAATCTAAATTCTTTTTAGGCTGCATTAGCTTAAATCACAATTTTTGTAATCAAAATTCTCTTACGTTCTTATAATTTCATATCTTCTCTGCAATTTGGTTGATTGCATTTTAAATATTCAGCTACTCACAAAATTGATCAAATTGTTTTAAATATCTCGTATAAAATTTTAAATTAATAACAGAAAGAGATAAACATTTATGGAAAGAACGATTTTGCTGAGATATTAAAAATTTAATTAAATACAGATTTAAAAATAATTTTGTTAAATCAAAATAATTGTACAGGATGCTCAAGCTAGTTACTAAAGTGTCAAAACTTTTTGCAGTATTGCTAATCATGCTTGAATTTACGATTTAAAAAACTTTAATCGCACATATCCATAAACAATTTTATATATTATCAGAAGAATACAAATAATATTTCTGGAATAATAAGTTTCTATGTTTTTTAAATAATTCTCGACACACTTTCCAATTTCGTAAGTCACTGCGAGTTCGATGTGAGTCTGAGTGTGGGCTGTAATCAATAATATAAACTCGAGACCGCATTTTTCGATACGTCAAAGGAGAGTAATGCGCTACAGCGATTTACGGTACCGATTTGACATAGTTCCAAGTGCGCCACCGCAGAATGTAGCTTGCGCCGCACTGAATGGTCAGAACATCCAGGTGACCTGGAAACCGCCGCCTTCCGACAAAGTTCACGGGGTCGTGAAGGGATACAAGCTGCTGTACGAGGCCGCCTCGGACTCGCAGACCAACAGGGAGACAAAAGTCAGTCATGCTCTCAGCACGGTCCTGAACACCCTCAGCCCCTACACCAACTACACGGTGCAGGTGCTCGCCTATACCAGGGCCGGCGATGGCGTCGCGAGCAGTCCCGTGTCTTGCACCACCGGTGAAACTGGTAAACAACGTTTAGTTCGCTCTTTAATTTTGTTATTTGATTTGCTGCTTATTTTCGACGAGTTTATTTAAAAAAGCATATTTAAATGAAGTATTTCCCGAGTTAATCGACAAGTATTCCCCGAATAATTCGAAAAAGTTCAAGGCAAAATAGATTTACAATTTGTGAGATCCGTTTAAATAAACTTCATGTCTAATGCAAATGTTACGTGATACATTTTCGGTCTATTCTTTGAACTTCTGCCCTGTAAAGTCATTGACGACCAAAAAATGGCACTCTGCCGACAGTTCCCGACGCACCGGAACGCGTGAAGGCGGTGATCAGTGGCCAAAACGCTGTCGTGATATCCTGGTTGCCACCTCGACGGCCGAATGGACTGCTCATCCAGTATACCGTCTATATCCGCGTGTTAGATCAGGGCCAGGAGGTGAAGATCACCAAGAATATTCTGCCTGCGCAGAACCTGCATCACGAAGTGACTGATTTGAAGCCGCACGAGACCTACGAAGCCTGGGTCACGGCCTCGACTAAGGTCGGTCAGGGCTCCAGTACGCCGGTTATCAAGCTTCAACCCAGTACCACCGGTAGGTCGCTTTTCAAGGGATTCGAAATTATTGAAAAATTCCACCGCAAAAATTCTACCGTGTCGCATGCTCGACGAATGTTCCGATATAACTTTTCATTTTCGTCGAATTCCGAGAAAATTGTACAACTGCTGAAACGCGCATCGAAACGGGAGGAATACAGCTTCACAGGAACGATGGTCCATATTCCATAAAAGAAAATGCTCTTTGACGTGGAGCAAGCTCCACGATCGATAACGAACATAAACGCGTGCTTGTGACTTTTCGATAATATCCACATTTGCGGGGGGATATAATAGAGCGTAACTGGCACGAATGGAAACTCATAATGGGAATCCTTTAATTAGTTCCAGCTGCTATAATATCGTACGGCGTGCCCATCGTGGTACCGTGGCGAGTGGACGTTAATATGGCTTGTCTGGTCGTCGGCGATCCTCGGCCGAGCGTCGAGTGGCGACGTGCCGACATGAAACTGCAACAAAAGTAAGTGCAAACGAAACGCATAGTGCAAACGGTGGTAGGACGTACGTTTCACTGGATGAGTTTTTCAGATCCGACGTGGGGTCGGACAATACCTTAACTTTGAGAAACGTGCAGAGAAGTCACGAGGACAATTATTCGTGTCACGCGAAGAATTCGCTCGGCACGGACGAAATTACGTACACGCTCCATGTACAGGGTAAGTCGTAAGCGAAATCATTAAGACCGCCGCGATAAGCACATGCATTGTATATGAAATTTTAATCTACGGAAGTAGATAACGCGAGGACAATTCGATTTAAAGTTGCGTCACAATCTTTCTAAGGGAAGCGTTATATCATGAATTTTCCAACGGGAACGAGTTTTAGAGATATAATAACTTAACGCATTTTAGAATTATAATTTCGATTAAACGTATTACGTAATCTCAATTGAAGGTACTTCGTCTAAGGCTCAAGTTGCATTTATGCACAAACTCGCGTGCGAGAGCGAGTCTTATTAGGATAACTCCTACAAATTCTTATTCGTGCGCGAGAGAGCGAGAGCGAGAGACGTAGCTCTCGTTTGGAGAGTGAGTGTCGAGCGGTGTTTTGCCGTCTCTCGAGCGGCGCACGAGCCAAGTTCTAATTGGTAAACTTTATGTATAGTACCGCCGACATCGCCGATTCTGTTGGCGACCGGTACGACGACCGACGCCATCCAGCTACAATGGAAGCAGGGCGACAACGGTGGCGCGCCTATTAAGGGATTTCTCCTGGCTTATCGTCGGGTATTCGCTGAATGGGAGGAGGTCATGCTGGATCGACGTGAGAGTACGCATCTCCTCGAGGGGTTACAATGCGGCACGCTGTATCAGTTCACGTTGGCGGCGTTCAACAAGATCGGGAGCGGCAGTGCGAGCGACATACAGGCGGCGAAGACCAACGGCTCGAAGCCGGTCCCGCCGCCGAAGCATCACTTCGTCAAGCCGAATCAGACGTTCGTTATTCTGGAATTGGCGGCCTGGCAGGACGGCGGCTGCCCATTGACCTACTTCGTCGTGGAGTATAGGAGACTGCCCGGGGATTGGCTGCTCGGTAAGAACCTGCAATTTTTACGAAAAGTTGAAGTCACGAAGCGAAGAAGTGAGGATTCCAATAATTCTCAGAGGGGAGAAGCGTGACGTTGATCGCGCCGAATTAATTTGAAAATCAATATCCAGGAAGTTTCGTGAGAAATGCTGATTTATATTTCTTGTCATGCGCACGGTATTGATGTTATCAATCGCAATATCATTCAGTAGTACAACGTTGCAATATAACGTTGATTATTTGAAATTAATTTGGAAATATTGACACCTAGAAAATATTTCAAAAATTCTCGTGATTGCTTTAACCGCCTATCAGTTATCAATCATCGTATGCCGATATTTAATCAGATTTTATCGGTAACGTGTTGCAGTGTCCAATAACGTGCCGCCGCAGTCGAAATTTCCCATCGTAGATCTGGAGAGTGGCACCAGCTACGAGCTTCGCGTGACGGCTCACAACAACGCCGGTTCCACCCAGGCTGAGTACCTGTTTAGCACGCTGTCAGCGAACGGAAACAATCGTTTGCACGAGGATCATCCGCACGAGAGCGAGACTACTCCGCTCTACCTCGACGCGCATGTTTTGGCGCCCAGCGTCATCTCCGTTCTCGCTGTCATGCTGGCGATCGCTGGGGTGTGCTTTTGCCTCAAGACACGTGAGTACGAGTCTGTCGAAGCTCGCTCTAACAATTTACGTCGCGAGCGCGTATGCGGTTTCACATGTTGTTAAAAAAAATCTGTCGGATGCCGGTTATTTTTGCGAATCCCACTTGGTACACATTGCAACGATTCCGCCGCGAATTCGAACAGGGGGAGGGGGATGGGATAGTCTAGATATTTTATTTTTTCGTTTTTTCAACTACCCTCGATATCAGGTACAATGTCAACAACAGCGATCCGCGATATTCGCCGCAAGCGTTTGATTTAATTAAAAACTTCATAAACGAATTACGTAGTCGGGACGTTGCTCCAGATAGATCGTTTCAGTCGGTTACTGAAACGAGAATATCTCTCTATATAAATCATTCTACATAAATCATTCAAGAAATTCTGATACGCTCGCCCGTACTTATTCGAGTTACCACACTTTCGTGATATTGTTTGCAATACTTTATGTAAGCGTCTTTATTTTATAAACCGCGCGAGAGGATGCGCTCAATCTACACGGCGATGAAATTTTGTATCTCCATAGGTGCATTCGTTATCTTTTTATAACTTTTCTTAAACACTTTCTTTCTTAAACACTTCAAGAGTGAGGTTTTTTCGCGTCGATAAATTTATTTAACAACGAGGATTTTATTCGACAACCGTGTATCAGTTTTTTTTTTAGTATCACGTTTTTTTCAGTATCACATAGTGTCATGTTAATTGGTGAGTGTCTGCCAACTCGAGTGCGACGTTTCCAGATCCAGAGGGATCCGGCGGCGCGAACGATCCGACCTCGCAAACGCAGGCGGCCCTGGACAACAAGCATAACATGGAACAGCGGGAGCAGTACTACGCTACTGTGAGGAAACCGGGACAGCAATCACCTTGCCGCGAGGTGAGCGCCCTGGAACGAATACCCGAGTATTCGGAAGACATTTATCCGTATGCCACCTTCAATCTGCCCGAGCAGGAAAATCTTTCGGCGAACCCCATGAGACAGGCGTTCTTCTACGAACGCAGCGAGACGATGCTGCAAGGTGCTCAAGTACGTTTATTTCTCACAACGGTTTACGACGTCGCCGCTTACGATCCATCTTACGATTCTTTTGACACCGCTCCCCGTAAACTGTGACGTCCGAGCTGATAAAAGATTTCTGAACTTATGACGCCTAGATGTCTACGTCGGATAAAGCCACTGCGACTAAAAGTTATCTCATTAACGAAGTTATAATGCAATGGGAGTAATTACTTTCTTTGCGTTAATACTTAAAAGGACCATAAATTGTTCTGTGTAGAAAACCTTAAATTGGAATCGTCGACATTATTTAATTACTACGCGTTTAAATTTAATTACAGTTTCCAATATAATGTGGAAGCTAATATGAAACAAAAATAGTTTGTTAAAAAATAACAAGATTATAAAAGAGCAAAAATATTCAATAATAATATCAAATTAATTTATCCTTGTTAATATTTTGTAACTGAATAACATGATATTACTTATCATATTTTATGAAAGAATATTTTAAAGATGCCGTTTGTGAGAGTTGCGTGATTTCTCGCATCTCTCCCGCAAAGAGTTCCATACAGCGAATCGATTGCAGTGCGACGTGGACCAATACACGAAAGTACGTGGTCGAGCGCGACGCAAATCGAAATCGTTCAAATCGGAGTCGGAGGAGTACGACACGCTGGGCTCGGACAGCGACACGGAGGTCGGCACCAGCAGTCGTACCGAGTCGTCGAATCACCTGGACGATTCCGGCCCGACGTCGATAATCGCCCGCTCGCCGGGGCCGAACTCTGTGAATCGAGAGCAGCGACTCGCCCTGGTGCAGCGACCGGTTCATCATAGTAAGTTAGTATTCGGTTTTCTGTGTCCGGGCCGCGTGTACGCAGCCTATCACATAAATCAAGCGCGCAACCACTAATCCACTTCCCGCGTCAACGTCTCGCGTACGTCTTTCCAGATGTGCTGTACCACACGCACGAATCAAGTACATCAACCGAGCCGTCACCAATTTCTGAGAGAAAGACTTTCCCGAGGCTCGAAAAGCAACGGTAAGATTTCGTGTAATATGATCTACTATTATTAACATAAAAAAATTTCCTTATGTAAATAAAACTAAACATGTCTCTCTTTTAAATTACGTATTGACGCGACAGTAAAGTTTTTTGACATACTTGCCAGAGTTATCTCTGAATCAACTAAAGCATCATTCATTATATTAATTAACTTATATAAACGACTCGGTACGACTTGCTCGAATAAATTTTTTAAATTCCTTTCCGAAGAATTTCTTTCCTACAGCGCACTTAAACGACAACTTATAATATATTTTCGCAGGAATCGCGGCGTGATCGACGTCGCGATCGACGGTCGCATTCCCGGTATTCTGCGACCGGTGCTGAAGCTATCGGAGTCCGGAGTGCATTCGTGCTCGCGAGGAGCGTCGCCGAGTCGTCCGGTGCGTCCTGGTTCCTACGACAGGCTGGAGAAGGAGCCGTCGAGCACCAGGAAGTCCATCGAGTCGCTCTGCCTCCTGGAGGAGCCGGCAGGCACGTTCAGAATGATGAGGAGGGACGACGATTGGGGCAGCGAGCTGTCTACGTTGGAATTGAAGCCACCGAGCGGCTTCACCGACGTCCACGAGACCAGTGAGGCCGAGTGTGACATCGACATGAAACTAAAATTGCATAGGAAACGACCGAGCGGCCTCCACTCGAACAGCTCGCTCTCCAAATCGCCCAAGGATTTCACTATCACCGTTTAAGTGTTTTAATCAAATATCAAAAGCCAATTTCCAAAATGGAATTTAAAGGAAGCCAAAAAAAGCGAAAGATTTAAATAAGCGAAGTATTGCCAAAGCATGAGTGTTATTAAGTCAAGTAAGTTACGATTTCTCGCCATTGAGATTCTCGAGCGATCGCCAACATCGCTCTACGGATCTAGATCTCTGGATGTTTGTCTTTTGGAGTGACTACTCTGTCAAAGACTTCGTTTACAAATAAAGACTTATTTTTGTAAAAAAAAAAAGGAATGGCTGCACCTTCGTCTATTCCCACAACACATACAATTTATATACTTAATCGTTATAATTATTATTAATCGTTAAATTATTCGTTATAATTATTATTACAAACAATACTTACTTGCAAATCTTGCATCGATGGATATATTTAGTTTCAGTTCAATCAAGCAGCAAATAATAATCATCGTTTATCATCGTCAATATTTCATTATCGCATTCTTCTAAAGTTGATTGATTATAATTGATTATGATTGATTGCAACAAAAACCCGCATACAAATTCAGGTAAAAAGTATATATTATATAATCATGGTAACTGCTGCATGGACTGCTGCACTGACTGCTGCAAGAAGTGATGAAGTGTAGAAAGGGTATTTCTCCCTTTACAAAATGTTTATGCGGAAATGAAAAAAATTTGCATTTTTCTTATCTAATCACAATTATACCTATAGCATATTTTATTTTATCGTAAAAGAAATTTCATATTATTCAATTATTTATAAATTTTCGTTATTTCATATTATTCAATTATTTATAAATTGGAAAAATCTTTTTTGTTTATGCAGAAAAAAATAATTTTAACATAAAAGAATAATTTTCATGTATCTTCATATGATTTTTATGATCATTATAGCTGACCAATTTTCATGTAATTAACGAAATGAAGATTTTTAATTAGTATACTATCAATGATAATTTACTTCAATATAAAATTTAATGAAAAAGAAAAGCGATTGTGCACGGCTAATTAAAAGTCTGAGTCATTAATAGGGAATACTTAACGAGTGTATCGCAGTGAATTTAGTTATCGCGTTTGCGATAGCTTAATTAATTGTGATTATCAGATCGTACTTAGGAAGCGACTAAATCTGGATCAGCGCTTACGAAGATCTATGGTAATTCGCTGGTGAGTGAAACTTGGCTGATTTGACCAGTTGCAAATTTCTCGCAAACTATTTATTAGACGTATATGTTCTTAAGCACGGACAATTCTTCTCGAATGAAGCGTACAGTTAAAAAAACGAGTAATACTATCGCACATAATGACTGATATCGCAATCATTATATCCGTTTAAACCTCTCTAAAATTTCTCTGTCTTTTGTTTCTTTTTTTTTTTTCTTTGCGTTTTCGTTGAGATACGTACTGTATGTCGAGTAATAGAGTTTGATGGAAATCGCATTAGACCAGCATTCTTCGCGGCTCATTGACGCGTGCCGTTTGCCGTTCAATGATTTATAATTAACGTTGAGCCGCGCGTCGCGACAAGGATGACTCGCGTGACGTCGTAGGAACAGAGAAACAGAGAGTTTTTTGATTTTTATATTCGTGCTTCGCGCTTTAACACGTCACGCGGCTCGTCCTCTCTCTCTCTCTCTCTCTCTCTCTCTCTCTCTCTCTCTCTCGGCGCGAATGATCTTTCACTCCCGAGCGACGGTCAGAGAATCGATTTGTTAAAAATTCTATCGAAGGCAGTGCGGTCGCTATGCTCGGAGATTAACTCTTTCGCTACTGGTATAATCGCCGGATTCTTGATAGTAACGCATCATCGGCTGCAGCCTAACTGCATTATTTTCGTGCAGTTTCAAATAATAATTTTTGTCGTACAGACATAATTTACACGTACACGACAGAAATATATCGATTAAAGATTGAAAACGTTTGACTTCTCTCGCGACTGCTTGACTGCTATATTTGTCAAATCATTAATTTGACAATTACATTTTCAGCATAGAAAGAAAGTCTTTCATTATTGAATCTCTGTTCTAAATCGAACACGTCAAAAAGAATCCGTTAAAATCTTTTGCTTATGCCATAGCGAAAGAGTTAAGGAAAAGGGGTAAAGAGAAAGGAAGGAATGTTCTCGTAGGTACTTGTTTGGCAGTCTTGACTGTCGTTTTACGTATTAGCGTAATCTTTCTCGTCGTACTCGTCGGATATTAATTGGGCATGGCGCGGATTCGTGATACCCGTTGTCTCTCGGGACCCTAAATTTCCTACCGCTACAATTTTCGTATATATTGGCCGACCTTGGTGTAACAGCGGTGTCGATTGTTAATGCACGTTTAAACATCATGAATATACGTATAAACAGCTTTCCCCTCTTTACAATTACCGTAGGCCGTAGTGCTTACGTTTTGGATTGGGGAGAGAGAGACTACCCCCTCCCGCCGTATGTTCTCTGCGCGACGATTCGTTACAAATGATAATTATAAAATTATAAATCGTGGCAACTTATGTACGAAACAATCGAACGTGCTCGAGTGTGATTTTTCACGGTTGTCTATTGAAGTTTCGATAGGCATTCGACATATACATTCTCTGTTAAAACACATCCATTTCTATACATATATATATATATATATCTCTCTCTCTCTGGATATACGTATTTTATATAAGTAACAGACTCTCTGAATGACTGCGCGCCAACGAGATCCGCGCAATCCCGATTCGCTTCCGTGTTTTTGCACTTAATAAAATACACATATGCACATACGTACGTATATATATCACAAAAAACCAACTCGGAACGAGACCGTTCGCTTTTCTTTCACGTGTGGTCCGCGCGAATGCTACAGTTACAAGTCGCAGTCTTTATTACCGAGGATGTAAAAAGAAATACGACAAACACGTCGGAGCTCGACCACCCCTTTCATCTTACCGTGCGACATTCGAAATTATCCGCGATCAATATCGGCGAACCGTTCTCTCTCTCTCTCTCTATCTTCTCTTTCTCTCGTTTCAAAATTAATTAACAAGAAGGAAAATGATTGATCCCTCCTCTCCCGTCAGCAAATAGTTGTTTTACATCCGAAGCGACAGGAAAACGGACAGTTCAATCGTCATCTTTCTCGTCTCGATCGACGGCGAAGGAAGGAAAAAGATAGAAATGAAATCAAGAGCCAGGGGAGCTAGATGCGAACTAACGGTGTGAAAACGAACGAGACAATGTGTGTGTGTGTGTATGTGTGTGTATATATGTGTGTGTGTGCGTCATCTTACAAATATTATGTTGACTAGAGTCTACATTATCTATACACACCACCTATTTTATCATCGAATTATACGCGGGCGGCCGCGCACGCCTCCCGAATCACCCCCTTTATCTCACGGTCACTCATACCTCATTAGACGTCTATTTTGCGTTTATCCATGTACGTACACATATAATCGTGTAATATCGTAAAATACAGTATAGATCGCGTCTGCGCGACGAGGTATCGCTCTCTGTACAAATCGCCCGCGGTTCTCACCCCTCTTTCTCTCTCTCTCTCTCTATGGCATTGTCTCCGTCTCGTTGAATCCGATTTAAGACGGGGCGATTCCTCGTCCGCCACGCCCGCACAATTCATCTCACCGATCGCCATTCATATCATAAATATTTATATATATATATATATTTTTTTTTTTTTCTTCTCGAGTATTAGCGCGATGAATTCGTATTTGTGTGAGCTGTCCGTCACTCAGGTGTGCATCTACCACTTCTCGTGTACGTGTATGTGTGTACATGTGGGTATGTATACAATAATATCGCTTCTCTCGCTCCCGTATCTTTCGGTGACTTTAGTTATTACGGCGTTAATTAAAAGATACGTTCTTTACATACATAGTAATCTCTAGTTAGACGATAAGTCGATAGGTGTTTTGTTCGTACGTACGAGTTGGCGATCAATCCAGACTCGATTATGGCTAATTATACATGCATCGGTTTCCGGTGGACAACATCTATCTCGAATATCTCTCGGATGTTTGCTCGGTCCGTTCCAGAAATGCGCTTGCATTATCCGCATTGCAAGTCTCACGTAACTCGGGCACTAGCTAGCCTCAAGCTTCTTGAAAGAGTAACTCTTGTGCGAAAAGAACGGCGACATCCGATGCCGTCTCTTCTCTCCGTTTTCACGCTCTTGCGACCCCACAAACGTTCGCGAGGCGATTTTCATCGATTTTCATTCTGATTTTCCCGAACAGCAATCAGTCTTGTACTCGTACGGGCGTTCCTAAGCAAGACAACTCCACGTATCGATGATAAAGCGATTTTCTCTTTAACGAGCACGTGTATCACTCTCGCATAACTAATCACAGCAGGTTGACCAAATAGAACGTATAGAGTCACTACTTTCTTTTCACGCGTATTTTTCAGCTTCGGCACTTTGTACTCGTTGCCTCTGCTCTCTCCCTTTCGTCCAGCGATTCTACTTTATCCAAAGGCGATTGAGGTGGACGATTATCTCGATTTTCGCGATTATATACGCATCCGCGTACGACGAAATAAACCTGGCGAGGAACTGTTCTTTCTATTTTATTTCTCTTCTTCTTTCGTAGTGCGAAAATCCGAATCGACTGATAACATTATCGATTACCACGAATGTCATTGTATTGACTAATGCTTTATTATTAGAATTATGTCGTTATACTTAATTACATAATAGTTTCGGCAAGTTGAAATGAACTAGTTTTGAATCTCCTGTACGTAATTGCTGATTGTTAATTTAAATGAGTAGTATTTCAAAAAAGTAGATTAGACTAATTTGTACTGTACGAGTTAGGCCAAACGATGGAACGTACACTTCGCAAAGTATCTGACTGCACTTTTTGACGCACAAATAATCGGTAAGACACATTTGTAGAGCAATGCGATGAGTATTTTTACACGCAACGAAAGCAACTACTTTTGCGTTCTAACTTGTCGATTTTTTATTTCATCGTAAGTTTCGTATATTCCACTTGTAAAATTTTGCAACAAACAAATATAATTGAATATTATCTTGTAGCACGCGCATACGCAATTTGTAATTTAATTTTCTCACGTGTATCTTTCATCACGCTGGCGAACGTTATGCAAACAGGCTTTAGGAAAACGTGAAATTAATTATTTGCTTAAATATCGATTGATTTATAATATAAACAGATTCTCAACATGATCGCTAATACTTTTGTATCGATACATATAATAGAAAATGTGGAAATTAGGAATTTAAAATGCCGCCTTGCTTTGCTTTGTTTCACAGTTCTCGGCTACAAGATACAAGCAATGATAAATTAAAATATCGCGATTGTCGTAAAAGAGTTATATTACTTTACATTTTTAATTAAAAAAAAAGCACAAGCTCATAGTGCGAGTCAACACCTTTCTGTCGTTTTTTGGTGTCTTTTAATTAATAATTCCGCCAGAGAATTTCGGTTTCTTCATGTGAATGTCTATAACTATTAAAAAAATCCCTGCTATTTTTCATAGAGAGATCGCGCTTTACGAGTAACGTCGCACGTCAGACGACTTATCAAAAGTCGTATAGTCTTCTACGAAGTTGTGCGTTCGATTCATTTACGGATGTTCCGCGAACGTGAAGCGAATTGTACACGCGGTACGATATTACGTTTGCTACACACGTAGTTTTGATTTGAGTCGCATATCGAGTGGCCTACGCGCAAAATCACTCGTCCGAACTTAATTTTAATGATTTTGACGATCACGGCGGCTGACACCGGTATCGTCGTTTAAATGGCAGTAGTAAGCACGATAAGCCGTGCATTGTCGCGGCCAACACTCGTTGAGCTGGACCACAAATCGAAGTGGATGAAAAACGAGAGAGGGCAGACGCTTATGAATTTCGTTATCACGCGCGACAATTGTGATTCATATATGCGAAGTATATACGAAGTATATTCACCTCGATGATGCATCCCCCCCACGCATATGTATATAATAAACTAAACACGTAGAATAATTGGATACACGTGTATACGTATATGATATATTATATTATATATGTACACACTCATCCGCGATATCGTCCTAACGATTAGGCTATCGTAATGATTCTTTGGCAACTCGGAGCTGTCGGATTTTCGACGTGCGCGTATACACACGCGCGCACGCCCATACGCACTCACACGCACATAGCACACAAATTTCCTACGCATGTACATATATATAATGTTTTATGTTGCGTGCACCTATATGTATTATGCATATGTGTGCGCGGGCGCGCGCGCACGCACATGTGTGTTGTGTGTGTCAATAATTATATATGCGATACATAATATGTACAAAATAAGATTAAACAACATAAACTTACGCGACGGACAAGATAAGCATCGCCCATCCGGCGTGCATCGGCGGCAACTTTGTCTCTTTGTTTGGCACTGTCCGCTCACGCGCCGGAAATCGAGTTTCCTTACCGAAATTCTTTCACGTATTTTTTCGTTTTTTTTTTTTAATATTCACGTTAGCTCTATGTACACTAAGAAATCCATTCGAAGATCCTTCAGTTCTCCCTTAGATGCAATTATCACCTCCTCCGCGATGCGAGGATCAGTCTGCACGAGAAGAAACAGATTTTTCTCTTTTAATATCGCGCTTCTATCGTATCTTTTCCAGGCGCATCGCACTTACCAGGTCGTGATTAAACTTCCGACGTACGGGAGTCTCGATTACAGCGGGGCCGACCTTCGCGAGGGTGCGCTGCAACCGAAGATAGGCCGGCATCATTGCGGCATCATCTTACAGCTGGGCTCCATACTGTCGGAGGGTACGCGCATGCTGCCATTTGTGATATAACCGTTAGCATCGACCATTACGGAGACGCCGGATGGTGGATGATTATGATAGCTAATGTTTCTCTGCGACACCACCATGCCTTTCTCCGACGATACTACTTGATCATTGCTGCCGCCGTGGGAGGAGAGACAGGGTTCACTCCCACGGCTGCTGGACGACTCGATCGGGTGATCCACGCGAATGGGAATGGTATAGTCGGACAAATATTCGGAACTGACTTCTACGGTCGCGTATTCGCGAATGATGGATGACTTGGATGGATAATCTATCGGCATATGTTGAATCGAGGAGGCCGACCTGATCTCGTTCGGATCGTTCAGCGTAGCGACGTGTCCGTTCGCCATGGCGTACAGATCGGGCTCCGCACGGCCTTTCGTCGATAGCATGGACTCCAGACACTGATACAGCAATACGTAATCCTCCTGCGAGCGATAAATAATTTGCGAAAATAAATTTTCTCTTCTAATTGCGGCTAAAATGTGAAGAGATATGACTTAATGGAAGGCTCACCTTCGAGCGGAAAACACCAGGTCGTTTCATGTAAAGCAGCTTCGCGAACATGTAGATGTCGGCACTTTGCTCGAATTCCAGTTGCTTGTTTAACGTAGTCAGCAGAACAAAGAGCGCAGCTTCGACTCCACCGTACCTAAAATTAACGATATGAGACTCGCTCAAATAACTAATTGTGAAACCTTGTGTTACCTAGAGAACAAAAATAAAATTTTCCGCATACCTGTCCATCACGACGATAGGACCGTTCTGATAATCCCGATGAAAGTCTTGGATGATGCTGACAAAAGTCTTCGGATTGTTGTTGTGCGGCCACAGACCGTTCTGATTCGACGGCGCTTGAACGATCCTGGCGCTGAGCTCGTAATCATCTTGCAACGATCGAACCGCGACTTCCAGCAAGATCGTCCCGTTCACGGTCTCCTTCGTTCCGCAAAGTCGTACCCGGAACGTCTCGGATTCAAGATCCTTTCCTTCGATAGGCCAAAACTCCGGATACTCCTGTCGGACAGCATTCTTTATTACAAATCCTCATTTTTTTTTACTTCCTCACATGATTATTTTATCTCCGAGACATACCTCATCGCATTGAGTTAACATGACGATAGTCTGTGCATTGTGGTCCCACATCATTTGCCAAAACTCCATTATGGTGTTCTCCATCGGATGCTGCGTTATGATAAACTCGCGGTTGCGTTGAAAGCCTAAAAATACCGCATTTCATTGTCATGTGCAGCGAGGAAATCAGACTGTGCTTCAATATAAAAAAACTCATAATATATTTACCTGAAACCCACGTCGCGTTTATGTAATCGCTTCCGTCGACGCCTGGTTTCGGCGTTAGGTGAACGCGTGCATTCTCGATAGGAATAATGTCCATGTTACGATTCTTGTGGACGTTGCACGCTTTGGTGGCGGATACTAGATTGAAGTCCTTAGGTTTCCACGACGTCACCAACTAAAGTGAGAAATAATTAGATTAGATGATTTAACGTTCGGACACATTGACAAATCCAAGGATAAATCAGTTACTTTGTATTGAGCTTCGATGTTGTTCCATGCGTCAGTCTTGTTATTCGATGGGCACAGCATGTCTTGAATGTGCTTTATTAAGTTATTGGCGTCGATATTGGTTTCTCCGCTTTCGATCGCCTCCTGCAGAGCATCGTGGATAAAGATGTACTGCTCTTCTGTCTGAACCAAAAAGTTTCTCTGGGTGCGGATGTGCTTGAGAAAACCGTATACGTTGATCTCGCCCTTGGCTTTAGCCTGCTTCAACATGGCGTCGATCACGATGTACGTTCCGGTACGTCCAACGCCGGCGCTGAAACAAAAAAAAAATAGTTTCGTATATCAAATAGAGAGAGCGTTAAGGGTAGAAATATTTAAAAAGGTAGAAGCGTACAACGTCGAAATTAAAAAAGTCTCTGTTGTTTGAAAATTGTTTGTTAAAATGCGATTTTCACCTGCAATGGACCACGATGGGTCCAGCCTCGAGCGGATTAGCGTTGGACGATTTGCGGATAAAACTCAGAACGGGTAATGGATGATCGGGCACGCCGTGATCAGGCCAACCGGTGTAGTGATACTGCCATATAGTGCGCTCGCCCATATTGGTCCCATTTTTCTTCTTCTTGATCTGCTTAAAAATCCGAGAGAGAGTTTCTCGTTGGGAGGATTACTCGATTATTGACTTTCGATTTCGCTACGATGCTTTTTCACCATTCCTCTTTGAAGAATGTTTTAAGCGTGTGCGTTTATTTCTAAATATATACCTTTAAATGTCGAATTTGGAGAGTACGGATTGTGTACGTAGCCATAATATCTTCCCTCACTAAAGTTACTTGAATGTAACCGTATGTTTCGGTCCCTTCCTTGGGCCAATACATATCACATTTCCTCTACAAGTAGCAATAATAATCCGTAAGTAATAATAGTTCGATAAATCAGATTTCTTCACGATTACAGCGAACCAAGCGTTCGCGCGAGTAATAATAAATTTGTGAATAATTTATGTTTGTTTTTCTAGTTCGACAATTTTATTATGTAACTTTTGAACATAACATTGTAAAAAATATTGATATTAACTTCATACTTACACGACCGCGCTCGACCAGATTGGTAATCATTACGACTATTGACACGCGCTGCTCCCAAACCATTCGCCAAAAACCGTCGAATGTCGGCGGGAGTGGACCCTGGGTACCGATGTAAGCTCGCGCCCTTTGCCACCCATCGATGTAATTCGCGTTAACGTAATCCTGGCCCTTTTTAGGCGGCCCGCCGCCACAGGAGAGCAATTGCACACGAGTGTGGTCGTCTAATGATAATAACGTAAAGAGTGGAGTTAACCATTTAAACCATTTTGCGAAGTTAAGACACCGCCTTCGTATTCTCGTTTCAGCCATAATCTTCATAATTACAATTTGTTGTCGGTCTAAAAATACGGGTTTTAATCGCGCTACACGGTTATCCACTTATCTGATCCGACGTAAAAACATCAACGTGCTATTCAAGCCGAATTATATCTTATATTGTCTCATTTTAACTCGGATTATGTTGATTGTTTCATTCCGCAAGTAAACAGGTATTTTCTGTTTCAAATTTCGCAAGCTTGCGGCGGTATGTCTCGAATAATTGAAAATTTCACTTCTTCCCGAACGAATTTGTTATTATCCAATCACGCGATAAGTCTATCTCGAGTTTTAATTTCTATTTATCTCGAGTTTTAATTTCTTGTCGTCGAAATTGATAAAGATACGTCATAATCTCAGGCAGATATCGACAGTATAGGGGTCAGCGACTGAAGGGTCAGATCGAACTAAAATAAATCAAACAAATGGATATTCAGCGACGGCAAATAGAAACTCATCCTTTGGAAATGAAATGCTCTCGCGAGGAGCGGAAAGAGCAGTGGCATTACCGGTTCTATATTAAGATGTTTCCTTTCGTTTCGTTGTAAATATTACGTTTGTAAATATTACGACGGCGCACGAGCGAGCAATACGTCAATGGCTACTTACACGCTAGTATATTCAAGTATCTGTTCTTGGCCTTATTCTCAGCAAACTGGGAATTCTCCACGGTATAATCGCCGGTCTCAGACTGTATCAGCTCGTATTCTTTGCTGAAACCGATGTCACCATCGGCATGAAGGCTTGCGACATGCTGAACGAATTGTTGGACGGCCACGGCGGTCCTCTCGCCGTCCTGCTCACTGTTCTCCCATTCTTGAAGGGTAGGAACATTCCGCGGCGGATAATCCAGGTAGTAGTAGGCAGTGTGGAAGCATTTCCTAAAGATTGGTCTAAAGATAACAAAAGAAAAAGATTTCTAGATATATCCTTTGCTTCTTCAAAACACATCTCTAGAAAATGTTCAGAAAAAATGATCCTTCTTTCATATACGTTATTTTTAAAAAACAATTTTCAAGTATGTTCAAAAGTTTGAAATAATAAACCGCAAAGTTTGAAATAATAAACATTCCACACGGAATTATTCAAATGTCTGAGCTGCGGAGTTTGTAACAGGCTTGCTCGCGTTGCTTGAAATTCCCATAAATCTTCAAAAATTGCACTTAAAACGAGATGAATACGTATTCGGATGTTGGAGGAAGAAAAAGTTGAAAATTCCGAGTGCAAAAAGTGTAAGCGGCACGAACAGACCTATTATCGATGAGAAAATGTTGGGTTGGGCAGATATCAATGATCAAATATTGATACACTAAAAAAAAATCAATTCACAAAATCAATGCCGATACGCATTTCCTACACACTCCTATCGCACGGCTGGAGAGATTCCACGTGGACTCCACGTAGCAAACTTACAAGTTACGAAAAAATTTCTTCATTTCGGCGGCATAATTTTGACGACAGAATCCATCATAGGCGAGACCGACCGCGAATCAACGAACGTGCTTGCGAAATAAATGACGATTAGATCGGACCCCCGTCCGTGACCCAGAAAATGAGCTTGTCATCAGCCGCGGCCGATCCTTCGCACATCGCTCGCGTTGCCTCGTCGTTCCTGAACGTCACCCGAGACACTGACGGTGCGAGAAGCGAGACGTAGAATGGAACTCACAGACGCTCGCTCACGCACCGCACACGCGTTCTCGCTCGCGGCGCGCAAGAGTCTAGCTCGGTGCGTGCGGCGTAGTGTCACGCTGCGTTGCTCGGCTCCGCTTTGCTCCGCTCCGCACCGCGCCACGAGTGGCTCCGGTGACTGTAAGAGCATACTTAGGCCTTGTCACCGCTCGTTATCTCGCGATAACGCGAGAGAGCGGACATTGGGGTATATTAAAATACGCATCGTATCTTTTCGCACACGAATAGTATTCCGTAAATCACGTTTGATAAAAATTTGTTGATACCAATAAAATATATCGAGACGAGAGAGAAAAAAAAAAAGAAAAAAAGAAAGAAAAAGGAAGAGAAAGAGAGAGAGAAGTGCGGTTTAAAAATAGTTTTAGATTTCTGGACAAGAATAATATGAGCTACATGTGCACTCAAATAATTTAGTGTGCACAATAAATTGACGTTAAAAAATTTAATTTAATTATTCTTCTAATTAAAAATAAGAAAATGAGATTGTAAAAGACTCAATTTATTCTAACTTTTGAGATAGTTGTTGCAAAACGGTGTGCAAAATTATTCTGTTTACTTCTACGATATTAAATTTCTAAAATTAAATTTAGGATTTTAACAAATTAAATACCATAGAAACTTTACTAACTCCGAAAACAAGGTAATCCGGTAAACGAGAGAAGATTGCTAGGACAATACGGACTGCAGCGGGAAATCAAGCGTGAAAGCCTGAATGAGAAAAATAATTGCGGGTGCGTGCGAAGGTGCGCGTGATTGCATCGTCCGAGAACTTTCTAATTACCCGCACTTCAAACGCGATTCGCGATCCAGGCACGCGTTTGCGCTCGAATACCGATTGTCCGCTCGACAATTTTCAGTTAATAAAAATGACAGATCATTTGTAGCGTTAGATTGGTCGGCTTCGAACGGAAGTGAAACGTCGGCGATACGAAATAATATTACACTCCGCAAGATCGTAACTGTAAAGCGTAACTCGATGCAGCGAGAGAAAGTAGATCTCTCGTTGTCATTTCTCGGTTTTTGTGGTTTCTAATTTTTGTACTTCGTATGGGCCGCAATAAAGACGTTATTAATTCATCAATTAGTCGGCGGTTATCTCAATGTAGACATCATTGCAATTACGTAAAGGGGGGAGGGGGGGGGCGGAAGCTTTAACGTGTATTATAAATTGCCCGGATAAAAAGATATAGTCGGAAGTTTAAATGACGCTACAAAAGAGACGGATGATCCTTACGTAATACGTTCAAAGAATAGTTTTGATTTTTATTTTTTCTTTCCGCTTGCGGCCGCGCTCGTCGGCGCGCGACGCGGAAATATATTGTCCAGCGCGGTCGGATGCAGCTAAAGTTTCCTCCTTATGCGCGATAACGCGCCGTGCGTTAAACCGTGACTTACTTCCACAGCACGAAGGACGTAATCGCCAGCATCACGGCGAAGCAGGCGCAGACCATACCGGCGATCACGCCCGCGCTGAGATCCTTGCTGCTGCGGCGCATCAAGGGTGGTATCTTGTCGCAATCGCGGGTGACCAACACCTTGGTCGGTGTCGAGTCGTCACCTTGAATGATCAGACGGCTGTCTACCGTGCTCCTGGTGGCCCCCCGTACCACGATCTCGTAAACGGTGTTCACCGTCAGGTTGGGTATAACCGCCTGCGAGCATGAATTCGAAAACGTTTCTTACGACTGCGTCGTAATTACTTTTTATCTGAACGAGGATCTGCTGACAAGTACAAAATGAAAGCAGCAGAAAAATAAAATTGTCTTTGTTAATATTATCGATAGTGGAACAATTTACAAATTGTCATGTTAGATAAAATGTGTTAGTCTCTTCTCATTATTGTGCTGATTTATTGCTAAATGTACCCCGCTCTCGAGATGATTTTTGTCGGCCGTCAACTCGATTTCCTCGTAATATCTCCCATTGTCTCTTCGATAATTGATGTAGTAATAGTCGATCGAACCCCAGAAGTTCGCCGGCCTGGCCCATTGAACGTAGACCGACTCGTGGGATTGGCAAGTTAAATTCAAGATCTGAGGTGCACTCGGTCCTGTTATGTCGGTCCTGCGAATAATCTGATCGGATGGCTCACCCTCGTTCTTCCGCGTGTAAGCTTTCACCCAGATCTTGTATTCGGTGTACGGATCTGTAACACGGAACAGCACAGACGATAATGAATAATAATTGAGCAAATTAAGTTTCATGAATGAAAGAGACTATTTTTTATGATGATCGTATCTAATCGGATCTTAATGAGATCCTTTCCCGACTCGAGTGTGAACGCGCGATAAAATAGTTCTCCATCTGCAATTAAGTATAACGAATTGTCTAGCGATGCATTTACTTGCGCCGAGCGGGCGCGTGTGAGAAAAAAGTGCGTGCGGCGATAAGAATTCTTCGAGTTTTTCTTATCAATAAGCTAAGTACACCGACCTATCTCCGGTCGTCTGTTGTAACGACTACTCACTGTCGAGTAAAGATTACATGGTTAATCTCGTGTTATCTGACGCATTAAAAAAGGCACAAAGGCCGTATAACGTACGTCTATCGTTAAACATCGTATATATACTTGTGTTAAAATAAAAAGTTATATTTAAGCGTGACACCTATTCATTCTAATAATTTAAAATAATAGAAGACGGTGTCATAACTTTTACGATGTTTACGTCGAGTATACTCGTCATGAAAAGATGGCTTTTTTTGTTTAATGTCGAGTATACTCGTCGGGTATTAAAAATTTGCATTTGCTATTAAAGTAAAATTTAGGTAAAACAAAAAACATATTCGCAATTTTAACTCATTTTAAAATATTTTGGGACATAAAAAAGAAAACATATAAAGAAAAAAATTCATTTGAAATAAAAGGAAATGTACAGCGTGTAAAATGTGCAGTATACACGTCGCAGCTTAAAAATAATTAAGCACACAAATACACGTTCTCAAAATGAAATAAAACACTTAAAGGGTTAAGTAATTTTATTTTCATCAATCGTGTCTTTCACGCAATATGTGTATACTTACGCAGTTCTTTCAGAACGAATTCGATGTACGAATCGTCGGAGTCCACAGATTTCTCAGGTGTATGCATCTTAACGTCCGTATAATTGGAATGCATGTAGTAAACGCGATAACCAATGATAACACCATTGGCATTCTCGGGCTCCGACCACGAGAGTTCGATGGTTGTGCCCGTGATTCCCCGAGAGGTGAGATTCTCCGGCTTTGTCGGCGCTGGAAGGAAGAGAGAGTAAAAAAACGTTTTTCATCACAATAAACCGATTTAACCTTTCCTCTCTCGTCATCGTTCACAATGTCGCGCTGAGACAAAGCTTTCAGAAAATGGTAAACTTTCCAGCAAAAATCCCTATTTCATTCTTTCATTGTCAGGCGGTACGCTTCTTCGAATGCGCATTTACATATATATAGACATAAAGAAATAGACCGGCCATGTGCCGCACACTTTTCTATGGCATATTTTCTATATGCCACGTTGGGTCAGGCATAACGGAAGAGAGATATATATATAAGAGACGGCAGATCTTATCCTACTCTTTACTACGCGTTGCGTTGATAAGAATATGACTCGATGTTCTCTCACTGTTCCGGGATATTCGGAATATACAGTCGGCGTGTTGGGTCTATTTCTATACGGTTTACGGTTATCCGTTCTCTCGCGAGCTACAGCAGCAGATATCGATGCCCGGCCGAACTGTATTTCCATTTTTCTAAAGCTCCATTTTCTAGAATAAATAATACGGATGAATAAACGGCCGTCCAGGCGTTTATAAGAGAGTTCAGATTTATTGAATATTCATACATCTGCCGCGACATTACCATACGCCGCGCGCTGTGCAGTATAAAACATGCAAATTGATTTGCATTCTATCCTCGGCTGCGTAAAATCATTGACAGTAAACTTGTTTAAACTGCTCAATCCGTCGCGCTCTAAATAGAACGTAAGTAACGCGTAGTAAAGGAGATCCTGTCGAATTAAAATAGAAAACAAGAAAATACGTATTTGATGAATCAAAAACTAGATTCTTAACAAAATTAAAATAAGAAAGTTTTTTTAAGCGCGATCAAATTGTTTTATAATTATCGACAGTGTGGCAAGGAAATTTCCTCTTGCTGACTCCTAGAAATCCTAGAATTTATTTGACGGTCGTTAGTTCACGTTGTCATCTGCGATACTCCGTTTAGAACTCTTATCGAATTCGCATTAGATAAACGACGTGTAATAAACCGCAAGGCTGTCAGAGAGCAGGAGAGTTACCTTTTAAGCTTTACGAGCTGCGGCGGCGGATGATGTCATATCGAGTCTGTGCACGCACAGAGACGGGCGGAATGCTCGTGTTCTCATATTACTATCGGGCTGAAAAAACGAATACGATTACGGACCCGCAAGACGCAAGGTCGCGATCGTTGCACGCGGCGTGGAAAACAATCTACGTCGATATACTGTTTAGAATTTGCTGATGTCCACGTTCGTCGAAGCCACGTTCTGTGACGAATGTCGAGGGATGATGTCATCTCGCGTGGCCGGAAGGCGATTACGCGACAAAGCGCGAGCCGATGCACCTCGTTTGCGATCACAATGATCAAAGAAAAACCTTATGAATTTAAAGATTTATCGTTTATCTCGCGGAAGCGAGGGACCGAGGAGAACTATGTAGGCGAAAGTGCCTTTATTAGGATAGGTTCCCACTGAGTAACGGTTCACGAGTGAAAGGAATGGCCGATAAGAAACCCGAGGTACCTGCTTCGAGTGCCGGACTTACGCCTGCATGCACTTTAATTTGCACCGCTACATCCTAGCTGCAACTATCCCGAGTTCCTTGACTCTCATTCGCGAACAGAGAACTCCGATTCGATTCGACCAATTAATGTGTTTTGGACGATTCGATTGACCAATTATCATGTTTTGATGACATTATTTCCCAAAATTCGATGCAATTTTTCGATACAAGGAGAGGATCATCTTTGCAAATTAATAATGGAGATGAGATATTTTTTTACTTTGCAGTTTATTGCGCAAATTTTTTTACTTTATAAGAGTTATCTCAAAGAATGATTGAGTCCGCAATGGCGAGGCCCTGACATGCATGCGTGCGGATTAGGCTACCACCGGCCTTGGTCCTTGTCGTAAAAATAGAATGTCCGGATCTCGCGCGCGCGAGGCGGTTTTACCACTCTTCAAGACAATTCTGAGGACGAGCGTATTTCCATAATTTTATACACCGACGACACTTAAGGTCAGTAAGTAATCGTTGTCATGGCGATGCACGTGCTGTACGCTATATGCTGCGCACGTAAAAAAAAAAAGAAAAAAAAAACAGATGTGACGCGCGTCTCTTTTATGTAGGTACGAAAACACGGGTCAATCTTGTCAATATTTCATTGCGCTTTTACGTGGAAAACAATACGCCGACCGATCCATCCGCAATCGGGCGAATCCCGCGCGCGATATAAAAAAATGTTGCAAAATATCGTTTTCCCACAATGTACAAACTCCGCGGCAATCGCAAACGGGTTACAAAATACCGGCGAACGATTCACGCTTGTGGTGGCATAATACCGTGTGGCACGTGTATGCACGCGCGTCGGTGTGCATTCAAAACGTTTGCGCAATCGTTGTTCATTGTAGGCGAGTCGCGGTTTGAGGAGAAGGCGGATTCGCGCCCGTGTCCTTTAAGACGTCTCGGAGAACGAGTCACTGCCGCCGGTCGCGTTCCGCGAAATCGAGACGGAACGGGAAATGAGTTAAGCGTCGATTACACGAGTGGACAGTCTTATGCTCGCAAGGTGATTACGAGATCGCCGCCGCTGCGTGCCGAGTAACTCAATACTCGAGCGGGCGCATGGTATTTCCTAGTGAAACTCGCGCGTTTGTTTTTGTCAATTAATTACGCACGATTTTCACCGGCGGGCTCATTTACATATTCCAAGCGCGTTGCGCCTCGTTTTGCTCACGCGAATATAAACTATCGATAAAGCTAATTTTCTTTATTGCTATTGTTCGATTTATCTCGGTGCACCAATTGCTCGATTATCAAGTCGACTGTTTGTGTAATTGGAAGCGCGTAAACATAAATAACTTAAATTTCCAGACGCAACACGGATCGGGTTTACATCGCCTAATTTACGTACGTTGTAACTTCACGCCACATTGAAGTAGATTTGAATTTGTAGAGGTCTTATTCGCTAAATGTTACCCTACTCGATTTAACGAAGATGCCGCAAAATAAATGCACTTTGAAGCGTCGCGTTCGAAGCACATTCGCTTCTTTGTTTCCTCTCTTATCACGTTTTATTTCTATCGATACATATTGTTTACTTATTTATTATATTTAATTTCGGCTATTAATGCTTCTGCTGTCATAATACATAGACGCATATATTATTTTCTGTCCCTCTCATAATTTTTCTTGTTGTATCATTAAACGCCTCTCACAGTTTTTCTTATTGTACTATTACTGTAAACGCCTCTCATAGTTTTTCTTATTGCATTATTACTGTAAACGCCTCGCACTTTCTCCCAGCACGAGGCACAGTTCCGCGCCAGCCTCTCTGCTGCAGGATGACCCCGCCGAATTACCTTCAATATCGCTGTCATTCTCCGTGGAAAACGGCACGATGTAGGTCGTCCGTTCCAAGATTTGCTCGTCGGTCGTCTGCGCGATCGGATCCGCCGTGACAACCAGGAGTCTCAGGATCAGGGCTAGCGAGGCCGCCAGTTGAGCGACACTGGCCACGCTGGTCCACGACATTTCTTCTTCTTTCTTTCTTTCTTCTGCAGCTGCAGCTGTAGAACGCCGCGTGCTCGCGTGCGTACGTCTCTCTCTCTTTCTTTTGTCTTCCTTTTTTTCTCTCTTCAAATCTTCTTTCTTTCTTTCTTTCTCTCTTGCTATTTCACGAATTCGTCCATCCTCGCCGAGAAACACGGCGCGCTCCTCTCGCGACGCGTCTTCGCTCAATTATCGCACCGTTTTCGCAGCGGAGCGTACAAGGACGCATTGTACATCAGTCGATCGTCACTGTCACATCGCGAGTGCAAAAGGTTCCTTGGAGTTATCGGGCCACTGAAAGGTTTCGGTGAGGATCGTCGCGGCGGTTGCACGATGGTTGCACGACGCTAGATTTGAAAACGACTACTTCCTGCTGGAAACAAACGGCCTCGCATGAGGCGAGCTCCTCGCGATTCGGTCCCGCGACTTGCACGAACGAGAGAGACACCCGAGTGAGAAATCTCTCGCGAAGTGTGCAGGGACCTAGCGAAATCGGAATACGGAAATCGTGTTATCTACGGAACGAGAAAGTTCCACGAGGTCGTTCCCGACACTGTCTCCTACCAACCTCGGAAAGGTCGAATCGAAAGTTGACATCGATAACGCACTAACGCTGTGCACCAATTTGCACCGATAAGACGTGCACTGCTTTATCAATATTTAAACTACTCCGGCAGCGATAAAGTCGCTTTAACGTAGCAAATAAATAGCTCGAGTGAGTGGCTCGAAAAAGAGTAGATGGTAGCCGAAATATTATTATGAATACCAATCTCGTTCCCGCATTCGTCATCGAACGCACGATCGTGTATCACGAGGGAAGAACGTAGGCAGCGACGGATTATTCGCCCCCCTTGGAACGTGGAATGACTTCCCCTGCATTTTTAGTGGGACAGAGACTAGGGGAATATGACGCTGCATCCTAAACAACAACGGTGCACGATGATACGCATCAATATCGATATATCGAGTCCTCCGACCTATCATGCATAATAATACAGACATAGAAGTGAAAAATAACGAAAATATATCTGCAAGTGAGTGAGAGCAATTATACATCGTTAAAAGTTAAAACAGGTTTTCTTGAAACCGAACTTTGTTTCTCAAGATAAATGAATTTTTCGTTTTTTCACTAATCTTCAATGTAAAAGATCTTGTTTATCGTTGTATAAAATTTTTATTTTAAGAAATACTTGAAATTAAAGGATGAATTTTTTACGACGCGTTTGTAGAGATTGATTCGCGATACAGATTATTTCTTAACCGTTTAGAACGGAAGTCTCTTCAGACTCATGTCTTACGGGAGAAGTGATCTCTAAATAAAATCTCTGCACAATGTAGAAAGTTTGTGCACGTATGAACTTTTCCTCTCGTGTATTTCTTCAATTTCCGATCAACGAAGAGAAGGAAAAACTTTTGAAGCGACGGGAGTGAATTTTTCTGATACAATGCGAAAGATTAAACATTAGTCGCGGGAGATGCTGAATTAGCTCAAACGACGAGTTAAATGGATAAAGAAACAAATTATAGGACGGCCAATAACAATAGCGCTTCCTCGTCAATAGAGGGAGAGAGAGAGAAAGAGAGACAGAGAGAAAGAGAGAGAAGACGAGATATCCCTCGTACAAAGAGAATCACGCTCCAGTTTCATATTCCATTTACTGCCTAATTGACACCACGGAATAGATAAATAATTGCGAAAGCTTCGGAATAATGCCGACGAATAACGCGACACGCATTATTTCGCGGCAATATAAACTTTTATTCAATGCAGAAGCACGTGCGACCGCACACATAACGGCGGCCCACAATTGGCTCATAAAGGAATAATGACGTTTCGTTAAAGTCTTTTTATGCATTTTTATTGCGAAACATGTATATATACAAAAGATACTTGCACGCTTCACATTGAAACGGTAATTAAAATATGATATTTCCTTTGCGTATTTGCGATTGAAGTTATTGTAATTAAAACAGCGGACTATCTGTCGAACATGTCGAATATTTGTTGGCGAAACATTCGAAAACGTCGTTCCTCCGCGAGAAATTGCGGTGCAAAGCGGATGAGGCTAATCCACGATTCCCACGTCAATTCCACGCGCGCTCGAGTTTTTACTTCACAGCGAGATAAAACACTGAATATAATCGTCCAAACGAGAGAGGAAAAATAGGCGGGACCGCGCCCCATTTCGTGACTCGTCTACATTTGACCGGCGCGAAACGAAGGTTTCACAATGATGCGCTATCGAAAAATTATCCGGAACAAGACGGAGGAGCGACGATAAAATCGGCACGTTTCGGCGCTATAAAGAATTTCGTATTGCGATCACGTCTCGCATCTTTCGAAAGGAGGAAGCGAGCAAGTACGCGACAAGGTTCCTTTTCCTTACGACACGTTTTCGATCACGGTGAAGAGAGAAGGAAAGAAACGTCGGCGGATCGCATGTCGCGCGCGCGGATGCACCGATGAATGTACCATTCATGAGGAACGTCACGTCGAAATTGGGACGACCCGAGAGTCTGCGAAACGGCAGCGCGGAATGGATTGACCCCAATCGCGCGAGCGCGATTTTTTCGCGAGAGAAACACGCACCGGTGCGTGCGTTGAACCACGGTCGCCGATCCTGCGTCGACGTCGTCACCGCCGCCGCTTCTTTCCTCGCGCGTTTCCGCGATGCGACCGTGGCAGATGCACCAAGTTCCACCGATCGAACTTGCAACGAGTCCTTCAACGTCGCGCCGTCATCGTCGTCGTCGCCATCGCCACGCTATCGCGACGGAATCGCTCGATTCCGCTATTTTCTCTCGTGTTCGATTCGAACCGGAAGTTAGGGAGACGACGTGATTCGCTCCGTTTCTTTTATTATTCAACAACACTTAAAATCTGGTTTATTTTTTTGTTTAATCACTGCCGCTTTCATTATTCAATGGCATTTAATGTCCGGTTAAATTTTAACGTTTCTTCTGTGAACTACAGCAATCGTTAGATTTTCTGTGTCGAGTATGAATAGAATAGAATAAGTTAAACGTTTTTTTTTTTTTTTTGTTTGACAGATAGGTCATTGACGTCTATCGATATTCCTCGTTAATCAAAGCGCCTTATATAATAGTGTCGTGTTTGCTTTCTTCACCGAATAAAAAAATCGAGCAGTGTCATCAAAATCTATTGATGTTCGCTATAGTTGAAAAGAGTCGCAGTAGAAATTTCTCGAGTCGAATATAAAAGAACTGAAAACTCAGTGAAGAAGAAAAAAAACTACAGACCGGTCTCCATTTTCACTTTAATAGCACCTGTCTCGATGAAACCGATTAGTGCTTCTCGATAATCAAAATCATTCGCAAAACGTGCTCACGACGATGATTCACGCTCAAGTCAACGCACTGGAAAGCAAAGAGAGAGAGAAAAAAGAGAAAGAAAGAGAGAGAGAGAGAGAGAGACTGTAGCAAGTATTATTTTTCTGCACGGTGAATACGAATACGTTGCTCTCTCGTTTCCTCCATCGATTAATCAACTTCTTCCGTCTCTCCTGTTTCTCTTTCAAGCACTCGAGGGTCATTCACAAAGCATGAAAGAATCCCGAGGATTTTTTTTCCGAAGAACACAGCAATTCTTTACTTTCTGCACCTGTCCGATGCACTGGAGAAACGAGACGGACGATCGAACGAGACGAAGAGAAAAAAACCGTCGAAAGATGCGGAGCTACGCGCAAGGCGTATCCTGCCGCGGAATGGGAAGGATATTACGGATTCGCCGCACCAGTTTCATTTTGGTACTGCTCGACATGCACATCTCTCGCTCGCGGCGTATCGACCCCTCGACCCCGTCGTCTCTCTCTGCCCACTCCGAAATTCGATTCGGAGCAGCGGGACTCTCCGATCGAAGAGCAACTCCCGGCGACTCGCGCGGCTCGAACAAAGGATCACACCCAGGCGAACGGATCTGCTCGCGATATATCCTTGCGATTTCACAGACTAGGCGTCAACCAACGACCCGAAGGAGGCGTCGTCGGAATCGACGATCCGCCGCCATCTCGGCGAACTCACGCTCTCTCTCTTTCTCTCTCTCTCTCTCTATCTCTCTGTCTCTTTCTCTCCCTCTCCTTTCATCTCTCTTTCTCTTTCTCTCTTTCTTTAGCGCAGGACAGCCCTTCTCTCGGTCATAACTTTTCGTACTCGATTCCGCGATTCGACGCATCAACTGCAATCGACGAGGAACGCACGCGACTCCGATGTCGATTATTCTACATAACAGCGGGCACTCACATCGGGACAACGCGCGTACTGTCAATCGCGCGCGCGAGCGCGACGCGTGCACATCAACGACTACACGCGCACCCGTGCTGTGCATCGAGTTTGCGCTCACTTCGAATTACACACGTTCACGCACTCACCCGTACGAGGGAGTGCGCGCGCGCGCGCGCGCGCACACGCGGTTCTCGTCGCCGCAGTTGGTACACCGTTGCGGAACCCTCGTATCCGGCGCACCGGGGTACCGTACGAAAGCGAAGCGCGGATTTCGCCTCCGTACGCACGCCTGACACGCAGCCGAGAGAACCAAGACGCACGTGCATCCGACGTGAACCCGATACTCCGTTCTCGTTGTCGTATCCCGGATGACGATGACGATTCGCGATAACAACGATGACGACGACGAGCAGACCGGCTGCTGGCGTGCCGATGCAGCGTGCTCGCCGCGGCCGACTCGAGCGGGCACTTCTCTTCTCCCTCTCTCTCTCGCTCGGCTGCCGCGTGCTGAAAAATCGGGGAAAATCGATCGTCGAGACCAGGCGCGGCGTCGACCGAAACGCCGTGGCAGCTGCTCCCGCTTTCTCTCTTTCTCCTTCTCTTTCTCTCTCTCTCTTTCCCAATCTCTCTCCTTGTCTCTCCTTGGTCTCTCTGTAGTCGGCTTCCTCTGTCGCACAGTCGCCGACTGTCGCAATCCCCACTTCTTCTCTTTCCTCCCGTTCTGCGTCTCCCTCGCACGAGCGGGATCTTCTCTTTCTCTCTTGGACCTTTGAATCAGCTGCCTGTGTCCTCTCTTTTCATCTCCCGTTCTCCTTTCGCTCTCTCTTTCCTCGTTCTCAATTAATAAGCTCATAAAATAGTCTCGTGTTGAAAATTTCTTATGAATTTGTAAAATATAGACTCTTTTAAAATACCAAATCTATATTGAATGTTGAGAAACATTTTTGTAGATAAGAAATTCCCGTATTCGCGAGTACGAAGTACTCGCGTATCCTCTAGTAATCTAGATTATGGGAATATTTCCTCTTCAGGAAGTAAACGTTCGTGAAGAATTTTTATCATGGACGAGAGTGCGACAGCTAGAAAGCTGTCGGCGGTAGATGCACAGAGTCGTGACGATGATTCAGGATATAACGATGAAACGATGAATCACCAGCAGCAGATTTATACGGGTTGCTATAATGTGTTCTAAGTGCGTTAGAAGCGAGGATGAAACTTCATTTTGTAGAGACCTTGACGATCGTTTCTCCTTGGAGAAATCGTTTCAAGGCTTTATTTTAACATTTAAATTGCAAACGCAAAATATTTTGATACGTCCGCATTCCGGTGCGAATTGTCGCGACGCGATAAGAGAGGTCCCGAAGTCTAAGTCTAGCCGAGGGCAATGCGAGTCTCTGCTTAATAATTAACACAAATGTTAATACAAACAATATTGTGCACAAGCAAACATCCGTCTTCCTATAACTACGCAGAACTCTCATCTTGCAGCTGCAGCTAAACCAGCTTTTCCGCTGAATACCTTGTTACGACGATATTCGCGTTCTGCTTTACCGTACTTGGGTATACACGGTATTCTGTATCTGCTATTGTACTCGGAGAATTTCCCTAATTTTATTTCGCACTCCGTTTTATCGTCTCAATTTCGTGTCTCGCAGAAGATCTCGCGAGATGATAATTCTTTTTTCCTCCCCTCCCTGCTCCTCTTACTTACCGCCCTCGTCGGTCATCACCGTCACGGTCGAAGCGGGTCCGTGACCCTCGGGGTTGAATACTTGCAGAGAGACAAGATACTGCGTGAAGGTATCCAAATTGTGAATACTGTGATTCTGTGAAAAAAAAAGAAAATACATCCGTTTTTTTTCTTTTTTCTTTTCTTTCCTAACAAAAAACGGTACACTAAATGTTACGTGACTTACGTCGACAGCAGGATCACGAATGTATATGTTTTTCATTTCTTCGTCCGCTTTCTCGCGTCGCCTGTACCCGATGCGATACCCAAGGAACTCGCCGTGTATGGTGTCGCGACTCGGCGGCTTCCACGCCAGATAAATAGACGTCGCTGAGGTATTGTGGGCCGCCGTGATGGTCGGTTTTCCTTCTGGTACTGCAAACAATTGTATACATTGTGCGTAAATCCTTGAATTTCAGGGAAGGAAATGAAACCCTCAAAATAAGAGAAAAACTATAATTCTATAAAAGTACATCTCGTCCGAAGGAGAAAAGTACCACGTCCGCGTTTATGAACCCAATATACACAACGCGTTACACGCGGAAATTCGCACAACTTCGAGTGGCCAAAACTCATCTAAATATCGTGTATGTTTATTCCATGCGAAAACAGATTGTTTTATCCCTTCGGGAAATTCTGATGAAGCTTCGCGGTTTTCTCTCTTCCTGTCTCCCTGTCTCTCTCTCTTTCTCTTTCTCATCAAAACGTTTAACTAAATATACACCATAGAAGTTTATCAATTTATGGAAAAAAACTGATTCTCTGAAGAACAACGCAATATGACATGCCGTAAAAATATTATTTAAAGTTTTTGCAGCGCTCGACGGCCGGAAATCGATAGTTGTGATTGCGTCGAGCACGAATAAATACGTGACTCCCCTGTCCCCCCCTCCGAACGAATACAGAGAAAAATTAAAACGTAATATTTAACCGGCAATCATGGATATAAATTTTCAAACTCTTGGAAATTTCAAGTTTCCCCATGTATATGGAGGAGCGCAATATGAAATTTCACGGATATCCGTACGTGCTATTGACGCACGCGCGCATGTATTTTATGCGACATAGAATGTATATTTCCGTCGAATTCATTCGATCTATGTTAACAATATCTCTTTACATATATATATATATATATATATATATATATATATATATACACACGCGCAACGTTCACCAGCGTACGCATCGTTTATTGATCCTCCTCCTCGTGGAATTGTTTTCGAGATCGAGCATTTTTAATTCCGCGTTTTTGCATGCGTGGGAACCGCATCTACATCCGCATATCGCAATCCATATAAATTGATATCTATTTCCATATCGTCATGAAGAAAAATGAGTCGATGAGTCTGTTATCTTTCTGCGTCCGAAAAAAATATCTTCGTGCCATTGCGAATTTTCGCCGTGAAATTAAACATCGTTTTCTTCGCTCGCGACCTCACATCCGCGGAGCGCTGCGCTATTCAATCTCCGTGACGTTGACCGAGATACACGGGGTGTGAGTCGCGAAAAAATGCTCGTGTAATAATTTTAATGTCCGCGTAATTTGTTTCGGGTTGTCTTATCGCGCGCGAGACGTGAAGCCAGGGCAGGTGAGACTCGTTGTCCCGGTCACAGGAGTACGGCGGGCGAGCCGAGTTCGAAATAATTAGCATCCGCGCGCGTCACTTTTTGAAACACCCCCGTCGCGCTGTCGCGATATCGCGTCGGCACGTCGGCCGACTCGGCCGCGGGGGATGAGAAATTATCGCAGAAATTATACCGAGACATTTAATGCGCGTTGTACGTCAGTGGCCGCTCAGTTAACCTGACCGACCTATCCATCGTGTTTAACCATGGAAACGTTAATTGCACAATCGCGTTAATTGCGCGTGGACGATCGCATGGAGCATCAGCGTCTGCAAGGAATAAAATAAGGAATTTTGTTGCGATAACAATCGTTAATTATTTAATTAATTAATGTTTAATTACCTTCTGTCTAGTCTAGCTTTATATTTGAAAATAAATAGGAAAATTGATTTGTTAATTTATGATTTCAAGGAAAAATAATATTGGATTAGAGTTATATCTTTACAATTATTTCCACAAGCAGAAAAATATATCGATTAATATCTTGCATAAAATAAAGCTGCATTGATAAAAGTCTCTTACTTGATTATTAGAAAAGAGAATAATGTGGCATATAATGACAGGCTGATAAGCAAATTGGGTATTAGTAGAAATAAGTGAAAAGTAATAAGTCGCTTAGCCACCGCCCCTTATTTTCGCTGGACAATTTAGCGCCGCGATAAATGCGAGTTGCAGTTTTTACCGGTGCTAAATCTGCGTTAACTTATTATTACCCCGTCGGCGTGTTTATGACGATAGCGTCGGTTTTATGCTTCCGTGATATATTATCGAAGTACCAATTTCGCCGTATAAGCGCTGAAACGCTTAATCGTGACAAACCGTCCGCGTAAACATTGCTAATATTGTTCTCGAAATCTACGTATCGGCGTAATAGCGCCGTAGGTACACGAATGTACATATTACGAGCTTAGCATGTGAAATTACGTCATCCCTCTCGAAGTTAACGCTTTACGTAATATATCCCTTTTCCTTCCCCCATAATTAATTAATTATTAACCATCTTATTAATATTTTCCTAATACACTCGTCGCGTTTTTATTCGTAAAACACAGATGGATTTTCGCCGAACTCGACTAACTCAAGTAAATATATACGAACGATAAGGACGTAAAAATTGGGCCGCATTATCGGACGCAATCAAGAATCGCGCCTTGATTTGATGCCCTCCGACGAGTCGTCATTTAATTGTAGCGCGACAAAGTATTGTCGTTATGCGATATCAAGGCGGAAAATAAATTACCTCGGTCACACTACGCTATAGAGATTCGTCGAATTCCCATCACTACGTCGAAACGTGACTCGCGGAAAGGTGCCTTTATTGCATCCGCCGAGTCTCTCCACTACTTTATCAACCCCCGTCGGAATCGAAAATAGTTCACACAGCGGGCAGAAGCTACCGCTCTTTCTCGATTCTCGAGACGACTCCCGCGAATGAACTTACTCGGGACCTGATCCATCGGATGTTGCGGCGGCGACAATGCGATTCTTTTCTCTCTCTCTCTCTCTCTCTGTCATCCTTTTATTCGATTTTTAGCGAGAAAGGCTTCGCTTCCGTTTGTGTCCTACGTCGAAGTTAATTAACTGAGTGCGGGATATATATCTAATTTCCCGGTGAAATTCTCCAATCGACGATTAAGCCTTGAGTCCTTCATTTATCGTTATTATTACAAGCGATTGTTTATCGTTACTATTATATTTATCATTATTATTACAAGCGGTTGTTAATCTGTTTAACTTGTCCGATATACAGAATTAACAGTGTGACCATCGAGTAATCTTCTCGAGCGAAAGCACGATGAAATCACATATCGCTTGACACATCGAAATTAGAAATTCAAAAAAACTGACATCGCTTGGTAAGTGGCGAGAGAGAAGAATCAAATTGTTTCTCATTTATTTAGGTAATTTACTTTTTACAACTGTAAACCCGAGGTTGAATGTCGCGCTTGATCGTAGCTGCGGATCATTGTTGCGAATTCTCACAGGGACATGTCCTTTCATTGTCGTCGACGGTGGCCGGAAAAAAAAGCGCGACGAGCTGCCGGGCGAGTTCCTGCAATTTTCGGTTCGACTCTCCGACCCGCCGGTGCGAATGAACTTACCGGGACGACGCAGTGCCGACGGGTGTTCCGATGGCTAATTGGTAGCTCGGTTGCGCTGTATATTTATGGCGAGCGGGGGCGAACGAGGTCCGGAAATGGGTACGAGGGCCGTGGTGCCGTGTACGTATTTGGACCCGGCCGCGAGGTAAAGTGGTAGTAGAGAAGTTTCGTCGGTCCGTGCCCTATTGATCCGGGTGTACGGGGGGAGGCGAAAGGGTGCTTTCATTTGAGCCATCGTGAATTCCCGTGCCGTTGCCACACTGGCGAGCGACTACCACCGGATCGACCTATCTACCTACTGGCCGGCCTACCGCGCCCGATACCCACGAATTAGAATCACGAATTAGAATCCGGTTGGCATAAACCAATGCACGGCGGGTTCCACGATGCCACCGCGTTGCCGGTCGTTCCGTTTGTTCGCCAAACGCCCGTCGAATCCGCGCGACGGGATCGGCGAAACGCGCGCGCAACGTGACCTGTCTACGCGTCCTGTCAATATTGACGCATTACTCGCCACTCGTACGATCGTCGATGGTGGGCATCCCGACTGCCGCATTCCGTACCATCGCAAACTGAAACGAATCGCGCATCGCGCCGCATTGCACCGCACCGCACCACAATGACCATGGAAGATATCGGTTTTCGAAGTTCGCGTCGACAGTGTTTCCCGTTAGAATCTGAAAACGCATCGTCCGTAATTAAAAAAAGGGGGGGAACGCCGCGAACGAGATAAGCGCGAAAGTGTGCTGCAGATGGGGAAACAAATCCATTATCGCTCCGAAAAATTATGAGCGAAAAAAACTGCCGTTTCGTTCATCCCTCTCTGTAATAGCGCAGACGCTTCTTCTCCGTCTATTTGTTATTCTTGCAGGAAATATCGTAAGTTGCGAAATGTCGTGGCGCAAGCATTTGCAGAAATACGTTCGCGGAAATACTTATTCCGTTTCTCCATACGCGGCCGTGCGTGCACCGTCGATTTCGAGTGCATGCGGTATTCGTTGCGCCGACAATACGAATATATCGCTGCTGCATTTCATCCTCGCCGCAGCGCGCCGCCTCGCACGACGTATCGTTTTTCGATCACGTTGCGTCTCACGAAAGAGTTTTTCTTTTTTCTCCCTTTTTTTTTATTTTAATACATAAAAATTCCCGCGCTGTGTATCGCGTTACTTAACATCGCGCGAAAATAAACTGCGTGCATCCCAAGTTCAACAATATTATATTTCCCGATGTTCGTCAACGATACGGAAGAACCGGCTCGATAGCGCGATCGAATCTAAACCATCGTGGGAAAACAGTCATATGTTGCAGTCACGTAACGAAGCAAAAAAAAAAAAAGAGAGAATTATCTCGATTTTATCGCGAGCGTTATCTCGAAACGTTAATTCGGGCACAGCTGATCGGATCGCGGGTGATATTGCGACGGGAAATTAAAAAAAAATGCCGATGTCGATGATACGCGCATGTAAAATCGCGCGTAGAATTCCGCGATTCGCCGGAATAATATCGCCGCTGAATTTTTCTCCCGGTCGACGTGTCACGCGTCGGCTCGATGACGTCTCTGGCAATGTTTAAATTAATTATTGATACGGATGTGCATACACACGAGCGTATTTCCGCATGGCGATATGCGAAATCCGGCTTGATAATGCGGATGCGTCTCGATAGCCGGATAATTATTCCCATCTCACGCGACGGAACGATGAGCCATCGATGAGCTGCCGCCGATCGTGGCTACGTATGTGGCTACGTATGTGGCTACGTATCTAATAAGCATCAGTTTAGCATACAATATCCGTTTGCGAAATAAACCTGGTGCAACATGGTATCGTGTTCCAATTTTTAACGCGGAGCAGAATCGAAAACAGGATCGGAGTTTGGAAAGCGAATACAAGATAAACTTCATTGATCCACGAACAAGGTAAAAATATCCTCGATCAGGTATACTTATAACAATATAAATGTTTAACTTGTTTATGTAAATGTCATGTTAGGTAATTGTGATGTAGGGAGAAATGTGACACTGAAACTTGTTGCAATAGCAAACGGGGGACGATATTCAAATTTGACAATCGATACATTCAATTTAAAACTTAATTAGTTTGTTATTAATATCATATTACGTGGTTAATAATATAATGTAATATGTTACCGCCCTACGATAAATTAATGTGTAAATAATTAAGAAAGGCATGTATGTTCATGTATGAGTGAGTATATGAAGAATGTCAAATTTTCTCTTTCCAATCTCTCTATTAATTATTAAATATTATTAAATATAATTAATTATGATAATTTGTACAAATAATTGGGCAAATTTACGCAAATATAAATAAAATAAGTATTTTAAAATATATAATACAATATTACTAATATAATAAACATCGCGTAATAATCAGAAATATTTCAATTTTATAACAAGCGACATAATATCAGTTAAATATTAACCAAATCTAACATAGGAAATTCGTTAAAAATTATATTCCTCTATGTGACGTGTGTAATTGAATTGTGTCATAAAACCTTTCAATGTCAATTACTCTGATTGATTCATTTCGCAGGTATTTTACGAATGATCAACGCAAAGAACTGGAGAGCGCAAAACGTAAAGAAAAAAGCGAACTATAATGGACGCGAATTCAGTGCTCACGCATTTACTCGTTCATTCGTTAAAAATGAACCGGGATTCCATCTATGATGGTTACATTCCACAAGCCACCTAATTCCCGTTGGACCGCGAGTTGGCCCTTCGCGCGGGCGAGTAACCCGGTAATTGGAGCCTGCGATCAGCGACGCGCGGGAATTCAGGTCGAAAAGGGTTGAGAGCGTGGAACGGAGAGATGGTCCTCGCAAACTTTGTCGTCCGTGGCGCGTATATGTGGCTACACGTTGCTGGCCATCCTCCTGCGCGGGCGACGAAATTTATAGGGTTGGCTTTGCGCAAGACTCGAGTCGCTCAACCTATTTCATAACGTGCGAAAGAATGACGGCGAAAGAAAGGGAATGCAGAGAGGGAGAAAAAAAGAAAGAGAGAGAAAGAAAGAGAGAGAGAAAGAAAGAAGAGACGAATTAGCAAACAAAAGGAAAAGAATAGGCTCGACTTGAGCCTGCTTGTACGCTCCCGGCTGCCGGCTGCAATTAGCGCCTCTTTAGTTAGCCGTCCTGGACGGTTCTTCTCGCCTCTCCGGATGCCAAGAACTGGTCGTGCCACGCTCTCAATCCTCTCTCGCCCCTCCCCTCCCTCCCGCCGTTCTCTTTCTCACGGACTTTCCTCTTTTTGGTCGGAGTTTCGTCACTTTCTTCCGCGCGTCGTGAAACGCTTTGTGCCCTCCCTCGGGCGCGCTAACGACCGGAGGGTGTCAACCATTTAATTTAGCATGACGCCACTCAGCGTCATCGCGGTCGACAAACTTCGTTTTGATAGCCTGCGGGAAATGTAATTTGGACGATTGAATCGGCTTGAAGCGCATATGTACGCGACGAGAGGATATCCTAAAGCAGATATTGGCCCTCACCGGGAAACTTTACTGTTACGATGCTTCTAGGAGAGAGAGAGAGGAGGGAGAAAGAGAGGAAAAAGAGAGAAAGAGAAGCAAGGAACGCTTTGCGTTGGCGATAGTTCCATTTAGAGATAAGTTGTATACGCCAATTCTGTACGTATTGATGGTTTTTTACAAATTCTTCCGGCAGATTGATAATAAATAGGCAACACGAAATTCTAAAGCACAACTTGACCAGAGCGGTCTGTTTTCGATTTATCGAGAAATCAGTATCATCACCACCCCTGCAATTCCCACAAGCGTACATTATTTATAACATACAATAATATATCATTAATATGTCAATAAATTAATATTTTTATGACATTCATGTGTAATAAATCATACGAGTATTTATAATAATTAATTACATGTACAGATATCTATAATATGTTACCGCCGAAACTGCAAATGTGTAAATATATTCTATCAGAATATCAAATTTTAACAAATTCTCTATAATGTAATTATAAATTAAATTTTACAATATGTGTTGCATGTTAATTTTATAGCATAGACACAATTTTCTATGTCTCTTTGAAACTGTAATTCATATCTCTTACTCTCGTTTGATTCCTGAGAAAAGATAACGATTCACCGAATGTATCTCGCTACACCAGTAAAAACGCTTTGATAGAAAGGAGGTAGAGGGACGGCGAAAAAAGGAAAAAAAAATCAAAATCTTTTTTATAGAGACTTACTTTCGCGAAGAGTCACCATGTAGTAGGACGCCTGACTGGGTTTGCTGCGTCCTAAAGCATTTATCGCCGCCACTCGGAAGCTGTACACCGTGAACGGCCTTAGGTTCTCGACGGTGTAAAACGTGTCATTGTGCGGCGTTATGATTTCCTTCGTCGCGTTCCACGGGCCGTCCTCGTCGATGCTGAAAATAACAACAAGTGCGCCGCGTTATGACATCTGCAATTTGATCGTTCGCTACTAACTGGAAGTCACGCTATCTGTTATTGCGCGAACGTTCGCAATGCGGAGAACTTTAAAATAGCTGCGAGAAATCCTGTACGTTGATAGTTTTAATATTCATGTCTTTATATTTTTTTTCCTTCCCTTCTTTTTTACATGATTTGTGAGAAAAAATGTCACAAAGGTCGGACAATTTTAAAAGACTTAATGTAATATTAGA
>JANQDE010000007.1:2831607-2841584 GCA_037157785.1 Cephalotes varians | reverse complement strand
TTTATTTTAGAGAGACGTTAAATTATATTTTATTCAAAATATTTTTCATCGCTAGCTATAACTTTTTCCTATTTTTCTGGCAATAAGTGAATTCGGCAATAAAAAAAATGTTCGTCCTTCGAAGCAATCCATCCTTTGGTGAGCCCTCAAAACTAACCGGAACACCTAATAAAATGCGTCTTTAGCTTCATAAAGTTACACGGAACTCTCTTAAACTGCATTAAGAAAATGTTTCAGGAGATGATGTTAGAAAATTATACGATGTGAAGAAGAGAAAACTTCTGTGAAAGATATTCAAATTGCAAATGCGCAATTCTTGAGATAACACCGTACGTCTTTAAAACCTGTATTAGCGCTATATCATAAAAGGTATAAAAAGAAAATTCTAAAATTGTCGATTAAAGGATATTAACGTATCTGAATTTTTCGACGCGCTGATTGCCTTGTAATTTACAGCAATATAATGACGCTACAAGTATTTTACAAACGTATGAAACTGTTGAAATTTTCTCAACTCATTCAAGAAAATGAGTTGAGAAACTAATACTTTCAAGATTACTTTCAAAATCGACCTAGAATCCTTCACGTAATGTAAAAGCCCGAAAAGCTAAGCGATTAGATAGCGATATTTCATATCGCAGTTTCGGCGTTTTTCGTGCTTAGCGAAATGCGGAATAATCACAACGTTGATATATTACGATCTTTAATCTTACTAATTTAAATATCTCAACGATATTAATTACATAAAATTTTAATATTGCCAGCATTATTTTCTCAATTCATTTTTTCGTCAAAATTTTTAAAGACACGCGCGTCGCTTGCTTGATAACTGATAAGAACGTATTAACGTATTAAAAGATTGTAAAGAAACTGTATAATAATTTATCTCCATCTTAGAACATCATAAATATAATATGACACATTATTTCTAATATAACAGTTAAAAGAATATATTTAAAGAATATTATCTTGAAGTCATTTAAGAGACGTTTTAAAGTTTTAAAGAATTATCAAAAAAACATCCAATGTCTTTTGAAAATGCTTTATGTCTCAATTTATGACTTTGAGACATTTAAGATAATAATTTTTAAGACTTTTTATTCGAGATCGATTTGAGACGTGTGTGTAATTTCGGTATAAATAAAGAAAGAGGAGCTAAAAATTGTTTAATAAATCGGTGCATTAATAATGTAATATCTATATATGATTTAAATAATAGCAATTTGATATCTATTTCGATAGCTATTTGTTGAAAATTTTATTTGTTGAAAATTTTACGATTAATTCATAATAATCATTTTATAATATTCATTTATCATAATTAGTTTATAATGTAATATTCATTTTATGATTTATTATTATCGAATATTAATAGTTTCAAAAATATCTGTATACGTATCTATATATCTACGTGTACATTTATGATATGATGTAATATTTGGTTTTTATTTAAAGCTGCTCGAGAAAACATATTAATACTTTAACACTCTGACCGCTATCATCTATATCTGACGATGTAAATTTTCGCGAAAACGTCACCTATTTGTAGATAACGATTTTATTTATCCGATTAAAGAAAATTTTACTAAGTATTTAAGAGACATTAAATAATTACAAATTATATTAAGACATTATATTAAGACATTAAAAAAGAAGCAATAAAGTATTAAAATAATTTACTAGATTTATCAATACCAAAATTGGCTTGGCAGTCAAAATATTAAATATATTTTGCAGATATTTCTTCGTTCTTTTTCTTTCTTTGAACGAATTTTTTGAATAAATAATTGTTCTCCATTAAGATAATGGATGTAATACAAATTCCAATTAAACGTTATTAATTTAAAAAAAAAATCAGAATTTAGGAAGAAAAACAGATCTTTGATAGGCCTTACAAAATCTTTTTTTTTAACACTTTCACTGCGGTTGATCATTGCTAAAGGCCAATTAATTTGTTTTTTTGTCAAATTAAGAAATTTTTGTCAGAATAATAAAATTTTAGGTTAAATAAGCATTACAAAATGACATTCAATTCAGTTACAAAAAAATGTTATGTTTCCGATCGGAATAAAAAAAGTTAAGAAAAAAAAAGTTAAGAAATTTTAAAACATTTTATTATAAAACAAGTTATATAACTTTGCGTATGTTACAAAACGATATTTTATTATAATATTTTTTACATTTTCACAACTCACTGTTGATTTATGAGAAACTGAACTTTACGTCAGACTCCAGATCCCCATTTGTACTAACGGCCTTTTGTGAAAAGTAAAAATTTTGCAAAAATTATTGTAGATATTCCATTTCTATTTTAAATTAATATCTGAATGTCTGTTTTTATTTAAAAAATAATTTCTCTAAAAAAAAGAAATTATTTATTTACTGCTTACGTTTTTCTATGTGCCATTAGCTTCAACTGGAAATTTTTCCATCTGCCGACGAAAAACCGACGGTCAGAAGATTCATTCAAAGAGTTGAAATCTCCGAAAACCGAAGAGGTGGCAACCGTGAAGAAAAAAATAGATTTAAAGAGAAGAATTGCCTTATTATGAGCGAACAAGCAACCTCGAGTCTCTCGGAGAAGAATCTTGTGATGAAGATTTTGTATAAAAAAACGTGTGCTTTTATTCAATTTTTCCTTTTTGTTTCTTCGATACATATTGATACTTCGGTACTATATTCTGTTATTTAGAAATTAATAGGAATTTTGAAACGAATAATATTTCCCCAAATCATTTAAACTCTTATCGGATTACACATTAAAGACGAAGGATTATACGAGTTGCAGAGTACCTAGATTTCGACCGATGAGATGATGACTTTGATCCGCTTTGTCCTGATTGAATACGAATTTCCAACTCGCGATCTTTAATCCTCAAAGAAAAGGAAACGCCGCGGAAAATCTAGCCGCGAGATTTTCCGAAGCCACTCGCGGAAGCCGCGCGGAAATTATTACCGCCGCCGCCAATCCCCCGTCTCCCTCCTGGGGAGGTGTGCGCCGAGTGGCGTGTAATTCTCGTAGACTAATTAGCGGTCGAAGACGCGGCGCGCGCGCGACAGAGAGGGTTTTACCGTCTTCGAATTGCGTGTCCGCATTTTGCAGTAATTAATACAGATTATTAATCGTCGCGCGATCTGTTACGGCGAAAGTTTCCGCGCAGCTGCGGTTCGAATAATCGCTAGCAGTTTGCGTTTCGCGCGCGGGGGTCGATTCGTTCCACGCCGGTCATTGCGCGCGTATACCCGTTCGCCACACATACAGGCGCGCGTGGCACACACCCTCTTCTCCCCTATGCGAACGTAATGTATTTGTCCACATTGTGTCGCAGCGAATTGCGGTTATCTTTCGGTACGTTCATTTTCGAAGTAGTCTACCTTATTTTTCATCGGCGTTATGCTCCGACGGCGATGAAGCGCCATTTGTTCGTGCCGTTTATTCGCGAGATACGTCTCCCTCGTACAAAAATAACGTACTTCTCTCAGTTTCATAGCCACGGGGAAAAGAAAGAGTCTCGTTTTAGTCTTCTTTGGGAGAAAGATTCGGCGCGTTTCCTCGCTCTCCGCGACTTGGGTTTTATCGGTCTATCGCGTGAAACGCGCTCGATAACGACGATAGTCTCGTGTTTAACGTTAAATACACAGGGCGAGGGGAAGGCACTTGGTAACGTGAGCCAGCGCAGCCGCGAATTACAATGGGGAAATGAACGAAGAATAACATACGCACACTCGCTCCTTCCGCCGCCCGCGCGTGTTGACACGCACGCACGTTCGCGCGCATTCTCCTGCTACCCTATATGCTCAACATCCCGCCTGTAGGACACAATCAATTTGCCGCCGACAAACTCCCATCGCCAATTTGCCACTGTGAGATAAGAGAATGATCAAGCAATTAAATGCAAAAATGACCTGTCGCCCCCCCTCCCCCGCGGTTTTTATTTGCGCTATTTTTTGCGCTCGACAGCTCGAAATGCGGAAAAAGCAATCGACTTGTATCCAATTAGCGCAATTCGCGTCATTGCATTCTGCGGGCAAATTTGTTTGAATTTTTGATAGGCGAGGTACACGTTTTACACGAAAATTTACGATCCACGCAGCATCGCCGCGATATCGAGACGGAGATATCGATCTACCGAGCGAAAAGAACGACACTCGCATTTGTATGTACGTTTCTTCGCTTCTTCTGCCGGGAATTGGATTAAAAGCTTCGAAAAAGCTTTCGCGCGAGCGGCGCTTTATTCACTTTCAGGAGGCCGGCACTTAAGCAAACGTCGCCGCGGACTTAATTCGGTCGCGCGGACGAATGCATGCAGCATATTAAGTTTCTTTATCGCAAGGAGGGAAACAACTTTCTTATTAGGACTCGTCTCGGAGGTAATTGATTGTTTCAGTTCTTTCGCCCTGATTTTTCTCCGTCGCTGTTGCGCGGGCGGAAAAAAACCCGGCGCGGGGGTACTTCCCTCGCGGGAGAAGCGTATTTTTCAACAGAGACTCGGAGACAATTAATTATTCGCTCGCTTCGCGAATGAAAAACAATTCCGCGATTTCTTTTGACTTCGCTCGCGATCGTACTTCCGATACGCAAATGAAGATGCACACTTCGTCCCGGACGCGCCAACTTTTCAATTCCGAAACTTTTGCCGTGCGGAAGACAACGCATAAATTATTAACGGATAAATATATGCGAGTTCGCGAAAACGTAATTCGTATGAATTATCGAAAATTTCCGTCCTTTGAACTTCGCGTCAAAACCTCTTTTCGAGATCGATTTTTCAGGACGTCGAGGGAAAAGACATCTCGCTGCAGTATTAATTCGTTATACGTAAATGTACGATTCGTATTTTTGAGATTCACGGATTATCAGAAGCGTCTTGAATCATTCAAATCACATATTCGATTACACGTTGAAAATTGTAAATTTAATTCGTACATATTTGCGTTAAAAAAAAAGGCGAGTACATGTAAAAAAAATAATACGCTAGAAGGGACACGCAACTTGCCGATGTTAGTTTTCCGTGTGAACTTTATACTTTGGCCGGTACATTAATGCGAAAAAAGGATGCATACAATAACACAGGACAGGATAGAGTCCATTGTGTCGGGCGGTATAGAAGGGTTGGGCTCGTGAGAATTGCGATGGAACAATGAAAAACTTTAGTTTTGGGAAACCTAAATCCATCTCCGACACGAGAAGAAAGGAGCCTATCAAAACTTTCGGACCGCGGGTCTTTCATAATTCCGGTCTATTGTGCGTGTGCCAGTACGATCCCGATAAATCCCCAATGTTCGCGGATTCTGGCCGAACGACCGCGCACATTTCCAGATACGTGTTGATATGCGTTTTGCGCATAATATCCAACTGTCGAACGAACCGAATCCGCTTGCATCCAGGCGGCTGCGACGGCCGCCGGCGAATATCAAACTTTTGGCAATTCTTTCGAGCGGATTATTCGGTGAAATTCGGCTCACGCTCGGCAAATATTTAAGTCCCGTATAAAAAAATACGCTCGAGACTTTTCTCCCCCTCGCGTGAGAATTTTCAGGGAAAGAGGGAGATGGACAGGAAAAGAGAAAGAGAGAGAGAAACAAAAGCCGCCACTCGTTTTCGAGAAATTACTGTTTATTATCTTTTTAAGATTTATCGCATCGCCAGTCGCAAGATGAGTTGGGAACTTTGATAACAAAAGTTGATAATAAAGTTTCGCTAAAGTTCGGTATATAAAAAAAAAAAAGAAAAAGAAAAAGAAAAGGAACTTCGTGGGGAGGCAACGCGTCGGAAAGATGGAAGCATCTTAGGGAAGCCGCGGCGCGCGCCCCATAATAATTGATTTCTTGCATTCGATGGAGGTCGAGCGCGTCGTAATATATATATACGGTTGAAAGAATTGATGTATCGTCTCGATAAATCAATTCTCAATCCCCTCGGATCCGTCCGTCCGGATTGTTGGAGATGCTTCTCAGTGATCCACCTGTCGTCAAGAGGATATGGGAAACGTTGCACACACACAGGATGGCTAGTGGGATACCGTTCCCCCGGTCGTATCGTATTGTGTCGTGTGTCACGTACTTTATAGGTCCGATTGCGATCGGTTGCACCCGGCGGTCCGTTTCTCTCCCCCTTCCACCCCTTTCCCCTCTCTCACCATGTCGCCGTCGTAATAAAGTATATTTCATCGGTCGACAAATGTAAGATGGATGACCCACCTCAATTACAACGATCATGGCGATTGCGTTACGGTAAATCTGCGGGTTGTCACCGCACGTTACTGTGCGACATCAATTTTCTTGCTGCGCGAAAATATCGAATCGGAAGTCGGATGGGAACCGATTGAAGCGGAACATACGATTCCTTCGCACAAAGCGGGATGCGCGCCGCGTGTATGTGCCTATGTGTGTATGCGAAGGGTGCGTTCTGCTAAATTTGACAGCCAAATTACATTACGCGCCACGCTGCGCACGAATACTATCCGATATGTTGGCAATTAACTATATTAGCGTAGCTTCCCGGCGACGTCTTATGCGTTCTGATGTCACTAATCAAATTTTTCATACAATAATAAACAGACTTCGAGGTCTCAATTAAATCGTAATTTTTAACTTAAAAATGCTTGATGACGTTTCATTTGTGGATCAAAGCCTTTGTACAAAAATTTACACAATTTTACTTTCTGCGTTAAACGTTGACATGGAGTCTCCATTCGGGAACAATAGGAAAAGACGGAAATAACGGCAATCACGCAATTAATCCGTTATAAATACCTCGGTCATTTTTCGATTGTATACTCGCAATCAGTCCGACAGGAAGAACGAAGCTCGGCAAAAAGGGAGCGATTAAACGGAGGAATTCTGCAGGAAATAACAATTCGCTAATGACGTATTATTCTCATATTACGTCACCATTACGTTTTTCACCGTTGTGATTCACGCCACGAAGTCGGCATCGAAAAGTGTCGATGCACTCGGTTTCGGCAATCGTGTGACTCGAATGATAAAACGTTAACAAATCGGATTTAATATTTTTTTTTTTTTTTGCAAATTTTCACGATTTTTGAATTTCGGCCGGACCCCATTCATCGCGCGCCGTTTGAGCGACATGTAATTTATCGCCCGTATACACAAAATGCGATCGAGTCGGCCCAGTTTCCTTCGTCGCCTGTATGCACATGCATATTTCCGCCGCGCATATGCATTCGGTGTATCGCGTACGTCACATTACGTGTATGCGTGCGCACGCTCTCGGAGATGCACGCAGAATAAATTGCATGAAAACGTCGAGTGAAACGTTGTGTATTCTTGCGATGAATAATTTCGGATTAATTCACCGTACTCGCCTCATCGCACGATCGTAACGAAACGGATCGAATTAATTAAATGCTAATTTTACATCGACAAGAGACGATATTGAACGTTATCCGAAGTTGTGTAATTATTTAATGCCGCTAGTATGCACATAAAAAATATATAGAAAACATATGTATAGAAAATACACACAAGATGTCCCAGACTTACTGCAATTGCTAATAGCAGATTCTTGAAATCATTTAGATACGAAAATTCTAAAATGTTGAGACTATAATAGTTCTCAAATAGGTGCATGCAAAGTTTGTCGTTTTTCATACACTTTCAAGTGCCTAATTATATGCAATAATATTTGGTCATTAAAATATTTACTCTCGTTTCATATCACTTTCTGTTGAACTGAGTAAATTTCAAGTTGCTTTGCGAAAAAATGACATTGATTTGGAGACAATAAAATTGTCGATCTTAACATTATATGAGCCGCTCATTTAGCCGCTTTGGCTAAATTGATTAACTCCACTTTTTGAATATTTTAAAAGGTAAGAATCAATCAAATACTTTGACGATAAAATTTTAAAATATTCAAAAAGTGGAGTAACCGGTTTGGCTAATGAACGGCTTATATATATATATATTACATTACTTACTTAAAACGTGACACAGTTTAAAAAATGTGATTTTCGAGTTATTGCCATGAACGAGTTAAATAAACATTGTCCTATTAATCATCAAAAGTAAATTAATCTAACTTTATAGTCTGTCCGCCAAATGGTACTTTGTCATTCTTAAGGTTTTCAAAGAGATAATATCTTCTACAGGAGTGACACATTGAGTCGAGTGACACATTGTGTGTCGTTTTAAATAAAAAGAGAAGTCTTCTATAAAGAATATTTAGAGTTAAAACAGTTTTGTTGAAAATTTGAAAAAAATTGTTTTATTTTTAACTATTTTATTAATCATTTTAGTTAATCAAGGTAAATATAAACTGTTGGTGATATTTATTTCAAAAGCGTTACTCAGAAAGGGTAGTTTTTTCTTTTTAAGAGTTGTTGAATAAAAATGACAAATATGACATTTGTGATTACGTTTCTAAGAGTATATTTTTTTTGCCAATACTATTTGATCAGTCAATTATTTTCTGTCAAATTGAAAAGTAAGTTTTTCTTTTTCTGGAAAACTTACTTTTTTGAATTTTGTCACACTTAAAGTCAGGAATTGAGATATATAGAAAACGTTACACACACACACACACACACAGACTAATCGTGCATTTCGCGAAATTACGTGACGATTCGGACTTGTTGCACATAAAAAAGGTATACAGTAGACACTATATTTATTTTACGGGCATTTTGCGCTTTATACGAGCTTCTTTATGCACGCTGTTAAATGTTCATCGCGAATGTGAATAGCTTACTATTCGGGAATACGTAGCTTTTCCGTGACGAAAGACAACTCACAATCGGACGACTCCAGTCGACGACACAATAGTTTTATCATTACAGTTTAAACGCGCAAAACTCTCGGAGAACACGGTGGGCGCTTTCGCTATTCCAATTATCGCAGTAATCGCGACACGATTAAGCGGAGATTTGTGAACCTCGTGGTGGGTAACGGGGGGAAACGCTTGGAGATAGGCCGCGATTCTGCTTACGGCTGATATCGCGATTGTTTACGCTTACACGGAATAGTAAATTTGCACGAATTATCGGTGTATACGCATGTATCATTCGCATTGCTCGAACTCGACATCGCCGAAATGTCAATGATAATCCGATAGAGCGTCTCCATACCGAGTGATGAATAATTTCCCGAAACATAGATACGTATACCTCGAGATTTCTCCGTTCTTCCAAAAAGCTTTCATGCTCGATCGAAACTCATATTGTAGGAAAAGTTCAGAATAAAATGACGATGACTGTTCTTTATTTCCTCGAATGCATAAATAGCTTCTGTCTAGCTCGCAGAATGACTCGGGGGCCTTGGATCATTGCCTATTTCTCCCTCCAGGATCTCCTTGCTCGCGATTTAGATTGACTCTACGCTTCTTTCGAGGTAGACACGCTTATTCTTTCGAATAAGCTTTCCGAGGCGTTTCGACTTTCGAGGTCTTTATCTATCTCCCTTTTTGACTACGTATCTTACGCAGCTAGCGAGAATGCGATTTTATACAGGCGACGTATCTTAGAAGAGGAGATTAGATCTTCCTCTTCCTTCTTCACTCCTGATTTGAATTTCCGATCTTACAGTGAAAAGGTCACGATATCACGCTGGAATGATTTCTGGCAGAATCCTCCACGGAGTCAAAAAGGCAGGAGATTAAATCAAGAATAGGAAGAGAATGCGTTGCGAATCGACAGAGATTAACGCATTCATCGATATTTATCGTCACGACAATTAATGTTTATTTATAGGTTACGAGTAGATCATTCGATTGTACGCGCCGAAAGAGCTTCCAAGAGAAAGTATGGATTTATATTCTGCGGGGGCTTTACACGTTGTTACGACGTCCCCGTCGACGACGACGCGCATCGGCTTTGACCGTCCACGTTGTGACGAAAATGACAGCGGCGCGATCAAGCCGAGATTAAAAATAATGTAAGCCATCTCTCTCTCTCGGGCGTGTGCGTGATGCATAAATCAACGCGCCGCGGCCGGATATACGGATAGATGTATTTGGA
>JANQDE010000007.1:2701607-2829107 GCA_037157785.1 Cephalotes varians | reverse complement strand
CTCTTTCCGCGATAACGACCGCATGTTGACGCGCGGGGACCGTCATGATGCGATCGTGCCGATTGAAATAAAAGTTGCAGATTGAGCTGGAAGTGGAACGCGAAAAATTCTATCCTTTTCATCTCTGTGAAAGCAACCATATGTCTACACTCAGAGAAAAAAATCGTACCAGCAACTAGAAATTTGAGGACAAATAGCGCCTCAACTATGTATTATAAAGTTATAATAACAACAATAAATAATAATACGAACTAAGAAAATGTGGTAATATAAATCATTTATAATAAATTGTTCAACAAATTACAGAAAAATAGTCACATAATAATAATTTTTTTTTTCAAGTCATCTCAACAATAATTAATTAGTTATACTTCGCTTTAAAAAAATATTTATCTAAACCAAAAAAATGTAGTAGTTATATCTTATTTGTATAAAGTCCATATAACTGTGTAATGATAGTTGAGTCGCTATTTCACTATCAATTAATAATTAGCATACATTATTACCGTTACTATATTTTTATATATTTAATACTACTTTAGTTCTTGTTACCTTATAAAACTAGTGCCAGATACTTAAATTACAGAATTGTCAAAAATATAGTTGCCACAACCATTTTGTTTTCTCTCAGTGTAGAATTTCGAAATAATTGAGATAAAATTCTGATTCTTCTCTAAAAGTTTCGCGATTCTTAATACGATTCTCTAATACGTTTCTGGCGTTTTCCTAAATTGCATGAAGTGCATAATTCTAAAAATGGAATAACAACTTGGTTTTTGAGAATAGCTAATAACTTCTTCGTTCGAGAATCGTTTTGAGCTATCACAATTATCCGGAGTAAAATAAACGTTCAGATTTCCAAAAACATATCCTAATCCTATTTGTCGGTAAATATAGAAAATTTTCCATATTTGTCAGTTAATTTACGTGTTTCTAAACCAGAAGTTTATTTAGAGCGAAATTTTGACGAGAGAGAGAGATAAACGTTTAGTCTCGCGAGTTCTAGTTAAGTACAATTTTGGCGGTTAACTCCACTTTATGTGTAAATCTGTTTAAGTACTTGCAATCTGGCGATTCACGTTCGGAACAAAGCGTTCGATATCGCCACGCATCGTCGATTCTATATTCCTCTATATTCCCTGTCTGACCATACGCGGACCTTCTTCCCTTGCAGATACCGCTTGCGCTCACGGGCGCGTATCCTTTTCATTTTTCACGTGCCATTCCACTGGAAAGCGTCCGATTTGATGCCGAGCACCTTCTGTGAAACGAAAGAGCTCTCGAGGATATATTAAGGATCCTCGGTGACATTAAACTTCTTTTTAGAAAATTGAAATGACCCGCGGTCATTCTATCAAACTATCAAATTATGCCGACGATGTTCTTGCCATGAGATATTCGAGAAGGAAATTGCGCCGAATCCGAGATTCGAGCAATCGATCCCATCCCGATCACGTCGTTTCCTGTGCTGCAAACGGCACTACAATTTATTTAACAAAATAACAATCAAACGTGGAGCAAAGACGGAGGTAAATAAACCACGGTGGCATTAATCTTTGTTGAGTTTCAATTCTCCGATTGAAAGATAAAGTCTGATAAGGTTTTCTTGTTAAGCGCCGAGGAAAATTTTCGAGACGCTGAACAATTCGTTATACCACGGCTATTTGTCTTCCTCTCCATTCGCGTGACTCGCGTTGACTCGACGACTCTCCGCGTCTAGTTATTATTCAAGTCTCGTGCTTTATTACACGTGACACCGTAATGGTATATGCTCGGCGGCGGCGGCGGCGGAATAAATTGAAATAAGCTGGACGCGCGCGTAAAACTCCACGCGTTGGGGGTAGGAGGGAATCTTTTGAGGCGCGCATACCGATCTTCATTCGGGTAATAAAAATAGAGGTTTGGGGCGCGAGATGAAAGTCATTCGGCGTTAAAAGCAGAGACCGATTCTCAATTTCCAACGGGCAGATGTGATATTCTAGTAAACGAGAGCTGGGATCACAGAGATCCACCACAAAAGAGAGAGATTCCCCGCCGGTGTGGTAGCCGGCGACTACCACCGAAGGTGAAGAGGAGAGAAAGGAAAAGCAAAGCGAGGCGGGGACGGGGAGGGGGAGAGGGGCGGTGGAAAGAGGAGAGGCTGAGAACGGATGGATGGAAAACGAATAAAAGTTTTTCGATCCCGAAAACTTTTTATGGCCGCCACTTCTACTGTATTTTTTGTCGCGGCAGTAAACGAAGCTCGATTCTTAATAACGCTGGGATGTTCTATGATATTGTTATAGAACCAAAAATATCATAGCGCCGAAAGGTTTCGGACGGATGAAAAACTCGTTCGGAAAACGCGTACGGCTCTCTTTTCGAGCCGTTATTGCCTCGCACTATCGTATCGCACAATCGTAAATGCGCTAACACCCCCTCGCATTGTCGGCCGTTTTCATTGTTTTCCATTAAATTATAACTGCTGGATTATGCTCCCAACCTTCGGCCGCGAAATGGAAATTATATCTACGTTCTCCGAATAGGACGGAATAAATTAGTCTGTAAATAGCGTGATAATGTGCTAATTAAATCCACCTTTTTTTTCGAGTTACGATCAACATAAAGTTCGAGAGAATTTTCAAACGCAAAATTTCAATCGAGAAAGAAATTAATATATTATGTGTGTAAAAAGGATAATTATTGAATTTTATTCAATATTTCAAATTAATACACGCGGCGATCCGTGTGCTCTCGATGGCTCTTTACAAGTTTTGACTTCAACCGACGTGATATTGGAGCAATATTACAGGCTTTTTTGAAGCACGGACACGAAGTTTCGTTGAACACGTTTTCACGAGCCGGGAACAACGCGCGGAACAATGCGCGAAATACGTGTCACGCACGCAACGTCATTTTGACGCCTATCGATTGAATGAAAATCATTATCGACGTTTATCGACGCGACACGGATGCAAATTTAGTTAACGAAAAGTAAACGTCACGGCTAACCACAATCCTCGTTATTAAAGGTTTTTCCTGCACAGTTGTGGCTCGAAATGTTATATTTTGTTTATTGCATATCCTATTTGAGATTTGTCTTTTCGTGTCTGACATGAGTTAAGTTTTTTTCATAAATGTCGCATACAGATTTTTTTCGAGAAATGGATGTAAAAATTTTTCACAAAGACTTACACAATAGGCTAAAAAATTATTTTATTTATATTATACATATATATATGTAATATAAATAAAATTTTTTTTAACTTATTGTGTATATATGATAATATCTTACAAATATAAAATGCTTTTATTTACATATATATATATATATATATATATATATATATATATATAATATAATTTAAAAAATTATCTTTCATAGCATATATAACATAAATAATAAAAAGGAAAAATACGGAGCAAGAAAAGAGAGATAAATTTTATTTTGATAAATTAATTTTATCATAATATATAAATTATATTATGAATAAATTAATTTTTTTATTGAGATAAAGGAACTAATATAAATATATAAAAATATAATGTTAATATAGAAGTTCTTTGTAATTTGTATTGTATATCCGTACGAGTAAATTAAAATATTATATTTCACAAAATATGGTACAGTTATTTACATGATATTAAATTGTATACAATACGACGAAATATCGATGATAATCGATGTAGCGTTAACAGCAAACGGTTTTTCCTCCTTCCACATATTGAAATTACGTTCGAGCTTTATTGGGCAGAAGATTTTATCGATAAATTAATGCACAAATTACTGTCGCATTCGCGACATGTACGGGAGGAGCATCGATTGGCTAATATTCACACTGAATAAAAAAAAAGCCACGCGCGATACATCCTCGAGCAATTAATCTGCTACGGAGGAAAATCTCAATGCAATCACCATTTGATCATCCGCAGTCGGAGACGCGATAGTTGATTCGTGCCGTAATACTGACATAAAATTCGCGATGAAACTCGCGAGGTATTCAGCGACCTAAATGAGATAAAGAATAATCGTTCTATTTTTTTTATATCTGCTAGTAATTGACGGGACAAAAACGAAGCTGAAACTATAATAATATTTTTTACCTTTATTTGATCATATAATTATAAAAATTTCATCATATAATAAAAATAATAAATGCACTTATTCTTGACTTTTTCATATTTTTAAAGTAGATCCGATTTAAAATGATTTACATGGAAAGAACGGTTTTGCGTTTGACGTAAAAATTTAACTAGATACAGATTTGAAATTTAATTTTGTTGGATCATCAAAATAATTATGTAGAACGCTTAAATATTTTTGACATTTTTGTCGCAAAATGTTTTAACAAGCGACCAGTCTGGTCTAACAACCAGTTTGAACGTTTTACATAATTATTTTGATGGTCCAAACAAAATTATTTTTAGATCTGTATCTAAATTTTCAGATACTTCAACCAAAACCATTCTTTCCGTATAGTATTGATTTAGGAAACGAAGATTTACAAATTTACGCCATCATGTCGTGATTCTCTTTCATGAACGATTCAGTAGCACGGTGAAATATCGATCGAAGACTATTTCGATGCATTTACACGTCCGGTGCATCGACGGCGGCGGTCCATAAGTCACCGTGGAACTAAATCGCGCCGGATGTCATCATTTATGTAAATAGGTTAGCCACGGGTTGTTAGATCCATAATACTCTTCGAGTGAAATCTCCATATGAATATTGCACATTAATGCGCACTATACTGGGTCCGTTCATATGTTAATATCTTTACCGCGAGTAGGCGCGGGGCAGATGGCGGCGCGATGTGCAAATTAACGTTTCGAAACGCGAAAATCTTTTATTTATGTCGCGACCGCCAGAACGCGCGAGAACGTCCGCTGATATTTCCGCGGCCAGTTTCGGATTGTCCGCAATTAGCATTTGCCCCTTTACGTTGCAGCGGCTGAAATGGGACCGTTAACGCACTTCGACGTTCTCTGATGCCCGCCAGAAATTGATTTATGATAATGCTCGCTGCGCAGCTCGCGGCAAGAAGCACAGCCGATTCGTTCTGATAAGAGTCCGTAATTGAATCTTCACCGTTATTTTACGATCGTCATTCACTTCTTTTATCATCTCGTTTTATCTCAAACTTATTTCGTATCATAACAATAAATAACACGTTTGATAATAAATACGTCGATAATAAATTTGAATAAGAAAGGTTTTCACAACGCTTAAGATCATTTTTCATCGATGAAAACTCCATCAAAATCGAAAGGCGATAAAGTTAAACACCACGGTGCTATACACAAATACGAAGTAAATCAATTAAATTTGACCTTATACAGGGAAACGTTTCCGAAAGTAAATTACACTCAAAAAGCATTAATATACTCTGCGATTTGGTTCCGTGTAACGAGCCGTTAATTAATCACAACTTCGACGTGATCCATAATATTCTCATTATTCTAGACGGCTGGAGAGAGAAATTCGAGTTTTAAATACTTTCTCCCCATTGACTACAGGAAGAGGAGCCGTGTGTATATTCAGTCAAATTGAAACTCATTTCGTTAAAGAGAGACCGTCAGAAATCGTTAGGAATTTCCTTGGCAGAGTTTCATACCCCCGAGCTTGCCTGTCCGCCGAAAGCCTAAGAAGGGGTTAATTAAACAAAGTATGGAACGTGTAAAGGAGTCTTCAGTGTTCAAAGTGCTCAATATTATTATTGATATACTCAAAAAGACGATTGATTAATCTTTCCTTTTCGCAAAGAATGATTTTGCTGAAGTAAAAAAAAATTTAGCTAGATACAGATCTGAAAATAATTTTGTTTGAGCCATCAAAATAATTATCGTTCAAGCTAGAATGTCTTTTTACAGCGCTCATCATGGTTGAGTTTCCTACATAATTATTTTGACGGTCCAACAAAATTATTTTCTGATCTGTATCTACCTAAATTTTTAGATTCAGCAAAATCGTTCTTTCCGTCTATAATTAAGTTATAACTTGCTGGGAGAGTCGAGAGGGGAGAAGACTGTGTTTGTAAGCCCTTAATTTTCTTCATATTAAAAGCTAATACAAGATTCTAATCTCAAGATTCTAGAACAAAATACATCGTTTTTCACGATAAAAATCCGCTTTACCGCTTCGTTTCAACGTTATGAACGGGCTCTTCAGGATTATAGAGCACGTTTCACCAAGCTTTCCTTTTCGATCGTTAAGATATTACGTGTGGAGGAATTGCGCACTTCTTGGCACTCGATAGAGCAGTAAAAGCCGGTAAGTGTATTTGCAAAGCCGGCCATTGGGGGTTTACAGGGCTCGCAATAAGAGGAGGAGGGATCTCGGCGGGACGAAGAAGGGAAGACCGATCTTTGTGGGCGAGGCTGCAATCGTAAACTGCATTTTGCGTTTCTTTACACGTCTATTAAATAACCGCAAGACGAATAGAGTTACAACGCGCCGTTATCGTCTATCGCAATCTTCTCTCGATGATTACTGCGTTAAGACTTTTCGTAAAACTTTTCATTTATTTTCATTTTCGTTGATATTACCAGCCACGGAGTTTTATCTTTGCGATATAAGCCGTTGCCACGCAATACATGGCTTCTTAATCTGTCAAACTGTCGATGAAGAAGTGGATCGCAATCAAAAGAACGTACTTTTGCGGGGTTTGCTTATCAATTTGCTGAAATTACGTTTTCTTCGAACATCGATATAAAGATCAGTCCGGTAAAAGAAATCTAATTAAAGAAAAATATTCTTTTAACTGTCGAGAAGCTTTTAACTGTTAAGTGTCGCAAAATTTATATAATTATGATATAAAGTTTCATAGCGCCATCAGTTGCGTGGACATCTTTTCCTCCTCATTAAGCTGTCGATTAATATGAAATGTACATATCGATTATACCTTAACAAAAGTTATTAAAATATTATGTCGCCAAGTAATTTTGATCGAGGGCATAATTATCAAAAGACGGAAACTCTATGGGCAAACTAAATATTTACTTGATCCACTGTTTGCGCGCGGCGCAGTACGTGTTCCGCTTCGTCGACCAACTTCTTGCTTCGGGTTCAGCCAACTTCGGTGTTACGTAGGCGCCACAAATAATAGCTGCTGGAGCATCCCGTGACGAGCATGCAATCTCTCTTTGTAATTGAGAAGCCGCCGTGGCATAGGTGTCTTGCTCGAGGATTTAACGGCAGATCGGTGTTAATTATTCCAATGTGTACTAATTGCTGATTCGGTGGATTATCTGGTTATCTACTCTGACTCGCCCGCTGTCCCCTATCATCTCGTCTTACTCTTGTCCATTCCCTCTCGTTCCTCCTACCTCCTATCTGTAGCTTGTAGCAATCACTGCTACATGTGCGAGTTTAATGCAAGATATATAATTGTGTGCCATTTTCAAAATATGATTTTTTTACAATATTAAAATTCTCATTATCGTCTTAATTCTATTGAATTAAACGAACTTTTCTTAATCTGCTTAAGGAGAATCTCCGAGGCTTAGAAAACATTATTTTTTACGATAATTTTTTTTTTCAAATATTTTGCGTGTGCAATGGGAAGTAGGTTTTGCTAAAGTATCTGAAAGTTTAGCTGGATGCAGATCTTGAAAAGGATTTTGTAGGATTGTCGAAATAATTGTGTGGGACGATCAGGCTAGTTGCTAAAATGTCAAAACATTTTACAGTATTGCTCATGTTGGAACGTTTCGCGCAATTATTTTGATAATTTAATAAAGTTATTTTTAGATCTGTGTTTAGCTGGATTTTTAAATACTCCAATTTTTTTTTTTTCGTATAGTATCAAATTTTATTGATTCGATGGACTTTGCCATAAATTTTCCGATGTTTCATTCCGAAATTTGCATTTTATTTCAAAATTTGTCTAAAGAATAATAAAGGCCTTTGAAGCCCAACTGTTCAATTACGTAGCTAATGCTTTCTGTCCGGTTGAGAATTAATTTCTGTGACTGCAATAAGTAACTTACAACTCAAGTCAAGTCTTAACATAAATTTTATTAATACATTTTTTTAGTGAATTTTATGTATTTTGTAAAATATCACGAAACAAGTGCAAACGAGTTTCGGTCATCGTCAAACAAATTTTAATAGTCTGGCGATATTCGATTAAAATAGACAGATAGATTTGTTGAATAAATATATGCGACACATACTTAAACAGGGGAGCATCTAAAGCGATGCTGCATGGAAAATAGCGGGAAAATAACAGCCTGATATTAAAATCACCACGCCGACCGCGGTCAAAGGCGGTTAATATAATTAATAAAAATGTGGCTAGATTATCTCGGCGTAACAAGGATTATCCACAGCGCCGTGTTCGCTTAAAGAACACGAGTTAAAAAATTAACTTATTTTCTTAACGAGCGGCCGAATGCGTTAGAAATTCACCAAATGAGGCCGGACTCAGCTCGGGAAAACACTATCTGCTGATAACAGCTCCGATGCTCGATCGTCTGCTTTTAATTGATTCAGCGGCGGATTTTTGCAACGGTTATTCTTAGCGCGAAAAATTAATATTAACGTCGACAGAACTGAGAGTAGCTGTTATACAGTGCAGTTTAAAAAGTATCCGCAGACTGCGACGGTAAGTAACAGTCGGCGGGGCAACCGGTAAGATTCGCCGTGGACTAATCTTCTTGAATTTATGGACCGGCCCGATAATGTCCTCGCTTTCCTTTCACCTTAATTCTAATCTCGGCGTTCATCCCAGAGTTGCCGTGATATCCCACGAGCATTTTTCCATTTCCACATTTTTCATGTCCCCCCCCACCCCCCTCTATCCTCCCATCCGTCCCGTTCCATTTCCGGATTGCATTAAGCCTCCGAGCGCGGCGCACAATAGAATTTAACGTGACTATCGTTATCGATCTTACGTAATAATGGCGGATACGGCCGCCTATTCTTTTAGCGAAATTACTTATTTCGCGTTTCTCCCTCATTTATCCGCGGCTTATCCGCGCATCTACTTACAATCGACGCAATCTTTTCCACATCCGCCGCTCTAACTCGCCGTCGCATTACAGCGTCGACGGGAGCGTTTCAGAAGGAGAATTAGATGAAATTGCTAGTAGGTAAAAGAATAAGATCGCCATGGAAAACCGCAGCGCGATTTGCGAATTCGGGGGGTAGGGGAGGGGGCTTTTTTGTCTCCGGAGATGACCTCCGCCCTTTCTTTCCGCCGCACCTGTCAAACAACGCGAACGTGAAACCTCGCCCGACAATGGAATTTCATTTACATTTATGGACGACGGTGTGCGGCGAGCGAATGGCGGCGCGAGTTGTAATGTTACACGGCGTGTCCGCAACCGGCAAGGCAAATGCGCGCGACGGACAACGGCGCTCGTTAAAAATTGAATCTATTTGCGCGTTGGGGCTTGAAATTCAAATTCGACGAGAAATATCCATGGTTGCCCGTGCGCCCGGATCTCTCTCTCTCTCTCCCCCGAGTTATATATAATCGATAGATTCCATCGAACGTCGATCCTCTCCGTGTCGCCGTTGCGCCCGATTGCCGCCTCCGCGTCGTTCGTTCGGTCGGTCGGTTCCATTTGACAGGGAGAAATGACGCCGGGCGAAAATATTACATTACGCGGGATTTCGGGAGATTAAAAGTACCGCCGACGGCCGAAAAAAAAACGTGGCCCCGTTCCGTCCGCGCCACCACCTTCGATTTTCATGGAAAAGTTCGCAGCGCGAGCGAGAACGCGTGAGCGCCGCGTGGCACCGTTAAATAAATTAGCTGCGCGCGTACCGTGGCGCGGAGCGCGAAATGTACATCGCGTTAAGCGAGCGGAATTTTTCAGAACGCAACGGAATTTTTCATTTTGCGACAAAATGCCTTTGACTCGGTTATCTGCGGATTGTTACGCGTCACCACACGAATATAATTCTTTTTTCTTTTTTTTTTTCTGAAGAGAGATCGAATGAAGGATCTCTTCGCACGTGGACGCGACAGCGTAATTTCTACGTCCAATTTCGTCTCGTCTAATAAAGATTTTTATTTTTAAAAGAACGTCTGTTGGATCCCTGTGTCGCCGTTGTATAACAAACAGCAAGAACAGTTTGCGTTTCGCATATTTGACAAACTTCTCCGTCTTGCTTCTCACTTACGTTTTCCAGCTCTCGTCAGCGCGAATATGCACGTTTGCGTTAAGAGCAGTATGCGCGACAACGCCTCGGCCGTGCGTCCCGACGACGACGGAGAATCTTAATTAAATTTTCCTCGTACATTTATAATTATGAGATATTTAGTATCTGGTATTACGAGTAGAAACAAATTAATATAGTTTGCCGTAAAAGGGAAGTTCCATTCTCATTTACGGCGCGTAGGATTTCACGGAGGAGAGAGAGAGAGAGATTTTTTCTCCGAGTCGTGACTTTCCGACAACTTCCAACGAATCGTCGCCCGTGATCCCTAAGTTCACGACGAAGTTTCGAATATTGACGAGCACGACGATCGTACACGCGCGGTTAGAAAGTAACGTGGCGGTTTAATCTGCACTTCGAATGGATTAATCGCGAAAGCCGGTGCTACCGAGGAGACGGTTTCTGGTTGCTAGGCGACAGAGTATAGTAGTTAGGACGAGCGTGAAAGCCCCTGTGTCCGTAGTCTGCTAAAGTCTGGAACCCCCGTGTCCCTTAATTCTAAGCTACCTAATCTGAACGCTACGAGTCAGCTCAGGATAATTAAACGCGCGCTCGTGCGTTTTTACTTCTGCGAAATTTTTGCTTCTGCGAAGCGACAGGCGAATGGGAAAAGAATTCATACTCATCGGGAATATGTTTAACGGTTTGACATTTAAGTCGATATTCGACTCGAAGTACATCCGCCGTAATTGTCCTATAAATGTGTGAGATTGAACGCTTTTAATCTGATTTTTCAATTGTTCTTTAAAGAATTTGTTTCCGGACAGCGAAGCCACAAAAAAAGGACCGAAAATATACGGGTTGAAGCTTGAAATAGAAGCTTTTTTTCAACTGTTTTTAACTCGATATAATTGAAGTTTAAGTCACGCTGGCATCAAAATTTGTAACTTAATTACCTTAAAATATATCTTACGTCATAGATTTATATATATATATATATATATATATATATATATATCCATCGCGAAGCAAATGCACTTTAATGCTCTCGACTAAATGATTAAATATATAAAATACAACTAACGAATCAAAAGATGGCTCCAAGAATAAATCAAATTAATACAGATTGCCTTTACGAGCTAACGCAGTTATTAGAGCGGTAAATCATTATATAAGAATTATCAAATAAATATTTAATACAGAGATGACATGTTACATATACAATGATTAAAATAAATAAATGATCAAAGTTTTCATATTATTGTGCGAAAGATAAAGAAATCTATACGATACATGATATCATACCGCATTCCCTCGATTAGTACCGCTACCAGTTATATATGGCGGTGCATAAAATACGTGCGAAAATTAACTGACGCAGTGGATCCCCGAGAACGCGAAAGTCCGACCTGGCCTCGTTAAAAACGCATAACTTCAGCGAGAGGGCAAAAGGGCGTAAATTCCATAGGCGTTAAGGGAAACGAGATAGTGAGCTTATGCCGGAGGGGTAGGAGAGAAAGGATTTCGCACAGGAAAGAAAAGCGAAAGATCGAAAAAACGTAGCGGAAGTTACGAGGGAGGAGAAGGAAACAAACGACCGGGCGTAATCCAGCGGGTTACTTCCAGTACATATTTCCGTGTTAATGACAATTATAATCCAGCGGATATGCCAATCTAGATGGAGCGTTCTGTCGATAATTATATTGTTTTCTACCATTATAATTTATTCTTTCTTTTTTTCGAAGATGGCAGCGAATCGATATCGCTGTCGAATATTAGCACGTAAGATTATGACACGTATTGCTTTAATTATGATGTCTTAAAATTAAGATGTATTGTGAAACAATGATTTTGTTGAAATATCTAAAAATTTAGCTAGAAATACAGATGAAAAATGTTGTTGAACCATTAAAATAATTATGTCGGAAACTCAAGCATGATGAGAAATGCTACAAAAAATTTTGATATTCTAGCAACCAGCTTGAGTGTCTTATATAATTATTTAGTCCAACAAAATTACTTTCAGACTCGAATCTAGCTTTTTTAAAAATTTTTAAATATTTTAGTAAAACCGTTCTTTCCATGTACTAAAATTAAAATATATTGTATATATAAAACGAAAACTGATTACACTTCTATAAAAAAAGTAACACTGACGATATATATATCCGAGAAAACTTTTTTCAAATCGTGTCGGTTAATGATTTTGTTACTATCTTTATAAAAATAGTTCTCTTTAACATTTTTTTACGAAGCATTTCTTTGTAACTCATTAAACGTAGTCATAATAGTCTCTAACATAATCGGGCTGTTTGCTTTGATTGCTTCTTGTGGCGTATCCAACAGTTTTTAAGAATTCTCGATGTGTTCTGTAACCGTAATCTAATTAATCGAACAACATACTGCCGACCAACGTATGCGAAAAGGCCGAGGGCAATTCGAGCTGGTATCCCGAAGGAGCAGATAAGATCGTTGAAATATCGACAGCGGCTGAAGGGTGTATAGCGGTCGAGACAGAGAGATAATCCTCCTGAGAGCCTCCCGCCACGGAGCTTAACCAGTCAGAGATAATCACCGTAAGGCAGAGCTACACCGCGTAAAACGGTATCGACGTCGGCGATCGTCTCGAATTTCAACGAGACCGCGAGGAAGATTCGTTGGCGAGCCCTCTCTCGCTCGCCCTCGTCCATCGCCGAGGAGGATACTCGATTCCCCAGATCCTTCCGTCTTCTCTTCCAGCGCTAAATGCGGTGTCCTTGCTGTTCGGATCGCCGCCGCGTCCGTGGCGATTCCACCACAAAGTTACGAAACTTTGGAAACCGCCTTAAGAATCCACGAAAATCATTAAGTATCTTACAAGCGGATAATCCACGGTAAGATTAATGCGATGCTTGTGTTCTGCCGTTCAAAAATACATGGGAGAAGATAAGACACTACTTGATAACGGTAGTAGAGATAATGAGTTTAAGGCTCGCTGGATAGACGGGACAATAGAAATTTCTCTTAATAGAAGTTACGATTGCCGAAAGAAGAACGTGAGGAGACTGATGTGTCTTAAAGAATTGTTATTAATCGAGAAGAGAGAGAGAGAAAGAGAAAGAAAGGACTTATTTTTTGTATTCAAAATATGGAAGTGAGTTTTCTCTAGCGGAATAATAAGATCGACGATAATGGCCGGGCTTTATTGCCTTATCTCGGCAAATGAGATTCACCGACGGAATGAAAATAAATCACATCACGCGAAATGGTGTTGTAAGACATGATAAAAGTCCAGGAAATTAATTTCGACAAATCTCCCTCGAATCGTAGAGACGCGTACGGTAAAGATGGTATATCTTCGTCGTGTCGCGAGGCGTGATGTATTTCTGATGTGTCACTAATAAATCGCTGGATCGAACTGAGATGCGCGCACGTGCGCGCTATTTGAAATTTACGCGAGCAAAACCAATGGTGGTGCATGCTGTAGCGTAGTATGACCGCAAAGTGCATTAGATTAATGATAGCGATACGACAAATTGAGGTTGACTCGGTATATTACAAAAATTTTTATTAGGAGTACACAGTAAAAAACATTTTGTATTTGTGTTAAAAATGGTTCCTGTTAAAATTTTCGTGTTGAATTTTTAACATATCCGAATGTTAATTTAACATAATGTGATTATGTTATGTTAATTTGGATATTTTGTGTAAAATTGATATTTAATATTTCTTAATGTAAAAATAACATAATTTATGAATAATTGAACAAATAACATAAAAATAATGTAATTTAAAAACATAAATTCTAAAGTAAATGAATCAAAGATGAATGTTCGTGTTAATTTAACATATTATGAATGTTAATTTTACTGAAGAAATATGTTTCCACAAATTACATCAAAATGTTACATTTTTTGTATTAATTTTTACATAATGTTTGTGTTACTTTCTAGCACATTCATCTTATGTCAAATTAACATAATAATTTGAGTCGATCGCTTGGGATACGTGAAATGTTGAATTTAACACAAATTTTCTAAAAATTTATAATCGTATAATTTGGGACAGTTAAAAAAGGTTAAAAAATCATTTTCTGCTTGAATATTAATTACATCGTGTTTAAAACGAGCTCTGGCGTCGGAGGGAAGATAGCATAGGAGATAGCTGTTAATAAATAAGCGCGAGTCTGGTAAAAATATTTCTTAATATGTAATAGTATTTTTTATTCTTATTCGCTCAAAGATTAAACTCGATATTTACGCACTCGGTAACGCCGGCATAAGGAGGATTAAAACCTCGGTCCGGTTATGATTCAGTGTTCTGCTGTACGTTTTTCTACGTGCGGCAATAGCGAAGAGTTAATATACGGATTAATATGTTCGCACGACGGCTGTTAGCGCCGCTCGGCCATTTCGTGCCGCAGATATGCAAACGAATCTGGTCAAGTTGGCTTATCGCATCATCGATTTTCGACCGGTGCATTTAGTGTCGCGCGCTGATGATAAAGTCGGGCGAGTCGATGATCGGGAAAAGTCACAATCGGACCTGAACCAGCGATGCCGCCTCCCGGCGGTTAGATAAACGTTCGAAATCGATCCCGCGCGCACGCGAACGTTTATCACATTTCTCTAGCCCCTTAAATCGTGGGTATCACGTACGCGTTTCAAACGGCTAGAAGAAACGTATGGGATGGTTATGGCGAGACGAGCTTTTGCTTTAACATATCTTCCAAATCGGGCAATTCGTGGAGAAAGATGAAATCTCTTAGAAGCTCTTAATTCTCTTTATCGCGATCGAAAATTATCTAAAATTATGAATAAAGGACAGCTTTAATCACTTAGTGAGTCGAGAAGAAAGTTGAGCGCACGATGGTACGAACGGTTTTGCTGAAATACAGATCTGAAAATAATTGTAATTAGACCATCAAAATAATTATGTAGGACACTCTGGTTGCTAGAATGTTAAAGTTTTTGCCAATATTGCCAACGCTTAAGCTTCTACGTAATTATTTTGATGGTTTGTAACAAAAATATTTTTAGACCTGTATCTAACTGAATTTTTAGATCCTTCAGCGAAAGACTATTCTTTCCGTGGATTAGATTCAAAATTAAACGTTTTGATTAACTTATATAAATAGTGCACCGTTGTACACTGTTAGAAAATTTGTGTTAAATTTAACACATTTCACGTGTCCTAAACGGTCCACTCAAATTATTATGTTAATTTGACACAAGATGAATATGTCAGAAAGTAACACAAACATTATGTAAAAATTAATACAAAAAATGTAACATTTTGACACAACTTATGGAAACATATTTCTTCAGTAAAATTAACATTTATAACATGTTAAATTAACACATACATTCTTTGATTCATTTATTTTAGAATTCATGTTTTTAAACTATATTATTTTTATATTATTTGTTTATTTACTCATACATTGTTATTTTTACACCAAAAAATATTAAATATTATTTTAACACAAAATATTCGAATAACATAATCACATTATGTTAAATTAACACTCGGATATATTAAAAATTCAACACAAAAATTTAAATAAGCACCGTTTTTAAACAAATACAAAATGTTTTTTACTGTGTAGATAAAACATTCAGTTTTTATCGTAGAAATTAAATTAAAAAATCTTTCCGCGCCATATTATGGATATAATACTTAAGCGATTAAAATAATTATCCGACTTATCAATTCGTAAGTATTAGCGATGTGAAAGTATCGTGGAGAGCACCAAAAATTCCTGAATCGTTGGAAAAGTTTTCCGGGGAAAAGCACCGTAACGTCCGGGCGAATTTCACGCGGTTACGGCCACCACATCGACGCGCTCGCGTGGTCGGCGCGACGCGGCGTCGTTCGTGCGAAAACACCTCGAAAATCTCGACCGATGGACGGCGCGCAAAACCGTCGAGGATGGAAAAGGAGCGGAAGCGAGGATGCGGCTTCGAAGCTGGAAACGCCCGTGTGTGTATGCGCGCCCGTCGGCCAGCGCGATAAAGTAGGCATTTAAACGCGTCAAATAAATCCTGCCTTGGCCAATAAATCTCGGCCACGTTCTCAGTCCGACCGATCGCACCACGTTGCGAGCCGGCCCTTCGTATCCCTTTATGGCTGTTCGTTACGACGTTAAGAGCGCCGTTAGCTTTTGCGAGTTTTTCTCTCGCCGTCTCGGAGTTTCCGCGTGCAATTTTTGACTTCGTCTTTTTGGCAGCCGTGAAATTGGCCAGCCACCGCGCCACGTTCCATCCGACGCGCCATCCGTGCTATTCTCCGGTTTTAAATCATTCTAGAGGATAGCAGCGCGAGTCGCGTCTCGGCAGCGTCTTTGAGGGTCCGCAACGAGGGTGCGGCTCTCAGAAGCGCGCTTAATTAAAAGGTCTTGTTTATTCAGAAGGTTGACACTACATGTACAAACAGAGAAGCGATATAGTTCGTCGTATAATTCATGCATCTCTGTACCATGTTAAAGGGCCGGTGGAAAAAAATTTGGTCATAGCTTTACTCTGCAGAAATATTGACTGATTGTTCCAGCAATTTAACAAATGTTTGACCAAATTGACCATTTGAAACGTAAAAAATGTATCAATGCAATTTAAAAAAAAAACCAACTAAAAACAACTGAATCAGATATTTACATTACGTTTGCTTTATATATCGTACACGGAAAGAACGATTTTGCTGAAGTATTTAAAAATTTAGCTAGATGCAAATCTAAATATAATTTTGTTGAACCATAAAAATAATTAGGAAACTCAAACATGAAGAGCAAAACTGTAAAAAATTTCGACATTTTAGCAACCAGCTGTGACCTACATTTATTTTGATAGTCTAAAATTATATTCAAATCTGTAGCTAAATCTTTAGGTAGCAAAACCGTTTTCTGCAGAAGTGATAATTTATAACGATCACGCATTTCAGAGATGACGTACTGTTCAAAGAGACACGAGCAGCGTACGCATTGCGTGCAATTCCAAATGTTGTTATCGCGCGGAAAACCCAACTAGATATCTCGGCCTTTTCTGCGGAGCGAGCCTCCGGAGGATTCAACCAATCAGGAATCTTATAATTAAGTTTTCTGTCTAATCTTCGCAATGGCCGATTAACCGGGCGGGCGTTGGAATGCAGGTCCGCGCACATAAACATAGCAATAGCACACAATTCCTGAAATTACACTCCCGACCGGCGCCGCGGTGAGATGCCTCGTAGAAGATAAAAGATTCGCGGCGAAGGCGGAAGGATCCCCGTGAGATTTTCGACAAGGATCAGAACATTTTCTCTTTAATCTCATTTCGTCCTTCCGCATCAATCTTACTCTTGGAAAAACGTTGCACCTATGGATTTTAATAACAGGACGTCTTTTAATGAAAGCTGATGATCTTCCGACGTTGACGTAATCGATGCAACGACGGGAAGAGGAGAAATATAATTCTCTCTACGTATGGCAATATCGGAAATAATATCTGTTTCGTTTCCGCACGAAACATTTCAGAATTTTCCGCAATTTTTGATTGCTGCGAAAAACTAAATCAAAACATTTCTGGCAAACCGAGTTATCATGCACAAAAAAGCATCGCCGGTAAAACGTACAACCTGTGAAATATTTAAATTATACATATTGCATTTAACATTTTATATTTCGCCCTGGACATTACATTAAAATGTAACATAATTTGAAAGTTTTGTGTTCTGTGCACTTACACATGTTTTTAATTTTATACGGAATGTTGCGCGTCTTTCATTTTTTGTAATTGAAATATCGATGATTCTATCATACTGTTTGTATATATGAGACGCGAGTAAATTTTGCCCAAGAATATTTAAAATCATATTCGTCAAGATGTCACATAATGCTCTCAAATTTAATTATAAACCGAATATAAAATAGACTGATCGTACGTGGAAGCAAAGCTTAATGATAGCATGGTCCGGGAAAGCTAAAAAGCTAAAAGAGATGAGGAAACAGCTACTATTTTTACGAACCGAAGAAAGATCAATTATTATATCATCGCGCGCGAGTATTTATGAAAGGAAATTTTATTAGGAGCAGGTTTCGCGGTTTCGGATGTCGGTAATTGTGATACGTATATCACTCGTGACGGGATTAATCGTTATCGGAAAACTAATCAAGTAGCAAGGCGGAAGTACGGGTTATGAATTAATCCAGGCATTCGTTATCCTAACATATATGTAATCCCGTAAATGCGCCTGGGTCAACGTCGAAATTATATATTCGATAAGTGCAAGGAGTTTTTCATACGGTCAAGTTCTTAATCCAGCGTCAGCTGCAAAATTCGCCTCGTAATGGCCGAGAGAGGACGTGGGATTGGATAGAGAGGGGAGAGGGAGAGCAAGACGAGATCTACAGTGGCGTTTTGACGGCGTGATCAACGATGTCACGTATCCCGCATTACCTTTCACGACGCTGCGAAGAACAGTTTACGGCCCCGGAATTAAGGCACAGAGTTAACGTCGGCCGATTATGTTGGGTCGCGTTTGCGTTAGTCTTAATTAATCCTGCTCACTTATTCCAGACTTTCACGGCCGACTCGAGCTAATACGCCGCGTTTAATCCGCGGTCTTTGGCGGAAAGAGATAACGTTGCTTAGCCGTTGGTTTCTCTCCAATATCGCGAATCCTCCCCTGAAGGAAAAGAGAAGAGATGGAAGAGAGGAAAGACGTACTAGTCTCTTAATAAGTATTGGCGAGATATTTATCATACGCATTAATGTGTTATTCACGTGAGGATTTTAGCCGCTATTCTTAATTCAAGCGAAATTTTTCGATAGGTATTTATCTCACGACGTTGAATGTATAAAGCTACCATCGGTAATGTAATATTTCCGAGAGCGTATATATATTACACATCTGTTTCCTACCTTTGAAAAATTTCTTGTGAGACAGTTGCAGCTTGTGAAATTGAAAATAAGTCTGAGGCAAAGTGAAGAGTCACGGGCGTAAGCGACATTTTCCCCGTGAAAATTAGTCTTCCAGCTTTTCCTATTGGGAAATCTGGACTTTTATACGCAAAAAATATAATATCCACGGGCGCGTGCGACGTAGCGATATCGCGAGTGCTCTTTATACTACATCGAATTTAATCGTTGAATTTAATGAAAGTGTCCGACAAAAACTACGAGCGTTTCCCGGGCTATTATTCGCGCGACGTGCAATGAAATACTCATTTAACGCTCGTTAAATACACGTCGAGTGCCTTGCAGCTTGCGCGCCCCGTGCTCTCGTGAAAAGTCGAAAAGGTTTCCCCGATTTATCCCGTCGCAAGACCGAAAGTCGATCCTGGCCGGAAGTCGAGCCGCGGGAAGCGAACCCCGACTGTACACGAGTACGCGCAAGACAAAAGTAATTAAAACTCGCGGATCGTGCACGATCGCCGAACCGTAACCGAGCGCGGACCTCGGTGTCGGCGGACTTGCGCGAAATTGGAATTCCATTTTAATACGTTTAACAAAACGTGGGAAGATTAAGCGGAGGAATCCCGGAAAATTGATCGGCCGCCCACGGGGGACACCTAACACGCTAAGATCGATAGTCCGTCCCGTCTAATAAACGCGGTCGCGGCATTTATTCCTCGCCACTTTTCTGATATTACGGAGATAAATGATCGGCGACCCGTGGGAGAGAGGAAAGACGAGGGGAGGAGGGGAGTCGGCGCTTTGCGCCCGGATGCTGTCCGAATGCGCCGCCGTTTGCACGGGATGCACGTTGCAGTGGCAAATTGAAAACGTGTTTGGCCGTGTATAACGTGTATACATTTAGGCTTCACAAATGTTTTTTAATCCGAACACATGTGGCAAATGGTTACTAAATTGCCGGGGAGGCAGGTACGTACCGAAAGTGGATGCGCGACGCGTATTTCCGTAAGTTACGGATGTTCTACAATGTTTTCCGCGTGCCATGAAGAATGGAGGACGTGCTGTACGTCCGCGTGATTCTTACGTAATAACAATCCGCATTTTTCGACGCGCGTTATATTGTTCGTGCCGGAGGATTTGTGATTGCGACCGTCGAAAGGCGTTGGCTGCCAGTCGACGTCATTTCCAGCCGGAAGATCGGCGAGATGCTATTGCAGGAGGACCTCGTCAAAACGGCGGTTGATTTCCGTGAAGATTAATAATCTTCGAACGGAACGACTGTGCAGCCTGTCTATGAACGTTTTCTTACTCTCTCTCTCTCTCTCTCTTTCTCTCTCTCTCGCAACTGAACGAAGTTCGACCGAACTTTATTATAAAACTAATATTTTCCAAGTTCTATGAGGTATTACGATAGTTTTCTGAAAGGGCCTGCCAGCCCGAGCGGCAAGGCGAAATGGTTCGCGGGGCAAAACTTCAATATTCGGCGACCATAACGACACCGACTGATATATTATTTCCTACAACTTCTATTCCCGGGGTTTTGTCTGCTCCGTGACCGGAAGAAAGGGAAGAAAGCGCGCGCGGGGGTCGACGGCAGCCGGGCGGTCGAGACATAGGGGGGTGGAAAAAAAGAAAGAAAATAAAAACTTGATTAAGAATTCCATCCGCTTGTAGTCTCGCGCGAGCGTTCGCCTTCCAGAGAACGAGAGAACCGCGATGCGTTGCGAAATGAACGTCCGGCGATGTGAGGATTAAATAATGAAACTGTACCGACATTTTTTTTTTATTTTCTTTTTTTCTCTTCGAAGATAAAGCGATGGTTCGGGCGATGCATCGTGCAGTGCATCGCTCAAATTAACTCCTCGCTACATCGAAATCGAAACGCGACGAGCTCGATGACGACCATGGCACATCGTGCAAATTAACCCTTTCGGTTAAAAGAGCCGGCTCGAAACGGAGTGCTCCAGCTGGCCGAGGCAGAGGCTCACAAATACACGGACGGTCGATGGAAAGCAATTTTGCTTCACGTTATTATATAAGAGTATATTATCGACTGAATCTTTTAAATCTGAAAACTTGCCAAACTCCACGAAGAGAATGGTAACAGATTTTTATTGTGAAGATAACATCCTAAAATGAGAGGATTCGGGCGTCTTTAAATGTTCTTTGCGCAAAGAGGATTAATTATAACGTACAAAATTTCTATAAATGATTGTAAGTAATGAGGGCAAGTTAGAATCTAACAGCGTCGATATCAATTTGTGCGGACATTAAAATAGAATCTCCTGAAAATAAAAAATAGAATCTCGCATGCATTCTTTATTCATGTATTTTTGTACATTCGATATTTGCTATCTTTTTTCGGATTCGAGAAAATTATTGTTGGAGGCATTAACAAATAACATAATAATAAGAATAAAAAGGGAAACTGTATGTGCTTTTATCTCTTTTAACAAAAAATTGTGCGAATATTTTTAGCAAGGAATTTTCATTCGCAGCTATCCACAGTTGCATAGAATCTAAGAATTGATCGTAAAATTTCAATTTAAGATCAAAAGAAAAAAATACTAAAAAATCAAAAAATTATGCTGTTTATTTCAGCGTTTTGGATTTTTTAAAATCCAACCTTAATCTTTCTATATATTCCTCTTTCTCGTGAATTCGCGATTTCCATATTCGCGGCAGTTTTACAGAATGTAACGACGCGAGTACATTTGTGTGTATAGTTTTTGCTGTGTATATTATATTGTTTATATACCACACAATGGTACGAAAATATTTTTCCCATTTTATGCGCTATCCCGTGCACTTTTACATCTTTTTTCTAATACGACATATATATTGCAACGCCGGTAGTTTGGCTTTACTGGCGGCATCGAAATTCGTGGGAAAACGAAAAGGAGATGTCGTAGCAATGGGAAACGTGGAAGTCGGTCGTAGGGTCAAGGGACCCAGTGGGAACGGGGGGAGGGACAGAAGGGAGAGATAACGAAACCGAGAGACGCGGCAGAGAACAAAGGGTGCTTATCGACACCGCGGTTCTTATCCTCGGTAATTCTTTTTATTTTATCCGTTTCTTCTTCCACCTCCTCCGCAAGTGGACCACGAGAGCCGGCGCCACCAGTCGTACCCGTAAGATAATCGGGTCGAGATCTACTCGAGCGTAGACCGAGCTATTTCCGGGCGTATCCCGCAGGCGGATTTTTTTCCTATTAAAAAGTGTTTTTTCCCCGGGAAAAAGCGACATTAATTCACTTCGGCGTAGCAATTTGCTCAACTTCCGCGAGAAAGCGACAGTGGCATGTCGTGGAAATCAACAGTAAAGTTTTAGTGACTGACGTCACGACGTAACTCCTAAATGACATTACGAGGAAAGAGGACTCCCTAGTTAAATCGATTGAGTTAATTTTTCACTTTAATCCTCGCATCTCTATGTGTATAAGCTCGCGACGGCGACAACATTGTTAAAAGGTACGTCAATTTGTTACATCGATTTTCACCTTGCTCTCTGTTTTTTTTTTAAGAAGCTACGCTCTTGAGATATAATATTTGCGATATCGAAGTTATCTGAGTAAATTCAGATCGGCGAGTTGGTTTGAGCAAGGCAGCTTTTTTCGCAAGTCAATATTTAACGGGACTTACCGGGTGTAGATGACGTACTGCGAAATTGGAGTGTTGTGGGAATTAACACCAGGTGCCCACGATATATTCACGGCCTTGGACGTGTAACTTATGACAAGTGGTCGTTCCGGTGGATCAGGCACATCTGAAAGCAGAAATTTTATCATTCGTAAATTCGTGGCCGTAGAAACTGTCGAATCGTCGACAATTTCGCCGCGGACTACGTAAATTTTCGCGATTATTAGCCGAACGAATGTAGTTGTGCACACAATGCGCCAACTACTTAGGAAAGACATTACTTTGAAGTAGTTACAGTAGCAGTATATACGGGCGCGACACGTTTACAGTACAACGCTAACTCGCTTCAGTTTCTTAAGCTGAAATTTATTTTCTTGAAAGTTGGAGTCACGTAGTTGATATTTCTTATAGGCGCTTGCATCGATATCGACACGAAATGCAAACGTATAACAACCCTTATACGAATACTTATGATATCCATATTTTCGAAGCAATCTTCTTGTCACGAAATGGAAACGCTTGCAGTGTTCCGTTCATCGTGTTGACAGCTCTAGTCGTGTTAGAATTTCTCTCTCGAATATATCTCAAATATATTAAATTGCTGTAGAAATGTATCTGTTATAATTATATAAAAAAGTTTAAATGTATGCGAGTGCATTTCGTCGTTTCTTCTTACATGGATGAATGTTGTGTTAGGATGTTGAGAGAAACCATCAGTATTTAGAGCGTAATAATATTTTAATAATATTCGGTTACATAATAATTACGAAGCTTTGATGATATCTCAACGCGATTGTTTTTTAATTTATTCGCTTGATTTTTAATTTGAGACTACTTCATTGCTCGATCATTTATCTGAGACTTATTCCTCCGTCTACTTATTTAGGTCCAATCGGCCCAGTATTCCTGTATACAGCTCGGCCACTCTCACATCATCCTCGTTCTAAATGTGCCATGTCCATCAATGTCAAAATCGATTTTCGAATAATAGTGCACCATGATATCCCAAACACAGAGCTCACACAGAGCTGATCACCGTACTCGGAGATCTCGGCAACTCCGGACGTGCACGTTCACAAAGAATTGTGCTATACCGTTCTGCGCCACCGAATATTCTGTTCTCGGTATGATTTCATTTCTGAAATTGTAGTCGACGAAAAAATTAACGAAATCGATTGGAATTTAGGATCCTTCGTTCTCAATACTTAACATGTTACACCACAATTGTTTCAGGATTTTATAATTTCTCCGTCTATCTATTTGTCTAATTGGCCTTACAGCTCTGTTCTACATGTAAATTTATAATTAGATCGATTCACAATACAACACAAAAAATAAATTAGGATTTTTCTGAATACGAATACATTCAAAGTTATGTTAAATTTCTCTATCAAATATATTTCAAATGTATTAAATTGCTGCGTATATAAATGTATTTGCTATAATTATATAAAATATAAAAATTTTTTAATATATATATATATAATTAAGTTCATAATTAAATCGATTCGCACAATACAATATAGAAAATAAATATGATTTTTTTGAAATATTAAATTGATTCAAATTAATATGAAACTAAAATTTTTAGATAAAATAAAATTATTGAGATATCTAATGTAGATTGTTAAAACGTGCTTTTGGATAAACTAATAATGGATCTAATTTATGTGGTTATAAACCACTATATAATATATATAATAAACACAATTTTTTTTCATACGATGTACAAGATGTATGTAATCACGAAGGTGTGCCTCACCTGATTGGTTTTTCATCCGCTTTGACGGTTCGGTAATTAAGCTTCGGCTTTCATCACGAAAAAATCGATCGCGAAATAATTTTGTGCGAGACATGTTTTTATTATTATCAGAAAAAAATCAGGAAAAGTCTCGACATAGCATTATAAACATTGCAATTCGAGAACTTAATTCGAGTAAACCAAAGTTAGATAAAAATCATATTCGGTTTACGACTTCTTGAACTTTGTCTACAATTTTGCTCGTTAAATATTAACGATATATCCCGCAGACATTCGTGTTGTGATGTACTCGTTGAATACAACTGGGAGGAACATCGCGAGACTCTTCTCGTCGAAGTTATTAGCCCGAAGGAGAAGGAAACACCGATCACGCTCTCTGCGCCGCGGCGCGGCGCGGCGGCCGCATCGGATAAGGCTCGTGCGTTTAATATGCACCGGCGTGCGGCGCGGCGAAATATAACATTGCGCGCACGTTGCATAAGATCATAAATGAGAGCAGGGACCTTTAACCTCTCAGGATGGAGTTGTCATCCTTTTCTGACCTCTCTCTGCCCGGCCTTTCTACCGTCGCCGCCGCGCGGCTGCGCTCCCCGCTGTTTATGTCGGTCGTTACCGCACGCCGTGACGCTCGCGCCGAGAAAAATTTCGAACACCAAAGTTCTCCCCGCGGCACTCGATTTACATGAATTACACGACTACCGCACAATGGCTCGATATTAAGTATTGAATGCGCGTCGAGCGGACAGAGCTACGAAACGTTATATATTTAGCGTCGCTAATTTACGTATCAGTCGCGTTAATTTGCGTAATTTTAACGTAATTAAATGCGCGCTTGTCCGCGCAATTTGTATTTGCTCAATATGACTCGATATGATGCTCGATATGACGTAAAAGTTATATAACGAGACATTTTAATTCACCGTTTATTTCGCCGCATTAGCCTGCGCGTGATTTTTATGTAATTAAATGCGCACTTGTCTGCGCATTTAATGTGTGCCCAATTTATTTTCACTGCATTAACTGGCATGACTTTTACGTGATTGAACGTGCACTTGTCTATACAATTTGCGTCTGTCCCGTATCATTTGACGATAATCTCAATAATATTAAATTAATTTCATCGCATAGAGATACGCATGTATAAGAGTTTAACATTGTATTTTCTTTATATTAATGAAATACAAGCTAAATGTGTATGAAATAAGTAATTAAGAAATTGTACAGTAAAACGTGGATCGTATAAAAACTGCTCGCGACGAGCATTACACAGACATTACTCGCGCTTATTGTTTTTCTTTATGAAAAGCTATGGGCAGTCATCTTATAATTAATAAAAACTCATTATATTAGACTCTTGAATAAACGTGATTTTTTTCATGATGTTATCTCGTTTGCAATCCGCGTGCTTTTCGCGTACCTTGCATTTCTGCGCGATGATATAACGGGAGAAAATTCAAAGGCAATGGAATAAATGGAAATGGAATAAATGAGATTTACTATGAAGCCATCGTTCGCGAATTATTAATTTCACATAGCGTTTCCGGTTGGTAAACGAAAAAGAGAACGGGGGAGCACATTACGCGCGTCTTGAGTGGCTATCGGGTTTTTCTTTGCTCAAACGGAAGAAGAGTACGTGAAACAAACAAAGATCCGAAGCGAATCAACTCTCTCTTGCCACAGGAAAATATTTCTCTTCGCAAGTTTTTCGACCTCTTTGTATAATCGACCGACACATCCTCGTTTCCTCAAGTATTTTTCTTGACAGCACTTATTAATCCGTTTATGCGAAACTTTTGCATCTCACCTACTTTGCCGCGTACACGCAAAGATCGATATGGCCGAATCTACCTTTCATCATAATTCAAGCTTATAAGCTTTATGATTTTAGACAAGAGATTAATTATATCATGAGCTGAAGTTTTACTCTTTTCTTATCTTTTTTTTTTATTTCTCTTTTTTTCTATTACGCGCGGCGATTGTCTCGTCAGATTCTATTTTCCGGCAAAGAAGTGCTCGCGATATATTCAATAAAAAGAAATTAAAATCAATTGTAAGTCTTCACGTTAATTTTATCCAGAGCAGAGGTTACGGGAAACAAACACACAGGCACACACATCTCTCTCTCTCTCGATTGCCCATTAATTCTACCATTTAAACAGGGTACGCGCCGCTGCATCGCTCTACCACCCGCCGTGCGTTGCGGCCTTTCATTAATAATTCATGCTTTCTGCTTTACGGGGTCAACAGTGGACATTTCTTTATCCGTGCCGCAAGTCGAGCGCGTTGCGTTGCACAAAGCCACCGACGGACGTGCGGCAAAGCAAAATTGGACGCGTGCGAGTCTCGTTATACAGATTCCTGCACTTAACGTTTTGCAATATTCAAACGACTCGCTCTCGCGGGAAGTGAAACGCTTATAAGTCCCGTAGAATGTTTATATAGATTCCCTGGTTACTTGTCTCGCGTAGAACGCCGACCATACTTGAATTTTCCGCAAATTGAAAGATTTATTATACCGGTTGCGGAACGTAATTGCGCGGTAAAATAACGACGCCGTTTCACGTCGAAGCGACAATTGCAACACTCAAACGAGATTGAAGCCGCATAAAATCAAAATCATCTCCCTGGCGCGATATAACTGGTAAATACGTATCTTTTAAGCGATATTTTTTATGTTAAATCTTTGCCCGAACGTAAACTGAAATATGCAAAATAGGTACGTGAGGTGATTAATTAAATCTCGAGTAAAAACTTCGTTGAATTTACGCGACAGTTTTTCTAAGTTAAAAAACTAGGTGGTATCTGCAATGAAATTAATTGTTAAAAGTATTTTTCGTTACGGAGGACGGGATGGCCGAGACGGAAGGTATATGGTGCGTGTATTAGTGGTATATACTGGGATAACCGCGCGTATGCACCGAAGGTTCCCCCCTCTCTCTCTCTCTCTTACGAGTGGGTAGAATATAAATTTCTATGAGCGCGTTTAGCGGAATTTACGAGCGTCATTTTAAGAACTGTTTTGCCTTGCTCAACCATATGGCTCCCACGTAAATATCTCTCTCCCTCCTTCTCTCTCTCTCTCTGTTTCTCGCACCCCGTTTCACCGTTAAAACTCAGTATTCAACCATTAACTGTACTTTCATTCTGCCTACCCGTGACGCGTAAGTTTCTTTTTCGCCGACGTCATCGGCATAATTAGCACTTTAGTTAATTGTGGCGAGATTAACGACCTAATTAGATTTAGCTTTCTTTTTTTTTCTTTGAAAAGAATCGGCGTCACGGCAGTTCGTATATACAGCTGATGACATTAATAGTAACTTTGTTAGCAGTTTCTAGTAGTAGTAGTTAGAGTTGCGATGAAAACTTCAAAAATTGCTATTTACTTGGGTATTACTTCGAAGTCGCTCAGCATTTAACGTATCGTAAAAGCGAGAAAAAAGTATTCTCTTCTAAGTAAAATATTACTTTTATCAATATGGACTCGCACACAGAAAAATTAAAAAGTTTTATATTTAGTAGAAAAGCTTATACATCGTGAATAAAGAGAGCTTAGTGTTTACTTTCTTTTTTTCTTTCCTCAAAAAATAATTATAAAATATTCTAAAATAGCGAATGTATATGTATGTATATTTTCAAAATAATATATTATTTAAAACGGTAGAAACTAATCAATTTATTCGTTTAAAGGCATTGATCTCTTTATCTGTTTTTTTTAAGATTAAAATAAAATAAAATTAAATTAAAGCACTATTTTAGAATTAAACAGAAAAAATATATTCGTGTGAACATTTATTTAATAATAATTGTTTGTTTGATGTTTATATAATAATGATAGATGTATAGTTAATAATGATTGCATACGCGAAGAAATCAGAGTGATAGATACAAATCGCTTTTCTTGAGATTTGACGATGATTTTCATGAAATATGCATAAGTTCGCCTTTGCGTTGCGACAATCGTCGATATTTTCCCTGCGTGGTCGACATGTCGCTCTCGTTAGTTCAAGAATGGGATTACGGGGCACGAAAGCGCACGCAAAGTGAAAAATCACGAGACATCCCGTACGAAATTGGTCCATTCCCAGTCCTCGCCGTCGTTTGTCGAGATATCGATTCGATTCACGGTGGATTTGCGTGGTCCTTTGTGCGAGAGGGTGGGCCCAGGTGCCTGGACCGACGAGCCGTAATAGAAGGCAGTTTCCAAGGAGTGCGTTTGGAAACACTGAAGTCCTCTTCTCTTCTCCCGAAGGTGAAAGGGTTTCCCTTCGTCTTCTTTTTATCCATTTTTGCCTCTCCGCTTCCGGCTGTCAGCTTTTCTTTACATACGTACATAGGTGTACATATATACGTAYATACGTACATACATACATACGAGAGTTCTCTGTATGGGAGAGAGGACATTCGCATTTTAGCTACATATCTGTCGTAGATATGTACGGCCGTCAGGCCTTCTCTGTACATTTAGTGCATTTATTATATATATATATATATATGTATATATATACGTATATATGCGCGTATATATGCCGTCAGTATGTACGTCTTCTCCACGCTATATCCAGCGAAATAATTCGTAATGCAATGGTAGAAAAAAAAGAATATTTCGTATGAATGTTGTACGGTTTAAAGGGTCGTCCGACACACATACACACATATCTACATATAATGCTGCTGCGAGCCCTTGTCGCGTGAATTTGCCGTCCGCGAAAATTTCCATACGCGCGGCTACATTACGGCTTTTTAAGTGAAACGTCCAATTCTCGCTTCCGCTTATTTTCCGCCCTTACACGACGATACAATTTTTTTCCCATTTGCCGATCGCGTGAAGCAACGAATTCTTTGCACGATTGCCATTGTCGTTTGCTTTCTTTTCTTCGAAATTGTACATACGAGGGAGGAAATTATACAATGGGATCTCGTCGTATAAAAGGCGTATTCGACACAAGACGCCACTCCCCGTGCTTCGAATTATCTGAATAACTTCGTCATGATCGTATTGTTGGAATTTCACGGTCGCGCTTACCGCGATCGCTCTCAAAATGTGGAAGCAATGTCCATGGGACGTGTACCGATAAATGGGCCCCGGAGTACACGGCAACTTGATATTTCCCATGGGCGAAATGGGTGCGCGCAAGCGTCATTTGCGTTAATCACACCTCGAATTACTTGTAACAAATAACGTGATATTAACGTGGTGCAGCGTTTTAATCAAATCAAATCTATACCGACCTCGCTGTCAAACACGCCAGGTATCTAAAAAAAAAAACTACCTGTTCATTCGGATTACAAAGTATCTCATTCGTCGTTCACTTTGTATCTATTACAATCGATCTAAATCCAATCTCCTAATCTCGTAATCTTGATATTGGCCCTCTTTATTTTCAATTATTGGTTATTACGGTGTCAGTCTGTTTCTCGCTGATCTATGTACAGATCGACATGGTTTATCACCACTGCAGGACGAACGCTAGCCACGTATACGACGCGATTGCGATACGGCATTCGATTTTCGGACACGCCGACTCGTTATTTATTTCGAATTTTGGTTGCGGTTTCTGACGCGGAAACACCGTTGCTGTTGCTTTTACTAACCGGACTAAAACATGCTTTCGCCACGGAAAGAGAGAGAGAGAGAGAGAGAGAGAGAGAGAGAGAGAGAGAGAGAGAGAGGAAAAGAGAGGAAAAAGAGCGAAGGGTAAAACGGGAAAGGGCAGCTGTGGACTGTCGGTGCAGCGACCGCGCCGAGAGTCTCGCGGTAAATATCCCCCCATCAAAAACAGCGTCGGCAAATTAGCGTACAGTGGTCGCCTGTCTACTTGGGGAACCGAATATGCGCGAGCTTCATAACCGTGTACTCGAAACGACAAGCCTCGTCGAGAAAACGTTTCGCGAAACACGCGCCCTTCTTTCGTATCTCCGCGCGATGCACGAAAAGACGAGACTTTCCGCCGGTCGTATAGTGGAAACGACGATCACGATGGAGAGGTCGTTTCGTCGTGGATCGGCAGAATTTTAACTCGACACACGGTGAATTTGAAATTTCGCCAAGACAGGCAGGAAGCCACCGCGTGACTGGCTGCCGCCGCTGCTTTTGCCGATCGCTCTCGCGTGAAACCGAACGGAATTAATCGAATATAAAACACGGCATTAAGGGGCGATCGAAGAGGATGCCTCGTTCCTTCCCGTGGCTGGAGGGATGCTCTCCTTCCCTCACTGTCTATCGACGAGATATTCTCGATATTCGCTCGTATAAATTTCGCTCGGCTACATTCTCGTCCTCGTTTGCCTCGTCTCCGGAATTTCCGTCAAAGTGGTAACGCGTTATATCGTGATTCTCATCAATTTATTTTCAGTCAATTTATCTTGACGGGGATAATGCTCGGTGGAAAATCAGACTTTTGCGGACAGATCGACGGCAGATTTCTCTCTGTCTTCTCGGCTAATACGACGTTGCCGAAAGAGCAGGGATCAGAGTCGCGTTTTGCGGATTGTTTGCGCGCGACTTCGGGACATTCCCTCCGTAAATAGTTTAGACGGAATTACCGGGAGGATTTGTAATCCCTCGCAAAAATATATGTTAACCGGTTTAGCGGGTCCCGCGGGCCGGCGACCGAGACGAGAAACAACGATATGGCGGCGCCATGGGCTTCGGGTGGGGAACAAAAAAAGAGGAGAAAAGAAAACGCAGGCGTATACTTTGCGCAAATATTTTACTTGCGCCTCGGATGTTCTAAGTACAGTGGCTTCAAGCAGAAAGACAAATGTTAGGCGAAATGATCCGTTTCTTGCTTACTTTTTGGAGTTGTACGCCTGGCAACGAGGACGAGATAAAGAAAGATTTGACAAAACATTACATCATCGATAACCGAACCGTCCTTTGTCTAAAAGCCCGTTTCCACCAACGTAGACAAACTTCAATTCTTGATTCAACTTATCCTCATTTTTTCCTAAGAATTAGAAAAAGATGAAGAATAAGTTAAACCGAGATTAAAGTTAATCTACGTTGGTGGAAACGGGCATAATTAGGTTCTGCCCGAACGTTTCACGGTTTGCGTCTTCATGGTTGCGTTAAAAGGTACGTACTCTTCACTTAATGCGCGCATATGCAAAATCCCTAAGTTTGCGTCGCGTCGCAAGAACCGAGGCGTAATTCGCTTGACTGATTTTCGCAGAGAATTATTCAATCTCAATTCGTTGCGATGGCGCCGATGCTGTGCCAGGCAAGCCGTTGACGTTAATTCTATGATACTCACCTCGGCGGGATTAACACGCGTATGTAAATCGAGACGTCGCACTTTACATTTTCGAGTTAATATTTTAAGTTTTACCCGGGACGAATATAAAAGCCAAGATTCCCGTCCGTCCTTCTGGCAAAAGTATGACCATTTAATTCAATTATAACGCGACTGCTACGGACGTCAGACCCTACGTTTATTACTTTTTATCCCGAGGCAGCAGATTTATATGGAATTCGCCATACTTCCGTGGCAAGTAACAAGATTCATTTGTGACATTTCTTTTATTGCGCTCGCGTTAATTATACTAAAAATCTCGAGTGCAATCTTCCTCTCTCTCTCTCGGGGAAACAGACGACGTATAGGCAGCGATTTGTTATGTTGATCTGCTGCGGCAAAAATTCACTCCCTCGCTGTAATTTTGATTATTATTCCGCGTTCTCTTTTATTTATCGTCTATTATAATCTATTATTATTTTAAGCGCAGCAACCAAATTTTTTATTGATTACTTTCACTCATTATAATGCGGTAGAAAATGAGAAATGGACGGCTAATGGACGGCTATACATTTTTTGCATCAATTCATCATAAATCAGACTTGTGACATTATAATGAACATTATAATCGATTAATAAATAATGAAATTATAAATAGAACGTCATTTTAAATTTCGACATGAATTATAAATCGCCTAAAGCGGAACTTAATTGCGCGTTGTCACCTAGAAATTGTAGTCTAATATAGCTGCGTTCTGATATTCGCTGCCAATATTGAAAATCTATAGCGCATGTAACATATGCTATTTTCGACACTGGCAGTGAATATCGGAACACAGCCAACGTTACAAAAAGAGAATATCAGTTGAAGTGCTGGTTGACATAGTTTCATGAAAAACGCGATCGTATTATAGGCGGTTCTTCGCGAGGGCTTCTCCGAAATCTTGAGCTCTTGCGAAATCTCGTGCCGCGTTTCCGCGATGTAATGCAATTCCGCGCATCCCGCGTTTTTTGCACAAGAGGAAATGTACATGGCAAAAATCTCTTCGCGCACACTCCCGCGATAACATACTGTTACAATTTTTCGCCCCGGCGCACCGTGGAGTCTGCCAAAGGAAGAATTGTTTTGGAGCGCACGAGTGACTTCCCGCATCTCGATCGAGAAGCGAGACGCGCCGGGAACACGGTTTACAATTCATATTTTTCTTAATTTATAAAGTGCAAATTTCCGAAAGTTCCAGTTAGAAGTTCTCGAATGTCTCGGAGTACGACTCGCGATCGTCGTCTTGAAAGTAATTCGGATTCTCAGCCGGGCTTTTGGAGATTAACGTTGACGGGGGTGCGAGTCGAGCTAACGACACGTAAAATTATCAATCTGGCGGCGGCGCGATAACTGTCGACGGCGATTTTGATGAAGCTTCCGATTAACAAGTTGTCGCTGTCGCGAAAATATTCGATGCTCGCTCCGATCATTATTTTTTCACGATACGTACCTATACATACGCGACCGTACATCCCGTACTGGTATAAAATGGAAGCGCGTCGCACTGTCGCTTTCGCGCTTTAAATTACAGTGATTTATTAAATTATTCAATATAATACCTTTCGATGTAAAACGGCATGTGTGACCGAGCGAAGAGAATTTTAACGTGAGCTGTATCACGCGATAGTCGTGCTTTTACAACTGCGTAATTTAACAGTCGCAACGTTCATCGTTTACCGTTTATTTTCACGCAAATTTTGCATCCCCGATGCCTCCTTTGCAATTAAGTCATCGCGAAAAGTGCGAAAAATATAGAGTTGTAAGATGACACGAGAGAGATCCTCGCGTCGTAATTAAAACTAAATAGAGATATAAATTGTGAGATAAAAATTGTGACGGTCTCCTCGACTGTCTGCGCGTCGTGGCGACGTTTATTACGCGACATAAACGTCCGAGTTCGTATTCCCGCGAAGAAGGTCCCGCAAAGAATGTCAGCGTCGCCGACATGTGCCACGTCGTTTGCCGTAATGCCGGCCGTAGAAAACAATTATCCCGGACGTAAGATAACGCGTAAACTGCCGTGGAAATTCGCCAAAGCGACGGAGCGCCTGGCTGGAGGAGAAACTGGCGTCGGGATGATCAGCAACTTCCGGTAGCTCGGAGCAGCCGAAGGCTATCGCATGACGACACATGCTCTCCCTTTTCCCTTCTGTATGTCTCTCTCTCTCTTTCTCTTTTACAATGCACGCAGACGCGTGTACAAGGATGATCCTCGCTGCTCGCGGTTTCATTAGTCCGGATATTATGAGGAAAGTTTCGGCTTCGGTCGGAGGACGCGGCGGCCCTCTGTCATTTGTCTTTCCTCGAATTAATGTCACGCGGGTGAATTGGCCGTGATGTAGCGCCGTAATCGCGTCGTTATCCTTCTCTGATTCGCGCGCGAGATAAAGACGCACGGGTGCGCGATATTTGCACGATCCACGGCATTACAGCTGGATCCGGTCACGGACGCGCTAACACCCGTTTCCGCCGCGATCCGCGTGGCTACATTACGCGCATATGTGAATTTACATTTCAGCGAGTAAGCTCTCACTCTCCGTATTAATCTGTCATGTCTGTACCGTGTGTCTTCCGCGATACGCGGACGAGCACGACGACGATTTTTCTTCACGCTCGCGTAACTACTCGTGTCGAGCACCCATCGAGCGTCCATATTCTTTCGAGTCGACGACGAGCGCGCAGACTTTCATTGCGCAAGAAAGCATCGCCGCCGAGAGCAGGAACATCGTAAACGGCGAATCGGGGGGTAGCGGGAGAGGAAAGAAAGCGAGGGCGGTAAAATTTATACGGAAGATAATATATCGGGATGGTATTTTGCTGGGCGTTCAGCCACGCAGAGAGGAGGAGAAAGAAAGAAAGAGAGACGCGAGTGGCTTATTTTTGGCGTAAGAGGACGCTCCTTTCTCGCGGGGCTAAAGAATGTCTTGCTTTTGATTTATATTCTCTTCTAAAAGTTGCGGATGCACAAACATCGTCTGGCACAAGCCGGATTGTTCTCGCACCTTCCACCAAGCACGCTCGGCAAGGATACTTCTGGTATAGCCCAAAGATACAGAACCAACATGGCATCCTGCTTACAATTTATGTGGGAGTTTCATCCGCGCTATATCCTGAATCCGTCAGGGATGCCTTTACAACGCGGCAAATATATAATTGCCCGTAAGGCTTTTCGCTAAATATGATTAATGCTGGAGAACGTTTGTGTAGGAATTAGTATTAGTTATGCAATAATTAATATTGTGCAATAATTATGTGTACTATATCCGAAGCGGAAAATTGATGGGTACTGAAAAATTCAACGACTACTGTAATATCCTCCAAGATTGTCAAATTAAAAAATGCTTATGTGAAATATAATAAAATTCTGTTCTGAAAAATGAACATCACTAGTCAATTTTTTTATTCGTTTTACCAAGAATGAAACTGTTGATTCTTGGTAGAACTTATCAATGTCCCACCTGCTGTTTATCCGCTCGGCAGCGATCGATCCGCGCAAACTCGTCGCGAGCATCTCGATATCCCCACATGTCATTAGGAAAAATGTCTTTCTATCACTTTGCGAAAACAATCCGACGCCATATAGTTCTCGTTATCTCCGGACAAGTCTTCTTACTGGTACTGAATGCGCTGTTAACTTTCTCGCTAATGTATCAGAAACTTTCCGTAGGTTTTCTCCATCGTATCAAACGTTTTTAACAGCGACATTAACGGATCGGTCGGGCGTATTGACGTATCGGTAACGCAAGAGTTGAATTGAAAGACACGGTAAAGCAAGAGAGCCTGTGCGAACTAATTTTTACTTGCGTGAGGAGAATCGAGTTTGACGCACTTAAAGTTAACATGAAAATTGACGTCGCGAGTGTAACATTAAATGAGCGACGGCCTTCACACAACGAACGCTGAACAATTTAGACATGCTAATTACCTGATAAATGATACAAATAATATTTAGAATATGTCAAGCTTAATCTCCACTTAAAACTTCGTTGCTGATTGCCTACTATCACCAAATGATAACTTCTGATTAATTGCGTGCAAACCAAATGCGTTAGTTAATATTAAACGGCAGCGAACGGCAATAGCATTACGTAACATAAGGATTGAATGAATTTTTCAAGAAATTTTTTTTCAATTTTCTTCTTGTACTGTATATAGTTAAAGTTTAAATCTCTTAATGCATTTCGTTTGATTTTATAATCGATCTTAATATATGGCATTTTTTATCATCTTGCTTTATCATCGTTATTATCATGCATCTGTTTTTGATTCGTTTATCATTGCTAAAACACGTGTACGATGACAGTAATCGAGAGAATTGAGATATGTGCCTGATCAGCAATCGTATTACAGAAATACGCACGCGGACAAAGTATCGATTGTAAAGAAAGCAACGATGGCTCCGGCTTAAAACGCGGCATTGTATCCGAAGATTTATATCGAAATACTCGAGGAGGAGGTTTCTCGTTTCTCTCGAACGGACTTCTCGCGCCCGATGAGATTTGTCATCCGGAAGAATTTTAATAGATTTCGGTAAAAGATAGCTCCGGGTCGTGCTTCTGACACAGGAATTCATGGCGCGTGAATTTGTCAGGCGGCAGAAAACGTACGCGTGAGTGTTAAGCCGGGTCGGATATTGCGCTATACCGGTTATCGGCACGATGACAAAAAGGCATCGCGTCGGTCGGGGCAAATGAGCCTTTTTTTCGGATCGACGATGGTCCTCCGAGCGAGGATTACACAGTTCTCACGCGAGGGAGGAAGGAAAAGCGCGCGAACGGGGAAAGACCCCTGTCTGCGCGCGCGGCGCTCTCGCTTCTTACGCCGGGAATTTTCAGGCGTCAGGCTTTCCGGGAAATTTATGGCGAGGTCACAGCTTGGATCGCCATGAACAGTGCTCACCCTCCTTTATTCAGGGTTGTTATCGTTTCGAACCTTTTGGCCTTCGCAGGTGTTACGTGAGTGGACGCGAGCGTGTGTTCACGCGCAAGCAGGAGCACGCACATGTGCACGTTACCTAGGAGGTTACAGATTTGCTAGTAACGATTCTGATTTCACGGGCGATTTCACGTTTAAAATAATTTACTGAAAAAAATAATTTGATCTTATTGGTAGCGCGACTCGAACTCCGCCGCGATTTGCAGCGTCCGAGATAAGACGACAGGAGAGGGAGCGTGGAAGCGGGGGAGTAGATTCAATGAAGAATGCGTCGAGATCTTTATAGTAGGGAGAGAAAGGAGCGAGGCGGGATGGCCGGGCGATCCAGTTACCGATTTATTGAACCATAAATTATCCTTAACAGACGTCGATAGCCGTGGAAGTTCGTATCTTCCGTTTTTAGAGCTACAGGCGGCAGTCGCGCGATCATCCAATTTCACGGTGGATATCATTTCTTGCATATCCCTGAGAAGACACATTTTGCAATTATGATATGTGTACGGCGCGACGTCGCCACGCGAACGTCAGGAAACGTAAAGCTTCCGGGGAGATTTACCGATCGCAATTTTTGACGCGTCCCGCGAATATCGGGCCCCGCTTTTCTGTTAGCTGACGTTTCACGAATACAAGATATCGGCGGCGACGACGTGCAGCGACATCCTCGTTTCTCTCATAACTCGCGTTCGCTTTTTCGCATTCAGGCAAGAATGGCTGGCATCTTGCACTCTCCGCGAAACATTTACCATTGAAATTCAGCAGTTGGCGAATTTTTCATTTACGGCTTAATTATCAAGCTAAGGGGAGCGAATATGTTGCGACGAGGGATAAGGGATGAGAGTGCAATAAGATGTATATAGACGCGCGTGTTTACGCGTCTTGGATGACGTTGAAGCGCGGTGCATGGAAATAATTACGATTCCGATGCTTCGAGCATGGCTGCAGTGATAAAGAGAACGGATTAGAGAGACGAACAGTGGGAGGTAAAGAGATAGAGAGAACGAAACTGGGAGCGACGGCAGAAAAGAGGAGATAACAGGCGACAAGGAAACGTAGATCCAATTTGATGACTGGATACACATCGCTGAATGCGCGTCTAGTTAAAGTAATTATTAACGCCAATTGCATCGTAATTAAACATTGCTGCGTCTTCGTTGCACCCCGGGGTGTCCGGAAGCATTAATCGCTGGATTTTCTTATTCGTGCGAATTGTAACGATTTCTCTCTCTCTCTTTCTCTATTTTTTGCTCACAATGCCCGGCATTGATTCCTAAATAAAATCGCTACGTAAGCTGTATGCTTCGTGGAAAAAGAAAAGCGATGGCTTAAAGTTACAAAAAAAAGGAGAAGGATCTGCTTTATGCTAATCGAAGTGTTTAATTAATGTCGCGTCATACCGTTCGTGTAATACCGCACGACCAGGTGTTCGTTGGCACCGGCTTATCGCCAATCGGTGCATAAGGGCGTTTTACGGTCGTAACAACGTTGCGCGTTCTCTCAAAACGCCATCATGGCGCATAATGCATAATTCCCGAGTATATCATCTACCGCGGCGTTTACCGCTTCTTTCTAAAGGGCGACACGCCGCGATACTAAGAAGACCGCACTCCTTTATTCCACGCTGATCTCTCGCGCATCGCGCTCATTACGTCCCGCAGCTAGACGGTCCATTAATGCTGCGAGCAGATACCGAAGGCGCGCTTTAATTGTCCGTTATAACTCAGACGAACGTAACTTTTCCCGTAGGGATGTCGAGGAGGAAGGTGGTTAAGGCGGTAGTAGATAGGGAGGGAGCCGGGGAGATCGGGGGTCGCCGCACGATGGGCAACGGGGCGAGGAACGGGGCGCGAATGGGGGTGCGGGGGCAGGAGACGAGAGCCGTGGGGAAGGCGAACTCGAGAGGTAGCATTTTAAGTTCGCGAGGGTGTTAGTGAAAAGACGACATTAAAACGTCAGGCCACGTCTTGTATGCATCCCAGGGGTCGCGGATGAGGCATCGTCAAAAAAGGTGGGGCGGTGCCCCTAAATCAGTGTAATCGGTGACCTGCCTGGGGAGTACATTAGAATAATTTACGACGTCCCGCAGCAAGACATAAAAAGACATCGTGTAACGCTTTTCGTTCCGCTTCTCGTTTCTCTACGTCGCCCGTTCTATCTCTCTTCTCTCGCTTCCCATCCCCTGCGCTCACCGTTTCTCTTCCGGAGTTCTCCCCTCTCTACCCTTGTCTTTCAATCGCGTAGAACATAACCAATGATTCTGAAATTGATTAAAGTGTAATTAACTTAGCGGCAAAGTCATTTTCGTTCGTGCCTTCCTCGTCGACCAAAATACTGAAACATTCCTGCCGTTTTCAGGGTACGAGTGTCCGGTAGTTAATATATTACCTGCGCGCATACGGCGAGATGTTTACCGTGCATCTGTTCCGGAACAACGATACATCGGCGCATTTCACCGGAGCTGCCGCGGTTCACCGCGGGCACAGAGGTTTCGGATAGCTTATCCGACCGCCACGAAATTTCGCGGTTAAGTTCGAAAGGCGGCGCGGAGGAATGCTTCTGACACCCGAGTTTCATACGTTTTCCCTCTTAAGTCCACCGACCGTGGGCCGAAGTCGGCCCAAGTGGATCAAACCGGACAAGGGTCAACTAAAACTCGAAGAAATAACTCCTTACGTCCCGCGCAGACTTCGATATGAGAGCGAAGGTTTCTGGCGGCCGTTGCGGTTCGCTGCGGTATCTCGGCCAACTTTGCGCGCTAACTACGTTATCGGGCGCAACTCGGATAATAACAAATTGGATTACGCGACGAGGGCGAATTAAATTTTGTCAAACGCGGAACGACGACGACGGGAGTCGCGGCGGGAGTCGTCCGAGTTCGAGTTATGGCCCCGAGTCGAAGTTATCGATTTCTCCCATCTTTATTCGCGATTCCTCCCGTTTCCGCGTCGTCGCGTTGAAACGCCGAGCGAGAGTGGGTCCGCTCGGACTTCACTACATCTGTCGACGTGCGGCGTGTACGAATCCGTAGGGGCGTACACATTCTTTCGGTAGGCGAAGGGATTAGGCAACGGAGTGTACCCACGGGGGAATTTTACCCAAGACCGTTCAGCGATATACGCAGGTACGAGGGGAAAGTCGGGCAACTTCCGTTCACGTGGCAGCTTCGTATGTTCTCTCGAACGGGACGCGTGCCTTACACACCGGATCGTCCATCCCCGGGGACGTTTACTTAACGGTTAACTCCTCTCGGCAGCAGCTAGGCTCGTATTGTATAGCTGCGACTCGTAAATATTTCCACGCGTATTAGTCGTGGTATATGTTTCCCGACTGGTTAACCGATAACGTTTCGTTCCCTGGAGGGATTGCAAATCGAAATTTTATCTCCGAGATCGATACGAGGTGTGATAGTTTCCAGAATTAATGAAGAAGGGTCTCGTAAAATACAAAAATACGCACTATAAAACCGTGTAACTGCACTTGTGCGATACATAGAATGAGATTCTATCCAGATAACATAACGCTATTATCGACCAGTAATAAAAATGATGGTATCGTTCACGTGTCAACGGTAACATAAAGAAGCTATTTCGTCGCCTTCGAAAGAATTTCGTCTTCGCGATTCCGTTGGGCGGGAGCTCCGTTTCTCCAGTGGCATTCCAAATTGATAAATCGCGACGTGTCGCGGCAACGTTTGCGTAGTGTAACGGCGCCGCTTCTATCCGCCTCGCGTCAGAAACGATCATCGCCGCGCCACCTGATGCACATGCATATATCCCATCGGCATTCGTGCAAATGCGGATTCCTGCTTCCTCCCCACGATCGGCAAATATTCGCGTTCCGAATGCTCGCCCGTACGTAATAATTAACGCGTATTGACACGCATAGCGAATGCATGTTTCCTCGAACACACTCTCGTCTCCACCTATTTGCCCCACCTGTTTTCCCGGCGTCAAGATTCGACGATTCAGCGAATCCCCTCCGCGACGTTTTGAATAATGCAATGATTAAGCTCGAAAGGCTCGAAGAGGTGACGTCATAGTAGCGGATAGTCCCACGTCAACACGGAGCTGTTGCTCGCACTGTGTCGCCGGTCGATGCACTTTACCGATATGTATCTGTTGGATAATACGATGACGCGGAATTCGTCGCTCGTTCAACGAATTTGGGGCACCGAAAACACACGGATCTTAATCGCAACTCAAACGAATTCTGCATTTAAGCCGGAACTCAGAAACTTATCAGAAACTTTAGGAATTCGTAAAATGGAGCTCAGAGTCGCTCAGAACTATTTGATTCTTAATTTCGATGAGAAATTATCATTCCATTTTTTAAATTCAAATTTGGAATTGTTATTAAGTAGAACTTTTTTATATAAAATATAGGAAACTCTTAGTTTCTTTAAAATAAAACGGGAACTTTTATTAGAATTATGAAAAAATTTTAATACTGAAATGCCAACTTCATAATTCAAGCTGTCTAGACATAGATGAGATAAATAAGATATTCTTTATATCGAGATATAAATCTTTCTTTTAATTTAGGAACTATCTTATAAAATATTTTAGATATTGAAATTAAATAGGTTATAATAAATTTAGATTCCTTTCGCGGTAGCGTTTGAATCATAAATAATCTCTAATATAATGTACAGTATATATTTGTTATCATAATTTTCGTAAACGATAGTATGTTATTTATTGCGCCAACACAAAACACATTAATTATTCCGTGCTTCCTTGGTTAATTATCTTAATTGAGCAATATCCAACCGGCATGAAATTTATGATGAAATTTGTACAGTGTTGATGCATGATGGAAAATAATAGAGGAATAGACATGCGGACCGAAAACAGTTAGTACTCGTGAAACTCGAGTCGATAGGTCCTAGAAGTTGGCAAGTTGTCGAGAATAAACGGCAGCTAATGAGAGGAACGAGTATTCGAGTCTATCGTTCGAATAGTAAAGACAGCGGTGAATAGCTTGTCGAGAGATATCGGCAAGTTAATTACCCATCGTGAGGAATCGACTCGCACAATAGTTTAAGGCGCTTAATGATTGAAAATATAATTAATTTATTCGAGTGATACACTGCGCGTGTGTTTCATTCGCAGGGAATCCGTCAAAGATATTCGACGAAAGAGCGCCGCTCGAATATCATGCTCGACAGTGTTGCATTAGCTGTATTAAACTTTTCGAGGCTCATTAAAATTATCGCGGATTATTAATCCCGCTTTGACAACCAAAATGTCATCGTGTGGCGAATTTTAAAGCGAATTTCGAGTGATTGTATTTACGCAACCATCGCTCTGAGCTGAAATGTGCATATGAAAATTACGACGGGAATAATCGCGGTATTAACGGGCCAGGCTCGGCAATGAACCCTCTTTCAAACATGTGGCAGGGAACGTTACTGGAAGCCTACCTCTGCACGAAAAACAGTTGACGATGCTGGCTAAGTAAATAAATGATTTATTTGGATATCAAGAAACGCACTTCGTGCACTCTGCGCTCGAGACGGCCATTTGAAATAATAATTTCCGAACGAAACGATATCGTTACAGAACGATATCTTTTCGGTTTCTTTAATTTTCGGAGTTCTTTAATTTTCGAATGCGACAAGCGAGGACGTTGTATTATATTTCGCAGGGACAGATTAGGAACGATCGATCAACGTGACTGAGCGATTGCCGTACGTGAGCGTAATTAGAAAGGTTTCGAAAAAGAAAAACGGTTTCGTGAAAATTTCTGCTCGACGATTCTGGGTCAACAAAAGCTATTGTAAGTTAGCGTTCGTTTAATCGGGGATTATTAAAATTCTCGCAGCGAACGTTCGCAACAGCCGAATGAAATCCGGTTTATTTCTTGTGCGCACGCATTTGTGCACTGCAAATAAATTGAAATTTTTAAATAATTCAAAGAGCCTTTTTTTGGAGCCTCACAAACGACGGAATATCTTTTATTAATTATGCGAATTAAGCTACCGGAATAAATGTTGAACGATAACGACGCGCAATGCCGCCGTCAAGGGCCGGAGATGGCGCCGGACTAAATCGTTATAACGCCAAATTTATGCAAATTGGGTTTAGCAAGTTTAATACATCTTGGACGGAGTTTACCTTAGTCCTCAAGGAACGTCTTTTCCACTTTGCTTGTCAACTGATCGACAGGCCGGAGATATCGATTTTGAAGTAGCCGAGGAATAGCGCGGTAGAGACAGAGCTGAAATTACAATTTACTCAATTTAATCCGCGTCGCGTGTATATCACATATACGTATTTTGAATTAAATAATGCACAAATAATTCAACTATTATACAAACTCAATTCAACGCATCGAAACTCGAATTACGATGTATCAATGGACTACGTGCTTTAATCGTCCGAATTCTAATGAATTATCAAACAAAATGATATTTGTAGAAAAATGTTATGTAAATACATAACCATCCTCAATGCATGTTAAATTTGGTTAAACAAATTTAACATTTACACGTTTTGACGCGTTTACGCGCGGGACGGGACGTGGGGTACAATGTATTTTGCGAGGATGAAGAGCAATGAACCGCATCTCGAATATCGAAAATGCGAGATAATATTTAACAGCTCGATCGGCTCGGGTGAAAAGCTTATTATATTTCATAGCTAACCACCGCGCGTTAAAACTGCACGCGGCAGTTTCGCGATTCGTTTCGCATACGTCGCGATGCAGCTGATTACAAAATCGGAAAATATATAAATTATACCGCGAAATACGTATAAATTGTAATTTATATAAAATTTGTGGACGGGATGTCGCTCCGCGTCACAGAGACGCATCGAGCAGCAACGTCGAAAGATCCTCACGCCGGCGCATGGACCGGCCACGCCAATATGGCCGATACTTTAGAAAATAGAAGCGGTAAAGGGCGCTCGTGGCCATTCGCGGAGTTTGGATCGTGATTGATGACTGCTTCAACGAGCGATAGCCAAGTGTTTTCGAGGCGCGTGGAGGTGCCGAGCTAGCTCATTCACCACGCATCGTTCCCGATCCCGGCAATGCGATGTACGTCACGTATCCGTCCTCCGTCTCGGGGAACGTGGAGTTTCGCGTCAATACTGTTTCATCTAGAATGCACGCCAGGCAGGCGTCTTGTCAACGATATCCAATCTGCGATCGAAACGCTCCGCAACGTGTATTCTCTCGAGCGTGTGTAATTAAAAATGTTAACGTAATAAAGGCGCGTGAGGTCGATAAAATAATAATAGAGTAATAAAGTGTATCAGGATCGATCACAATATATTCGGACACGCATGCCCGATAAGATACGATAAAATATATATTTCGCAGAATCGTATGCACGTTATCGGCCGGCTTGCATTAGCACGATGAAACTTCCATGTAATTCGCTGACCCTTCGCGATTATCGGTCGTGTTTTTCGCGTCGTTCGTACCGCAATTTAAGCTTGATAACCGCATTAGTTGTGATATGCGAATGAACGCAAATTATCAAGCAGGAACGCCCAGGACGCTAACGTTCGTTCGCTGGCGAGAGGGATTTCGTTATAAGGGAATGCAATAGCGATTAAATACTTCCGTTATCTCGCTGAGCGATATCCTATTAAAATCCATTCGATCGTCGGAGCTCTGTTCGTATAATTTTATTAACTCCGTTATGAGCATCAAACGAATCACGGGATTAATAGGATTTTGCCTGTCACAGAACGACGAATCCTATTCCAGCTCTCAGTAGAACATTGGCGAATGATCGAGTATCCGTACAGGACAATGAGTCACGATCGATCTTCTCTCTTTTGCTTGCATGCTCGTTTTATTCATAAAGAAGAAATGCAAAGTATTAACAAAGTTGTTAAACTACTCAATGTCTTTAGCAAATTGTCTTCGTGATCACCCTCTGACAAAGATTAATCTTGAGTATATTTCTTATATGTTATTGTTTATGTGTTGTGTTTCTTATATGTTACATTATTAATTAAAATAATTAAGAGATAGGAGCGCGCAAACGCGTTTTGTATTGTACAAAGTAATTCCATTGTTACGTTACACATATCTTCCGAGCTTGTTGAGCGGTTGCATGAATTCAATTGTTTAATTCGTATTCGTCGTGCGAGCGCATTATACATGCGAGAATATTACGCTCCAGAAATCTCAAGTATTGAACAATGGAGAGAGAGAGAGATTCGATGGAGGGAACTGAACACGCGGAGATATCAAGTTTTCCGAGTCGTTTCTTCTCTCCGCTCTCTCCGCAGTCGTGGCATTATCAGAAAGATGGAATTCTAGATATAATGTGTCACGTCAAGTCATCATACGCATTTCGAACCGTGAAATTGCTATTTATTCTTGGTGCACGGCGCGAAGAGAGGAAGAAAAGCGGCGGACGAAAAAGGGAGAGAGAGAGAGCGAAAAACAGAGGAGAATGGCAGGCCGACGTAACCATTTGGCCACCTCGAATCCATTACGGACAAAACTACCAAGTTATCACCGCGCTAGTTGCCAAGACGCGCCGACTATACAAATGCAAACGAATGCGGGAGTGTTTCTGATTTAACGATGCCTCTCCCTCTCTCACCCTCTCGTTCGTAGAGAGGCAGAGCAAATTTTGTGATCGTCGAAACGGAAGATTCTCAAGCGCAACCAAAGACATTCTCGCGTTTGAAATTCGAAGTTTTCGATGTTAAACTTCGTTCCCGTTGAAGATTCGATCACCCGTGAAAATTGAGTAGCTCGAGAATAACGCAGATTGAAAAATGTCAAATGTAGAAAGGCGCAAAGACAAGCGGACGTAATAAGGACGGAACGACATGAAACGCCGAGACCGCGGGAGATTCTGCGAGATTTCGATAACAGTTAATTCAGCTCGAACAGATTTTCCAGCCACGGAATATCGCGGATCGCAGTTTTGTTCGCCCGATAAAATTAATTTACACCGCAAATTTATCAATCGCGGTTAGCGTTGACGTTGGAAAAATTAAATTCCGATCCTTGAGCTCTTTCATACATTACCGTCGAAAATAAATTCCGTCCTTTCGACTCGGAACGGCGGAGTTGTAACGTTGCGGATTTGCGCAGAGAGACGTCGCGGCGTAGAAGCAGCCTGACGTGTGGGCACGATCACGTCGTTTCGTTTCATTTGTTTTCATTCCCCCGCTAAGGCATAATGGATATCGCGTCGGAGTTGGCAAAGGGAACGGGGCGTTCTGGCGTTTCAGTGAATTTAAATCTTTCGTGCGGGAGAGAAGAAGTTCCTAGGGCGTGTCGAATGGTTGGTTGTCTAGTCTCCGGGAGAAAACCGCCCTGGTGAGAGAGGGTGGCCGGGTAATAAAACGCTAAAAGCGTCTTACGCGGATCGAGAGCGGCGCGATATAGCGCTAGTTGACGCGAGCTTCTTAGCTCTTTATTTGATATTTATTCGCATGAAAGCCCCTAAAGATACCGGGTCCAGGCTTCTACCGGGACGTTACATCGTGCCATGTCTGACGAAATAAAGTGCAACGTGACCGCGGTTGCATTATACAGACTTGAGCCACGAAAAGTTTTACAACGATTTGGTCTCGGTTGTCTCGTCATAACGTTGTTATCTCTATTTATCGCCTGGGATCACGAGAGGAAATGGACTCTACTCTATTTTTCAATATTTTCTTCTCCACCCGATAGGACGACGATAATTATAGTATTATCGAGACGCGCGCAATCAGATATCACCGCAAAACATACGTCCCGCGTTCTGTATTGGATTTTTCTACAGTTGAAAATATATCGACATAACACGTATTTTTCGTAAAGCACATTTCTCAGAGTGCAAAATTACATGGACGAAATATTGTCATAAACGTTGGTTTATGTATCTTAACACAATATTGCCGTGGGTAAATTGCATTCGGTCAAAATTGATATCCATTTTTGCGCCAGTTAGGGAATAATGACGACCGCTTTGGGGTAATAAAAAAATACGCGCGCGCATATATCGGGCGATTTATGAATGTCCGGCGCACGAAATCACTGTTATAACTCCGCATGCAAGTCAGTTAATAATTCGCACTAGCAATTTTTCGTGAATTCGTGAATAAGCGGAATATGCGCGACGGCACGTGATTGACGCAGGCGAAAGGGCCATATTACGGGAAATGGGGTCAGCTTTTTTAAATTTCCTATATCTCGTTACACTTGCTCGTAAATCCACGACTGAATATAATGGCGCGAGCTAAAATAACGGTGTATTATTCGGTAACGTAGCGGAACGGCGGTCGGCAACGGTCAGAATGCGCGCGTAAAATAAAACTGCATCTAACGACTTTTTTCACGATTAGGGCGACTTATTCTCGAAAAAGATTGCATATAAAAGTATTATGGTATACGTTATGTATATTATAGATTTTCGCATGCGATAAAGATTTGATAGGAATATACACGCAGATCTGAAAATAATTTTATTGGACCATCAGAATAATTTTGCCTCAGTGATCGAGATGGCTAAGACACCTGCCTCGGAAAGTCGAGAGATCCCAGGTTCGATCCCTAGCTGAGATGTTATTTTTCGCAACAAATTCTTTACAGTAGGGAAAGGGATTAAACAGATGCTTGTTAGCATCATTATTATTAAATTGATTATCAATTTAATATCGTGATATTACTGCTCTTGTTCGGCTTATGACTGTGTTTTAAGAACGAAAAAATTTCGACGTGCAGTTTAGTTGAACTTGAAAAATGTATATAAAATCACACAAGAAACTTTAGCACAAAGATCTAGCTTTGACGCTTCTTTAATTACGTTATATTTTCAAAAAAGGTCGGTCTATATTCTATCATTCAAAATAATTTTGTCGAAACTTTAAAAAATAATAAGCAATGCTGCAAAAAATTTTGATATTCTAGCAAATGATTTGAGCGATTTACACAATTATTTTGATAGCTCGACAAAATTACTTTTCTGATCTGTATCCAGCAAAATTTTAGATCCCTCAGCAAAATCGTTTTTTTCCTGGCCTGGATGCTTTCCTTCTTATAGTCAAATGTACAAGAACGCTCATAGATTTCGCACGCGCCTTATGTAGAAACATACGTGCACAAAGGCACGTGCGAGACCTGAATGAGATTACGGGAAAGCAGATATTCGCTTACACCGACTTACTTTCGAATAGAACACGCGGTTTGTAATTCGAACGCTTTCGAAAGTGGTACGTGAGAGAGACGTTAGGTACCTGTTATATTGCGAGGGTTACCTGTACCTGGTGTGCCGTCTGGGAGCTGTTGCTGCCGTTCTATCGAGCGTTCTTGGCTGGAGCAGCAGCCAGCCAGGCAACCAGCTACAAAGTCCGTTTAGAACTTCGAGATCCCCCAAGTGCTTCACCGATCCGCCCGCAAGCAGTTATAAATCGCGTGCATCCAGCTTCCTCCGTTCCGGCGCGTTCGAATGCGGACTTTCGGCACGCGCGCTAATTTATATAGGCTCGCGATATCAATGGGAATGCATGCTCGAGAGTCGATGAACTTCCGAGGGTCGCTGCCCCTTCTCTTCCTCCTTTTCATCCCGCAACTTCGGACTTAATCCGTCAGAATTCGAATTTAATTCGGCGCCGCTATCCAATGCGCGGCCGACGCTCTAAACGCGGCCGAGAGAAATTGAAAACGATCGTTTAAACTCCGAGGCGTCGAAGTGCAACCACCTGGCAAATGCTAGCAACGAGCTCGTTTATCTGCTCTCCTCTATGTATTTGTTGGCTGATCAGGAACCGATAGTGCCCTCGTCATTACCATGCTACAGAGATACTATCCGAGTATTTTGAGAATAATTTATCTGCAATTTTGTAGATTGTACGATGTGCAGATGTAGAAAATATGAAAAACAATTTTTACCAAGCAATCGGAGGGCTTTCGGCGATCATCGCTCGATATATCACGTTTTTTTTTTAATCTCCTCCCTTTTTTTCAACGCGATTGCAATTGACGACGATCATAATACACGTCGGTGCAACTCGCATTCATCTGGGTGTCATTAAGCCCGATGGAATCGAATTACACACGCATAACATTTTGCGACAGCTGTAATGACCTGTTTTCCAACGAGCATTATCAGGACGTTCGTCATCGTTTTCGTTATCCGTTGATCTTGAAATTCAATTCGTAATCAAGGATCAAACTAATTGAAAAAAAAAAAACAGCAGTCATTAAGTCGTTAGTCGCGAGATATCCTATCTTACTCTCTCCCGCTGTGTCGCTTCCGCGTGCATTATCGATTTGGATGCGGAGGATTCCGCACAATCCTCACGACGGAATTCTGAATGGTTTACTAGATCTAACTCGGCTGCTGATCTAATTGGAGATAAGATAATTAATTATAAGCGGGGAAACTGTAATTCTGCAACAAAATGCGTTTGCGCCATTATGGGATATGTTAGAGGATATATTGGAGAAAAAAAGATATGTACATATAAATATATCGTCTGTTAAAAAAGTTACATGTTCGAACTTTATTTACAGATTTTTATATCAATTTCAACTCGTTACTCTTAGAAAACATTTCAAGAGATTAGCTTTCTTTATATTCTTTTATTTTTCAACATTAAACGTATCGTAATTAAATATTATATTAAAAGTCTGTGTAAGTAAAATCCGCTTACAAGGAAAGAATTTATTGCTTTTTTTATATCGATCGACGTTGATTTGCAAGGATGTTGGTCGTACTTCTAATTATACATTCAGAAAAAGGATCACATAAAAATTACGTAAGAAATATGTTTATTATTATACAGTATATCGAGATAATTGAAATTTAGGTAAATAGACCGTGTTCCAATTAACTATCAGCGCTGAAAATTTATAATTGCACGTAACAAATTATAGATTTAAACTATAAATTCGTAACGTAAATTATAGAGCGCTGACAGTTAATTTTGGAATACAGCTTTAGTGTAGATTTATGATTAGTGTGACGTTGGAAAAATTAAATTCTGACTCTTGAGCTGCGTTTCATATTAGGTTTCTTCGTTGAATTAAAAGTTTTTTTCGAAAATTGACGAACGTTTATTTGAGCGGAACTGGCCCAGGCAAGCGTAGGTATCCTTATCGTATACGGTGTACCGTGTGTGACGTAACGTCGACCTATCCAGAGCCCGAAGAGAAGTTCTTCCCGAACGTTTTTCCTCCGATGTTACCGTACTGCGTCTATTTTCTAATGTCTGTCTAAACTTCCCGCCCACTCGAAGCGAACTAACTAAAGTTTTTCGAGCACTCGGCCCCCGAAGTTAAGGCTAGCAACGTAGCGATCTGCGAGTTTCCGGAATCTTCGCAATATAACTCCTGATCTCAAATTCTTTATTAATTTTTTAAGAGTCTTGAGAGACGATCCCGTAGAGCGGTATACATGTGCGCGCGCGCGCGCTCTTTGAAACTTGTATTTCCGTATCACGCTTTTCATCCAATTTTCGGGTAAATTGAAATTTCAGAAACTTCTCTGCGCAAAGCGCTCTCGCCGCCGATCGAAGTTTATACCTCACTGTCTCTGAAGTACGTCAAGCATTAATAGAAAAGCGATCGTACGTATTCCGGGGAAAGCTGGATTAAGCTACGTTAAAAGTACAAATCTTATGCTAGGTAAAGTTATGATAGAGAGATAGACAGACACATAGATAAATGCGTTTATTGATATTCTAGAACAAGCCCTCTAAGGCCAAAAAATGAAAAAAAAAGCAGTGAATGTAAAGATAAAAATAAAAACAATGACAAAATAAGAATATTAATACAAAAATAAAAATATAAAGATAAAAATAAGAATGAAAATGAAAATGAAACCCTCTTTTTCTCTATGATCAAAGAGTGAAAAAGAAAAAAAGGAAATGGCAGATAGAGAAAGAGATGTAAACGCAGAAATCAAGAACAGAGAGAGAGAGAGAGAGAGAGAGAGAGAGAGAGAGAGAGAGAAAGAGAACGCATGCGACAGATGTTTCAGTGGATATTTCACCGATATTAATTTCTCAGAAATATATGTGCATATTTCACGAATTTCTTACGTAACTTCTCCGTGTCGATCCCAATAAAATTTCGACACTGCACATCGCGATCTTTCCTCGAAGGACCGTAATTTTAGTGTTCGAATGCTGTACTCGCGGTCCGTTCCTCTGCGCGGGGAAGAGCGGTTCGATTTCTCATTGTACGACAACGCTCGTGGGTTCCCCATGAACTGGGGGGAGCACTGGCATTCTAATACCTTCTGTAAGAAAGATAACTCATCTCCTTCATTTCGCCCGGCTTCGACTTAACGACGACGCATCATTCCTCGTCGCGCTTCACTTTCAGATGTCTCTAGCTCCTCGAAAAGCCAGTTAACTACGGCATCGTTTCCAACACTAGACGTAACTCTATAATTATGAAGCGGAATAGAGAATCATCGTTGCTTCGATCTGATCTTTATTTCATCCGTTCGAAACGAGCATCGCGTTGGAAATGATTAAATTTCATGGTTTTCATGGTTAAAAACATACCGCCGCTCGCTGAGACACAAACATGGCCGCATATACCGGCGCTGCTACCGTGCAGCAAAATTTAACGCTATTTGTATCCGATTCCATTCATTTTCCTGATCATCACGCTAATCACGATAATAATAAACAAATGAAATTATTCTGCGTCCTGACATTAATTACGCGATGCCGTAAATTGAGTGAATTTCGTGTCGCTAATACGTTAATCGGGTGCCAGACGCGGCCGAAACCAGATGAGAGGGAGAGAGCGTTTTGACCACGAAAGTTCGTAATTGCATCGAACGGGTTAATTGCCGGTAACGAGGACGCGAAACGATACCTTGCGGTCGCTGAACGCCTAGGAAAGTGTCACCGATGTCTTTCCAACAGTTCGTTTACCACAAATTGTCCCAAAAAACACACGTTAATGGATTAAATTCTCTCGTGAAACAAGCGATGTTTTTGCGATAAATTAATATGTACCGTAATATTCTGTAATACTCCGAGATATGTACTGTCTTGTAAATTATCCGATATTCGATAAGTGGATACAAATGGCTGGCACTTGGAGCGGGAATAATTGAAATTAGGATATAAATATAAATTTCCATTTAAGTGAAAAATAAATCGGATCAAGATTGTTTTCCAGTTCACATGTTCGGTCGTATATCGATTCATCGAAGACCGTTGTACGAATTATTAAAACTAGAATGTAAATTGCGCAAGTTGATGCGCAAAACACGTTAACGAGGTTCGCGACATTTTTACCACAACCGTTGCACTTTTTTAAAATACTTCCCTCGCATGTACGTGACGTTAACGTCCTTCATAAAATTAATCTGGCATACCGCACCGGTGCCATTCTGTTCGTCCGATCATAAGCTTCAAAATAAGTACAGAGGGGTATATTGAATTAACAAAGTACAGCTAATCTCCAGGTTTATGTTGCGTCAGAAGTAAAACCTATCGCGCGTGATAATGTGAAATTTCATCGGTTTTCTCATCGGGATGACGCACGCTGGCAAAACCATTCTCACGCTCGCTCTGTAAAATCGCTTCTCCCGTGAAGCGCTACTATAATTCAACAAATAATTACAAATAGTTACAAATGCGCCACACCGGTCAAGCTAGATGTTCGTGCTAATGTTTCTTTTATGAATTTATATACATTTATCAAGTTCACCAAACTGCGCGCCGAATAAATTTTCAGTCTTGAAACACAATCTTAAGTTGAACAAGAATAATAATATCACGATATTAAATTGATAATCAATTTATATATAATGATGCTAACAAGCATCTTGATCCCCCCGACTATTATAATTGTTCAAAGACTCTCGAATGCTCGTATTCCGTTTGTATTGTAATTTCACCGAATAATTCACTTCCGCGCATAACGAGATGAGAATAGATTTAACTATATATTTGAAATTTAAGATGACGTTTTCGCAAGGTACTATATTACAAAAAATGTAACAATAGGTCGCTCATAAAAAGAATCAAAAATATGAGGGAAAACTGAGGGAAAAGCTATAACGGGAAAAACGAAAGAGCGTTTACATCGCGGTCGTTGCGCGTGTCATTTTCCCCACCGCGGCGCACGAGTGAATTATTAACATAGTTCGAACGAAAATGAACGACCGTAGATTCTAATTAGGTGCGATCAGATTAAACGTGAAACGGACGTGGTCGCTTTGGCCTTTCCTCGGAAGCCTCACCTTAAGGTATCGCGCGATCACGCGATGCAACGGGAGCGGGAGATCAAGGATACGACGACAGTCTCAAAATCAAACCGAGATCACGGTCGAATTATCCGAGTCGGCATCGCGTTTAATCTTACGCGGCTTTTCCGCGACCAAACGCACGTTCAATCCTCAAAGTAACGCGGACTAATCGCGGTAGCCGACCGTATCGATCGGCCCGTTGTCTCGGACGAGCTTTGCTCGCCCCAGTTTCGGCATTCGGTAGTTTCGTGCATACAGTTTCGCCTCCGGGAATACTGTTATTGCACGGCGACGCATGCGGCATTGCGCAGTAAACGAAATTCTTTTTTCCTTTACAAAATCCTTCGCGAGAGTTACGCACGCAAGTACATTGAATGATCTCTTATCTTTACGTCGGACGCGAGAGGAATAGCAGACATGAGTGAATAAATAAAAGTCGAAAGTATTGATAAAACAATGCGCTCCGATGCAAACGTGAACGTTCGACTTGTTTCTTCTGGATATTCCGATGCTTGTTGAATCTGAAGAAGATTGTTTCGAATGCTGTAAGTGAAACGAATAGAGGTTGCATTTGGTGCATATAAATCTTAAGAGATTCGACTATTATCTTATGTAAGTATGCGTTGCAATAAATAAAATGTAAGGGTAAAGTCACGAAATCGGCTCTTAAATTTCTAAAAATTTAACCGCATTGTTGGAAAATTTGTGTTAAATTTAACACAGTTCATATGTCCGAAACGGTCCAGCTAAATTTTTGTGTTTGATTTAATTGACAAGACAAAATGTTAGAAAATAACATAAACATTATGTAAAAATTAACACAAAAAATATAACACTGACACAATTTGGAAACAATTTGTAGAAGCATATTTCTTCTATAAAATTAATATTTATAATGTGTTAAATTAATACATATCATTCGTCTTTTATTCATTTATCTTAGAATTTATGTTTTCAAATTACATTATTTTTATGTTATTTGTTCACTCAATATTGTTACTCAATTATTTTAAACTAAGAAATTTTAAATATCAATTTAATATAAAATATTCAAGTAACATAATCACATTATTTTAGTTAAATTAATTACGGATATGTTAAAAATTCAACAAGAAAATTTTAACAAGGACCGTTTTCAATAAAAAATTTTTTACTGTGCACTGTACATCTCAAATATAATGAAATATTATGGTAATGTTATATAATAATATATATAATCTCAAATTAAAATGATTAAAATAATCCCATAGAAAAACCGTACAAGTACAGTAATTAAATTTTTAAACGAAATGGTGCGATTTAAGAGCCGGTGCAACTTTCCCGTATATTAACTCGGAGATGTCCTCAAGGTACATTCTTTATTATCAGATTATCACGCATGTGACAAGTAAACGTAGTAGTTACGTAAATAACGAAAATAATTTAGATGCGTATGGATTTATGGTCTCCGGAGAAGTCTGTCTCTTTATCCTCGATCGATTATATCAGTTTCGTCATCCCTCGGGTGTAATTCAACTCGGAGACCGTTTCAGATAAACGTTTTAACTTTCGTCCGCTATTAAATCATCGTAAGACGATCATGCGGATCGAAATACGGAACTGTGTACACGCGTGTCTCTCCATGAGAAGTCGCTCAGCTGTTTTGCAGCCGCTCAAAATTTATTTCTACCTAGATGGAAGTAATTTCTACGAAGCAACGACGCGTGATAATGTTATTGCGAATCGCAATTGTGATTCATTCGACACGCGAAAATATTGCGGGTTTGCTGATTCAACGTAGCACGATTTGTTTACCCTTTGAAATTTATTATAGATATCATCCGGCATTTCGAGTAATGTTTTTTTCGATATGCAGTTCTCCACGCAATTTTGAAAACTAATTACATTGGATCAAAATGAAAAAAAAAAAATATATATATATATATTAATATATGTAAACCAACGGCGTTTTTGAAATCGCCTCTATTCGCATGTTTATGGTTTAATCGAGCGGAAAATTAAACGCGGATATATATCCAACAAATATGAAGCTTTTGCCGTGCGCAAGGAACATTCGTGAATTAATATCAATTATCATACGAAATGCCTGCGTATACACATATTTTTACATACAACTTTAACGCTACGTAATTAAAGGTGTATTAAATATTGCGCTTGTGATAAATGTTGTCCGGTAAAATATTGAACTTTGGCTTCGTCCTTGAAATACATCTCAACTTTAGAGGTTTCACTATTTATCACGATTGTTTAATTATTTAACATTCTGCTCGAGGAGACGCGAGACAGATGTCGCAAATTTTTTAAGCTTTTACAAAAGAATAATTTCCTCTCTCTGTTGTTCTGAACTGAACTCACGATAATTTCGTCATTTTCCAAAGAGAGCACATAATAAAACCTAATTGTTTTTATCCCCGAGGGTTTTAATCCCCGCGACGGATTAACTTGCTATTACGCGTATTAGTGAGATATTTTTCTATTTGGCCGAGGTGGACGTGTGTTGTCGAAGGGACGGCGAATGGAGAGTTCGTCAAAGCGAGGTGTATATCCGGGGAATGAGAAAGGGAAGACAACGACGCCAAATGACAGCCCGCGGCTTGTTTGCGGTCGGACTTCGACACGAACGAGTGACTAACGTTTGGCTTATCGGCGGTGGCAGCCAATAAACGATATTCACCGCGGTCTGAAGGACCGGCACGCCGTACCGCAATAACGGCCCTTGTAAAACCCCTTTCCTACAGCGAGAGAACGGCGATTCGGCCGCCTTGTCGTGTTCGCCAAGCTCGGCAAATGGAGCAATATCGATACGTCGCATACGCATTTGTCGCCCGCGGACGAATAGTGATCGATAGACGCGTCAAATGTACGAGAATAACGAGCAAACATTTGTATAAGACGTGGTATCGTGCCGCCGATATCGCGAGCTGTATCGCACGTGACATGCAAGATGCAGTGCATCGTAATGACAAACGTATCTGCACTCACGCAATCGCGAACCCGGGCAATAAAACGAATGATTTCGATCTTGACGGGGTGAAACCGTTCTTTAAGTACAATATATCTTACGATGAGTTCGTGCGAGATCGCGTCACATCGTACACACCGCGGCATTGTTACGACGCGAAAGCGGAAGGTTTATCCCTTTACGACCGTGTACGAATTACACGATTAATTTTAAATCCGTTCTCCCGGATGCGAGAAAGGGGGTTTAAGCCAAAATTCCGATTTCGCGCGCGCGCGCGCGCGTGCGAACTCGCAGGGCGTACTTGCACAGTTGCAGTTTGTCCCATCCTCCGGACTAACTCCGGGCTTCAAATTTCGGAGAGCTGAACTTCATGCGCGTGGATTTGGATTCGCGCTTAGTTCGCTATAAAATCCTAGTTCCATTCGCCGACGACGCGAACTACGTAGGAGATACCGCGCTCGCTCGCGTTGCAAACGGCTTTCACGCTACCGCTCTCTCTCTCTCCCGGATGCTGTGCCATACTCGAAGTCCGAGTCAGACCCATTTCCTTCGAGCTAACAAGCGTGCGGAACGATAATGAGGATGCTGCAGGAACCTATTATGAGCGGTCCTCGCGCCGTACGCTCGAAATATCTGGAAAACAACGAGAGACAGTAAAACTTCAGCTTCTACGCTGACCTCCCCGAGAAAGATTTTCACGAGAAATCGGGGAGCGTCTTTGAATATACAGATTCTTCCGAGGTCGCCAAGTCGCTACGGTCATTTGAGAGGAAACGAGAGAATCTATTTATTTTATTGCTTGCATCACGGCGATGCGTCGTCCATGTGTACGCGCATCGGTGGAGGCATTATTACCTTGTAAAGGCGGTGCGCGATTCGATTGTCCCGTGTTTGTAAAGTGGCGTCCGTTAGAGCGCGCGTCCCTTTCTATCTTTGCCCTTTTTGTCAAACGCCGCGAAGCGCACGGGTGTGCACGTATGCAGAATGGACGCGATGACCCGTCGAATGCGCTTTTCTGCCGGCGAAGGTACACTTGTACAAAAATCAAACACGCACGGCGAAAGGTACAAAGCCAAAGGAAATCTTTGCTACCCTCGTACTCGAATAATTCTCTCTAAACACATTGACATTTGCACCCTCGATGTATATGATACATGTTAAAATAATTGTTTAGCGCTTTTCAGCAAATCGATGATGCTTCTGTAAATGAAAATTATACATGGGTAGACAAAATAAAAATTTAAAGTCAAATACGCTCGCTGGTGACTCTATAAAATCACAGATAATTGCATTACAAGAAATTTGAATTTTTTACAATATAAACCAGCGATTTTATAATCGCCAGAGATTTTATAAAATAACTCAATTAACCGTTTTTCACCCCCCTCCCCCCGTAACAACCAAAGTTGATTGAGCGAAAATCTATCTTTAATTATGCTTTATTACCAAGTCATTAAACATTGACGGATTAAAAATCTCAAATTAAATTCTCTCCAAAGGAAGAGCGTCTTCAAATTTCTTCAGAAATAATATACACTGTTTTTCTATGCGATTATCTCTTAAAATTCACCGCTTATTCTTCGACCCGAGCAAATTTTTTTCAAAAAATTGACGTGATTTAATTATTTTATGTATCTCGCGCCATAAAATATAAAATATTGTCGAATAATCCATATTTTTGTTACTTATCGATACAATCGATCCATCGCCGAATGCGATGCGCAAAGCGCAGCTGCAGGAACTGCGTACCGTACCGATTACGCGGAATGTATGCATGCGCGACGGATATACATGCCGCGGCGAGCGTCTGGTCGTCTACGCATGTACGCCCGCGCGTATGTTACGCGTTTACTCATAAATTCTCATCGTTCGTCGATGCGCGGATCTACCACACGCGCGCGTCCGCTGCGCGATGCGTTCATACGTGCATCGCGAAAGCGAATAGAGAGAAACGTCTCTCGCGTGCAATGGCTTTTCTCTCGCTCTCTCATGCATATACATACGCATAAGTAAATAATAAAATATCGGTGTCGCGTATCAAATTCGGCAATATAAAAAGCAAATACCGACTCGACCGGTGGAGTTGACTCAAAAATCAGTTTTCGCGAACATCGAATGCCGCGGTGATAATAACTTTTGTACGCCGAAACGAGCGGAGCAGCGCGAGCGCTGATACACTCCCCCCTCCCCTCCCCACCTCTCTCTCACCCTCTCTATCGGGGAAGTTTACTGAAAAAATAAACGTGGGAAAATAGAGCAAAAGATAGCAGAAAACGGAAAGTGACACAATCGCGTACCAAAATTGAAAAATGACTGACCAAGCTGCGTCGACTATCGCGTCATGAATTTACGATTGCACGAATCGCTCATACGTATCATCGATTGGTCTACGTTTGCTCGGCACGAGGGTCATTCGTTAAAACTATCAAGAAAATATATTTTATATTTCTGATGTTTAACACTTAGCGCCTTAGTTGTTAATAACTGCCTCGGCGAGCAGCAAATTGCGCGGCAGTTCGATCGTCTTAAATACGCGGAAGTTTCACAACGTAATTTACTCTTCGTCGATGAGCAATGAAATGTCAGTGGAGATTTCAGCAAGTAGCTCATTTAATTACAAGTTCTCCGAGAGCCGGCATTGTCGCGCAACAATGTATTATAATCCAAGTTGGTCTCTCCGCACCGTGATAGCGACGACGAGTTTCTGTTATTTTCGCATCGCCGGCACGGGAGGACCCTATGTTAGCAGGCAGGAACTTTGCGCGGTTTCGCTGATGCCCAGCCAAGCCCCCAAGCGAACCAATGATAAATTAATTCACTCGACGACGTCGTCGAAAACGCGAAATGTCAGATGACGCGCTCGCATTTACAGATGACGGTTAAATATCCTCTCGAGACAAGAGATATTTATTAGCAGTAAATTATTATACTGTCCTTGTGAAAACATGCGAACGATTCGCGCGCTGTAAAACAATTTATCATTTACACAAAAGAGAGAAAGGAAAACAGTTGTAGCAATTTTAGATTCAGTAAAATCTCCGGAAAAACATTTTTGTGTAATTTCACAATGCGATAAAATAGAAATTGTGCCATAAATACATTGTATACGTATTAGTATGCTCCACAATGACGCATTGTGAAATTTTGTATGCATCAAATTTTGATTTTTAATTAGATAGGTTATATTGTAAGTCTTAATAAGGTATATATTATAACCCGTGTTTATATAGGAATGGATTAATAATAAAATTATTGTAACTGAATTACCGTCGTTCTTCCGTAATGAGAGTATTGATTAAACATTTCAGATATTAATATGCTACATTAATTTAGCTAATTAAGAGTCTATCGTTGAACTCCAATTATTCTATCAGTATATCGCTTATCGCGAAGATTTTTAGGTCAATTATTAGGTGGAATTATTACTGAAATAATTAGCAGGTTACAGTGAATTATATACGCATTCTCATTTTCAGTTGATAATTCAGAATTAAAAATAAAAATTTCAAGATTATATTTTAAATATTTCCTTTCGCTACGCATAATCCCGAAAAATTTCAGAGTGTGGAAAATGGAAATGGAATATTTTTGTAATAGCAGCGGTAATAGCATACTGGTGCTTTTAAACAGGTAGCGTCTATTAACCGTGTAATTTATCAGGGAAAGACCTTCGGCGTTGTAGAGGTTTCGTTTCTCATATCTGCGCTAATCTATTTTGCATTAGATAATCTACTTATGTTATGTGGATTTCCCAGTCACGTCAAACTAAACCACGATTTATGGTTCCAAAGCATAACGGACATTAACGGACCGCGGAAGCATTAAATTGTCATAGTGCGGGGCATTAAATAATCGAATATACGAGATATTTCGCTGCGCGTCTCGGCGAAATTCCCGAAATGCCTAATTCTACGCACGGAACACCTATCTTTTTAAAATCCCCCGTTGTAGCGGACGATTATGCTAATACGCGAATGTTGCATACGTTGCGCGCGCTGCATAGATTGTTGACGTTAATCCCGCGGAACGGCCGTCGACGACCGGGGACGCGCATTAAATCGCACGGAAGAAAAATTCCGCTGGCGGCGGACACATTTCGGGGTGGCATTCCCGGAGCGGCGCTTGGTCCCGGATTCTCGATCTTCCCAATCGAGAATCAATTTCGCCGATAAAGTACAGCCGGCTGCGACGTTCTGACATCCGTGAGAGGCAAGACGGTGGACAATGAAAAACATTTTCGACGATATCGAGTGCCGTCGAGCGCCGTGACGTCTATATCCCGACTGTATGCTCGTTCGAAGCCCTTGCCACTTTTCCTTTATCACTTTTTTCCCCTTCAGTCTCTCTCTCTCTCTCTCTCTCTCTTTTCCCATAACCAGCTCCAATTTTTTCGGTTGGCATTTCGCCGTTGCCAGCTCGTCGATTGCCTCGAGCGGGCTTGCGAGGCAACCAGGTTAATCGGCGGAACGAAATTCATACATTCGTTCCGGAAAGCAATTTTAAGTTGAAAATGTTGAAGGGCGGCCGCATTTATCGCGCGGGTGTACCGTGAACACGAGCGAGTACACGGGCTACTTCGTCGATAAACGCCAGAGGAGATTCGAAATGAATTTTCATCAGTAGGGAACTGTCGGCGCGCCACCACGCTCGTGCCACGCTTTTGCGCGCATTCGTTCCTGACATTGGAGAAAAATTAGGTTTCCGCGGCGCGAAAGAGTTTTCCGTTTCGAAGACGACGGTGGCGTTTGGTGTTCGAGGAGAACAGGGCGAGGGTTGTTGGCGAAACGGCGCGCGGAAGTTTCTATATTAATTTCGGAAATCTGTCTCAAGAGAGGAGCTAGACGTCGGGGAAAATATATATAGAGTCTGTTCTCCTTTACGGTCTAATTTCATTCAATCTACAATTGCGTTACGTAATCCAACGGATCGGGCTAAAGTTGTGCGCACATGCTTGCGACTACATCCTTGTATGCGCAACAATCGGAGCGAGGAAGATTATTATAACACTGTCAGGGGAGGGTGAAAGATAGACAGAGAGAGAGAGAATGTGTGAGAGCAAGAATGAGATCGCGGATTCTGGAAATGAAGCGCGTGCACACAACATCTTCGTTAGCCGCGCGCATCATCGCGAAATGGAATCAATGGCGATTAATGTTCCTCTACGCTTGAATCCCTAATCACGGGCGTTTGACGAATCATTGTCGTGCACTTACGTCGAAGTTGAAATTGGATGGATGTCATAATCAATTATCGTTTCGCGTTTAATAATTAACGGCTCGCTGACTTCTTTCGGCAATTAGACGATAATTGGATTCAATTCCTCTTCGACAGTTTCAAGCTTACGAGGGAGTCGAGTCACGCGTATAAACAAGTCAGTTATCTCGTCGTGAAAATAGCGCGACTTGATCGATCTTCCCGAGACTCCGTCGCGCCCCGATCGACTTTGTACTCTTAATATGTATGCGCTATTCGTTGATCGCTCTATCGCGAAATCGAATCCGTTGAGGGAAGCCGATATCGATAAGATTTTCGAGATTCAATTTCGAGAATGCCTGAGCTTATAGTTGGAAACAACGATGAGTTTTCTGCCGGCAGGCGAGCGTCGAAAAGTTCGCAGTTTCTGATGGCGAATCGTCTGGGATTTCGAACTTTTATCGCGCTGTGATTGGTGCTCGCGGATGTTTTTCCATCGCGGTCGAATCTCTCAATCTTTCTATTCTGCCAAAGCTCCTAGGTGAGGCGACGTGACAATTTTTGACGTATGGAGAAGAAAAGAAGGATGAGGAATTACAAAAATCGGCGGAAAGAGACCGTATTTTCGTTGCAAAACGGCGAAATGGCCGAATTACGCGAACATGGCGAAAACAAAAGTAGCATTACGTACGTACTTAAATTCCAGAGAACGGACAAATTGTGACACTTTATCAGCACGGGAAAGAGATAATATTTAAAAAGTTTAATATGTGAGAAAAAATATACGTGTTTTCGGTATTTTACGCCTTCAAATGTCCCATCTTTTATAATGCGCATTTTGACATGATTTTTCTTTTCGTTGTAATATTTTAACTGTGAAAGCGGAGCTAAGCGATAAAACAAATTGGAAGTTGCGGGAGTTGTTGCCAATGGCGAAATCTCCATTTCGGCGATGTCTCTCGGTTTTAACAGTCGCGGTAGAGCGCACCTGCGGATATGGCGATAAAACGTCTTTTAGCGTTGAATGCCGTGGGGTATGCGACCAACTAAAATCTACATTTGGTGTAAACACCTTAGCGAGGATGCCCATAATTTTCAGCTGGCGGCAACCGAGAGAACACGGGGAAAGTTTCCGCGAGGCAGAGCCGAAAAGCACATTGTGTGCCGGGCGCTGTAAATCTACATTCAAAAAGGGAATATAGAAACTGTCGGCATAATTGCATTTTGAATTAAAAGATTGCGTCTATATGACTGAGCTTAAATTTCTCACGGGCGATAAATTCACGTTTCTTCTCATCGCTCTTTTTTTTCTGACAGCTTTACCTTGACGCTTCCTTTTTTGCCTTTTCAGCAAACGACACGCTGCGAAACATGACGATACTACGCTGAAACAACATTGCGACAGTTCCTTGGATTAAGAAACGAAGTTAATATTTACTACGGTAAGTAAGACATATATTTAATCATTTTATTTTTTTCACAATTCTTCAAAATTATTATCGATGTCATAATAAAAAGGAAGTGGAAAAATAAAGTGGTCGTAATTCATTAGTGATCTAATTGCAAATGCAACGTAAAAATATTTTCTCTACGTTTTAAATGCGAGCAAAATTAATTCGGCAAATGTTCATAATGAGACGTTTACATCATGCGTGACTACGCACTTCCTCTAAATGGAGTTCAACATTTTTCGCTGAATCTTATTATTATCATTTTACATTTATAAACAAAAACTTTATGCGTAATATCGCGCGGTATCCTTCATTCTTTTTCATATTTCTCTCTAATGTGAAATATGTGACGTACGGTCGATCTGTCGTTGAAAGTAAAATTGCGGCAGATGGTGGAGAAAGCGCGGGGTGGCGAAGGCGCGAGAGGAGATGAGAAAAAGGAAGCGATACACACGGACGACGGGGATATCATATCGGTCAAGTAGGAATCTCCGAGCCACCATACGCGTCGTCGTGGTGTCTACCGTCGTGGATACGGAATGAATCAAACGGCTTTGACGCCCTTCGGGATCATGAATAATGCAGCGACGTGATCCAATTTATAACTCACGGAAGCGTAATATGTGTTATGTGGGGCGCGCTGCCGAGAGGTGGTGATATGTAGCATAGCGAAGAAGCTACGCGGATATTTCACTGTACCGCGGCCATGACTATTCATTTTGCAGATAGTTAATCGAACGGGTGTCGGAACGTGCACGCGACACACACATACACACACACACACACACCGTCCTGGTTTTTATTAATGGATTTTCACTCTTTGATAATATCGAGCCGTGTGCTGTTACGTCACGTATTACCTCGCGCACGATATTACGTCGCGGCACATCCTAGACTGTAAAAACGATTAGGTCGTAAAAAAGTTATTAATCGCGCTAACGATACCGCTTGATGGCCGTATCGCTCGTTTTTACGCGATGCAATTACGCGGACGTCGTAATTATTAGGTTGATACAATTGTCGAGTGGTCCATCGCGCCGCGTCGCATCCGGAATCAACGGATTACGAGTCGCGAAGCAACCGATTGATCCCGCGGAGAAATCTCCCCGCAGTCTGGAGAAATCTGAAAATTTCGTGTTTCATGCCGCCCCTTTGTCGGGCGTGCATTCGCGCCGTTTGTGTTCACAGCTTTTATCATATGGAACTCGACACCCATTTTGTTCATAAACGCGCGAAAGGTATCGTCGCTCTGTGTCGCGCGCGCTTGTCGCGACTAATTAACGTCATAATATTCAATGACCATCCAGCGGGAATATAAGGTGATCGTTCGGCGTAGTCGCGTTTTAAATCGATCTCGTTATTTGAATTATCTCTCATTTAATCTCGCGGGTCTTCCACGGTCTCTATGGAAAAAAATCCCCCCCCCCCCCCCAAAAAAAAAGAGAAAAAAAACGTAGAGTTATTTCAAAGCCGAAATTTCATCCGAAAGGAAATTCTTTTCGGCTATCAATTTTACGATCGGATGATCATGTTTCCGCGATGCGAAAATCACGATTTAATTAACCCACTGACGCCCGATAACCCACACATTTGGCGTGCAATACGGCGAAAATTAATATTGTCGCCGAAGCTGCTCGATGTGCATTATACGGTGCACAAATACCTGCGTGCATCGCAGGAGAACATAATGAGGCGGATGGTTTATGGCTCGGGACCATCGGTGACGCTCATCCGGCCATGCATTTTGATGTTGTATATTGTTCGGCGGTGTATATGATAAGGCAGAATATATCGAAGTTATATCTTGCCTAGGTCTTTCTATCTATCCTCCGATTGATACTGCCGCGTGATACTGAAAGGACAGATTCTTGAACAAATGGGTAGCACGCAAAGTGCGTTCTCGCTGAAATTTACACGAAAAGCACATCGTCGAATTGATTTGCGAGAATTTTTCTGTAATGTTTACATCTGTCGCGCGGAACGACGAGGAGAATTAATCACGGAATTAGTTACCCACCGCGATGGAAGTAGACGGAAAGAACATGCCACGCGACCAAATGTACGCGAACTTATCAGCTGCTAGCAGGTGCTATCGCGGTGCAATATTAATGAGTCTGGTTCTATGCGTTCTATCGCGTGCGCCCGCCTGGTACATCGATAGTTCGCTCTCCATACGTCTCGCTTTTCCACTATTCGTAGTTGATGCACGGGGTGTAAATAAACTCTCGAAGCGCGAAAACACCGGGGGATGGATTTCAATATCAAATATGAAATGTGGCGTGTATTTTTTTTTTCAGATTCTCATTACGTAACTTTTAGAGCGAATCGCGACATACGAGAATAGAGGAATCGTGTGAATCAGAATTTTTTTAATGACATTTACATCGCACCGCGGGAGGGAGAGAGCCGAGAGTGTGGAGTAACGGACGTAATCCCGTGCATAGTTAGCCATGGGCGAATGGAATTACCAACAGGACTTAGAGAGTCCCTTCACATTCCTACCCTCGCGCGCGACTGCAATTGCACTAGATACGGGACAAAGTTAAATAAGCCATCCAACGCTGCGACGCGTTAATGAAGTCTCGAAGGGGTAGTTACGTTGCCTTACACGTAAAATGTCATGTATCGTTAAAATCAAGCTGTCGATTAATAATAAAGCGAAACGTCTATGTATATATGAGTCTCGAAATACGAAAACGTCACCGCCGTCGCGTCAGTGATTATACGTGATATTTCAATATTTAGTAGCTCGGCATTGGGGACAGAGAATCAGAGACAAAGAAAGAGAAAGACAGAGAAAGAGGAGAGAGAGAGGAGTGCGCAGTGATATCACTAATACCGCCAATGCAAACTTCACAACGTAAATGAAATTACCCAAACGAGACATTAATGGGTTTATCAGTATGGAGACATGGTTTTAATTCTATCGTGCTCTTCTTTATGAAACTAACGCGCGTAAATTCGTCCTACTGATCGAAGTAAGCGTTAATGTCGCACAATATCAATGTTCTTCTGCCGCATGCGGTGGCGCGCGTAAATTCGTCAAAAGTTACCTATTCGCCGTTCGATGCCGGTGTCGCCATGTCGTTGAGAATGTCTCGATTGCGAGAATCACGATTCTTCTTTGTTACAGACACGCGGCTCGCGCTACCCCTTTCTTTTATGTCGCTTTCTCTTTCCCACGAACACATATTCTCTTTCTCTCTCTCTCTCTCTCTTTCTCTCATTCCAGCAACCCTCATCTCGCGGGATATCCAATAGGAAAGTTCCTCCTGGGTCGCTCATTTTGGGGACCGCATCGCACCACCGTAATAAATACGAAAAGCCAAACTCACAAACGGCGAAAATAAAGTTGCTGGACTCGTGACAATCCCAAAGGACCGCCTTCACCGACGATAAATTCGAAGTTGCGAATATTAGCCCGCGAGTGCCGCCTGGACATTCACAATCCGACGGGACATAAACAATACATCAGTAGAAACGCCTTTGCGTACAGAAAGCGCAAACGCTACAACGTTATATATCACGACACCTAATTTCATATAAAACATTGAACAGCCTACAGTGCACTGCACGTCGTACGTCCGGCATAAACTTTACATGATTGTTGCTGACAAAGGCGCTCGTTTCTGCATCGCGATAAGTAATCTAATGTATTATGCATCGGGCGTCACAGGCAGATTTTATTTCGCAACGGACAATCTAATTTGAATTTTTGTTCATTATCGTAGAAAATTGTAGAAAAGAGTTTTTCGATTTAAAAGGCTTTCAACGAAATGGACGATGGGGGACTTTTACTGCGTACCTAAAATTTCGCGAAATATACAGCGCGCTCGTATTCGATACGTCGTCCCTGATGGATGATGCATATTCACGTAGGCTTTTACTACATGGGTAAATATTTATTCTCGATCTTCCTTCATGGCGTTTACCGCAAACACATCGTACACGCAAGGCTGATCTTCGTACCACAACAATCTATGCTAATTTCATAGCATTTCGTGAATGGTAAGCTAGAGGGGTTATTGGCTCGTTATTGGACCATCCTATTGGTATTGGGCTATACACTACTAGATTATAACGACCCTGCGCCGATATTGCATTTCAAATAGAGAAACATACATTTTGCACGAGAACGTGCACGAGAACATGTATGCATGTTGCATTATATCGCGATCAATGTAATGTATAATTTCATTTATCTTTCGTCTCGTCAGCATTTCCGCGTATATGCAGATACCTCATATTTTTCTTACGATCTATATATATATATATATATATATATATATATATATATATATATATATATATGTATATAAACATGTAATTTAAAATAAAGTAAAAGAGAAAGAGACGCTTTTTAAGATCTGATATTTTTTTTACCGTTCGTTACGATAAGTTAAACGAGAAATCATGAGTCAAACGAGTAATGTATCATAATTGACGAGTTTTGAGGTTGTAGATTTTAAAAGAATGTAAAGAGACCCTTCAAAAGTTAAGATCGGACGAGGAAGTTTTAAAATTTTAAATACGATAAGTACAAAGAAAAATTTTTTCACTGGTTCGCCCGGTTCATCGTGTACGTCGACTAAAGCTTATTCTACAATGGCCGTAACATAAGACCGTAAAGTAATAGGTTGAGCTCGCCAAGCGAGCCCTTACAACCGCGCCTTATAGCCTTATACGTTATACGGCCATTGTTGAGTAGGCTTAATGAAACATCCGTCATTACGGTAGCGTAGTCTCGACGCGACGCGAACCCGAAAATTACGATCGTGTTTGAGATTAAGTCGAGCCCGCGCCGATTCGGTTGCATCGCCGAACTGCGTCCCCGTTCTCGTACAAGCGTCACAAGATTGTTTTCTAGGTTGTAACGATCCTCGGAGAGTAATTGCCAGGTTGTTTTAGTTGACTCAGCACCGGAGGAGGAATGGAAAGCGGAAAAAGACAGGGTACCTTAGGTACGAAGTACGAGGAGAGTTGAATGCAAGATGGTAGACAAGTGAATTGCGTTATTCGTGTAAGCGAAGAAAACAGAGGAACGATCGTGATAGAATATAACGCAAGATGGACTTTTAAATATTTTTACAATCGAAACGAATTCGAAATTGTTCCGGTATTTGTGGAATACTAGCGGCATATCGATTTTCTTTATTGTTTTTAATGAAATTCTTCTCTCTCACGCGTTCCTTGAAGATAAATTGATTACATGTATGTATTACATATAATTGGAATTGTTTGTTATTAAATACTATATATAATCTTTATCTCCATGTAATACTCCATCTCCATAATACTATAATATTATAATTGTAATATTGACTATCATGTTTATGATAATTTCAATGACTAATAAACGATAATTTTAAATAATTAATAATTCATCATTTATTCACATTAATTATTCGAATATTAATTAATTGTTATTAATCTAAAATTATCATTTATTAATCATTGAAATTATGTAAAGATGTAATACTGCAAGAATTAAGGATTAAACGTCAATATTAGCGTTAATAATTTTTTTTTTCTTATCTTATTCATATTTTTGTTATATTATTTTAAGTGAAAATTTACTCTCATAATTAAGAATTTTTTAACACTTTTTTTATGTCTACTTTATGGTTACGAGATGTTAGAATAACTGAACTATTTTAATATAAAAAAAATGAACTTGAATTTTATTAAATGTTATTTTAACCCAAAATTTTTATAATAAAAGCAGTTAGGTGAAAATTCACTCACATTGGCATTATAGGGTTAAATTCTAACGTGTGTATTTTTTAAATGGATAAAGAATAAAAATTCAATGGATTTATCAGTATGGAGAGATGGTTTTGAATGCAATCTATTACCGTCACTAGACGATTTTTACACCTATTGTACTCTGCTTGCGGGGATATGATCTATCTGCTCGCTTCAGTAACATCGACACAACCTACGCACGCTTCGTGAAATAAAACTACCGACCGTTCTGCTTACCGCAGCTTTTTACGATTTTATTTCTACTATATTCTAACAGAATGTCTTATTTACGATCACGCACTATACGTCACGCCGCAGTCCTACATTGGGCTGATGGTATGCCGCGCGTAACTTCAGGGATTTGCATGAAAAACGATGTTCTCGTATATTACATCCCTCCTTACGTTAGCGACGTGCGTGCTCAGTATGAACGATTTAAAGAAATTCTATTCCTTCGCAAACTTCTCCGCGAAGCAAGGAAAAGCGAACCTGTTTCCCTTCGTCGTTAGCAATATCACGGGCGATGTTGAAGGTGCGTAACGCGATCTCTCCCCCTCTCCTCTCTCTCTCTCTCTCTCTCTCTCTTTTCAACTCTGCAAATAAATTCGCGGAGATCGTAGCGACCCGCGAAATGTCGACATCGCAGGCGGAATAAAATAACTTTCCCAGATAATACGCGACATTTTATTCTCTCGGTACTTTCGCGGCGCGCAGATAAGGCGAGTCATAAATTTTTCAATACCTCCGATTTGAAAATAAATCGCGTACCGCGGCGTATGTAGAAACGTCGGGTAACTATCAGTCCCCCCCCCCGTTGCCGTTCCCATCCTCCAAGATCCCAACAACGATCCTGTTACTTTTGTTACCGTGATAGATCTTTCGCAACAGGACTTTACGCATCGTCTCGTAGAAATCGTAACTCTTTCATCCGTAATAGTCCATAGATAGCGGTCACGTAATCTGAAGCATCCATTCTGAGCTCTCGGAAATAAGAAGAAAGACCTGTTCGACCGTACTTGGATGGGAGAGACGTTCCACATTGATCGATATTGCGGGCAATCGTCAAGAAAAAGAACAGGAGAGATCTAACGAACGATGATCCCCTCCATTTTGAAGAACAATCATGAAAGCGAGGAAATTTGTTAAGTCTCAATAATCGCGTTAATTGTTTTTCTATAATTGTAAAGTGGCGCTTGCGTTCGGATGCATTAACGGGGATAGAGAAATTATATCCTTACGCGATTCTGTGGTTTGCGCAAAATAACGCGCTAGTTAATCGCATCGGTGTGCCATACATACGACAATGCGATACTGCAGCAAACTTCATTAAAATCACAGAGTGAGTCAATCAAGCATATTTGAACAATTTCTGGGGGCGTTACGTACAGGCAAATCCATCTGCAGTATCGTAACCGCAGAACACAAAGCTAAATCCATTCGACCATGCGGTCTACTATCATTGGACATATTACATTTTCTATAGATGACCTACGATAACGCTTCTTGCTCTCCCGCTCGTCATCGATCGCCGTGCGCCTTCGGTGTCAGCAAAATTAGAGATAAAGTAAAAAATTTCGCTCTTTGCGGCCACTACCGCTATCGGATATCGATTTGATGCAAAGTTACGAAATACTGTTGACAGTTGCCGAAAAAGAGAAATAAAAGCGGCTGCATGGTTTATGTAACGGTAACCTCTTGGGCACTTGACGTAGCAGTAGATTTCAGATCGTCAATAATGCCCGCAACATTACTCTCTTGGATACACATAACAAATAAATGAAACCATCTATTGATCCGTTCGATTTTCAGTTAAATACAATACTCGCAATGTTACGATTTATTAAAATCCTTAAAAAAACTTCGATTTTTTATCATGAACAAATCTTAATTATATAATTCCTAAGTGCATAAGAGACATGCAAAACGTGATTCATCGAACTGGAATATATCGATATCAAAAAATTTTGGATGCTAAAAGCCAATACGTCATGCTCGAGTTGCTATCATTGAGTGAAAATAAAGAGGTCCGTCCGTGAGATGGACGACGCACGAAAGTTGCTCGTCGAACGATCGGTCGGATATCGATGGCTCGGCTTAACGAATCACAGGCACGGTAACTCTACCTCCCCTCGGGAACTTTAACTCGCCATGACAAACACTTAGTTTGGCTTTAACTGTTAATTGATCAGAAAATCCAATTTCTGATCCTGACATATTATGCGCCGGCCGTATCACGACGATTTAATGTTCCTCTATGAGAGATCGGCGTGTAACTTGTACACGCCGATAAATTACATCCGGCTTTAGTCACTTTAGTCGCAACTAATGCGAGTAAATCGACACACTGCTCTGTAATAGATACAGCTTCGAACTTCACTGAAGGAGAGAGAGAATTGTGAGTTAATCGAGATAAATTTCGTGAGCTCCTGCAACGCAATTTCGGCGTGTCCTCAAATATTTTTTGTCGCTCCAGAAATCGATTTCTTGTCCAAAGTTATCTAAAGTTATACTAGTCAAAGCCATCAATAACGTTTCGACGGTTTCACTAACAAAGAGCAGTAACAAGCGCGCGATAAATTCGCCCTGTACACTTCGCACACGATACATGGAGCTTTACGGCTTCACGAATTATTACTCATACTCGCTCGCTTCCGCATCGGAGAACGTCCAATTTTTGGATCCCCACCCATTTTTGCTATCCACCTCCTCGTTGTGTCGACGCGTTCATCTCGCTGTTGCCACGCGACATCAATTATCCTCGTCAAAAACGAAAAAAAAATAAAGAAATGAGGCGACTTTTACCAATTCTCCTATCTTGAGTGCTTTTGCTTTTCCGTTCTTGCGGCGAGTATTTTAAGGGCGCTTTCTCGCCATGCGCGAAATTAAGGTGGCGGACGAGCTTCAGAAAGCTCAGCAACAATTTATTGGCGCCCCCTAACTATTCACTTCACGGGGCGCAACCTTCCGCTTTTCCGTGAAGCTCGCTCGCAATTATTCATAATTTATATTCAGGAATATCACGCGCACACGATATTCGTGCCCATGCGTCTTTCTTATTGCGGGCCTTCTTTCTTCTTCGGACCCGCGCGCGACCAAAGAAAAAAATAAGATAAATTACTGATAAATTGCTCCGAGAAATCACCATCGCCCTTGGCGACGTTGACCCACACTAACATGTCACGGAACTAATTACGAGTAATTAATCATTGGCATCGACTCGATTTTCATTCATTCTTTGTCATCACGAGGGATGTTTTGCGAACGTCGCCACAGAATTAAATCGTCTCTCTTGGCAGTGATTTTACACGTTTTTACACGAATTATAATTTTTTAACACTAAAACTACCAAACCAGTCAAAATGGCTGGTTTTAAAAATTTTAAATATCACAAATTTATGACTCCCTATTTCAAAAATTTTCCATGACTTTTATTACAATATCTGAAGAATTAAATTATCAATTTGTCTTCTCCTCTTCTCTCCATTTTTCAAAGTTATATATGCACTATACCTATATACCCCGGGCCAGTTATTTTGACTTAATTGTCGTTAGTTTTAGTGTTAATACAACGAATACGATACTATATAATACTGATGTATTAATATGAGAAACAGATTTGATAATGGACATTATGTTCGCCACAGGTACGATTTCTTCTCCAATTTCTCGTGACATGCGGATTAGATAAAAAAATGAGAATAAAACGGGATTTCCATTAATCGAAGTGCAAGCAGTTGAATCTTTCAATTCGCCGTGTTGCACGGGATGTTTTTCTTCCGTGCCCGCAGCGTAGTAATTTTCTTTTACCTTCGGCTGATAAAACCATCGTTTTAGCAACGTTAAAGCACAAGGGATGTTCCTGCGTTTCCTGATTCGCCGATCCGTCTCACGATCGCGAAGGGCACTTTTAATATTCTTAGGCGATAAAGCCTGGATCTCATCCAGAGGGAACGCCTTCTACGACGGCAACCTCCTGTGTGTCTTGAACGCTCTGTATATCCACGGAGAACAGGCAATTTCCTGGAGCCCCCGATCGTATCGATTACGCGTCGTCAAAGACGAATGCCGAAATTAAAAGACGAAATCGCGACTTCGACATGCACTATTTCACAAAGCGCGACAGAGAAAGCGGAAGGGAGAGGAAAGTACTCGACGATCTTTAGTATCTCTACAAACCCGTAATACCTCGAATACCAAAAAAAAAGAGTGCATGATAAGAAACAAGATAAATAAAAAATGAAATGTAAAATTACATGGAAAGAACGATTTTGTAAAAAGATCTAAAATTTTGCTGGATACTGATCTGAAAGTAATCTTGTTGGAATCTTAAAAATAATAAGTAATATTGCAAAAAATTTTGATATTCTAACAACTAGTTTGAGCGTTTTACATAATTATTTTAATAGTTCAACAAAATTACTTTTTTGATCTGCATTCGGCCAAAATTTCAGCAAAACCATTCTTTTCGTGTATCACATTATCACTCACTATTATAACATGTCGACATGTTGCTAATGTATTCGAAGAAGCATATTTTGTATGTAAGGTTTAATATTTTTATTTTAAAATGATCAAGAAAGACTGCTACAGAAAAGTTAATAAAGCTAATAGACAACACGATTATATTTTTACATCGTAGCGATATATTTGTCTCGACTGTCACTGTGTCTTGTTCTTTATTCACGTACTTTTCGGTCGGATAATATATCCGGTCGCAACGACGAGAGTATCTGATTTTGGCAGAGTACACCGCACAGGCGCCTTGGCGTCCCGCCATCGGCCTATCAACGTAATTATTTTTACTTACTCCGCTACACGAGTATTCGTAACGATCGCTACGTGCGCTTCGATATCTCGTTTCGTCGACTAGGTATCTCGCTGAATTAGATGCTTCGGAAAGTACCTTCTACTTTCGCACGTTTTTGACTATATTGGCATGACTCTCGACTTTTTATCACGTCGCGAGATCCGCGGGATCTTATTTGTCGTACTCAGAGTTTAAAGCGAGAGATTGCACGATTATCTTCTTATTGAGAGAATCTCTCGGGCATCAGGTATTTGCGAGTAAACTACAACCTGTCTATCCTTAATGACGATAATCTAACAGTTCTCTCAGCGCAATGACGGCGGTGGTGGCGGCAGTGGTGGCAAGTTACAACGCGATACGTTCGAACTGGAGAAATCAATGCACATCTGGAGATCGGACGGCTGGCAATGCTGGGAACCTGGCTGTATGCCGGCATATACGAATCTCTGTATCCAATCACGATTGTCGATACAGACGATATCCAGGCCCCTGTTATAGTCGTAGCTCGTCGAACTGGGTCATCGGTTATCTCTGCACGAGTACATTAACTATTGGTCCCTCCGATGCGCTATCGCGCCGGGTTTCATCGAAGATCATGTGAATATCGACCGTATGTTACTAACGATCGCGAGAATTGTCATCGAAGTATCACGCTATGTTATCGAATGTTAACTAATGAACTATGCAAGATATAAATGAAAAATTTACTTCCTTGATGAAATTACTCTCTTGTTTTGGCAAACGTTTAATAGAGCGTTGATAAAAGTTAATCAAAAATTTTTTTAAAGTAAAAAAAATACGGGATTTATTCTGAATGTATTCGTAAGTCGAAGTTGTCTCTCCCTCTCTTATCCGATTTTACGTATCCGATCTATTACCCCGATTTGCCATGTTGGCGAAGTAAATGAGCGCTTCGTTATACTCTAAGGGCCTCGATTAGTATTGGATCACGCTTGCGGTTGTACGTACACGATGGTTGTTAATATCTTCCAAATTTGTGATACGACACATCGTGGTCAATATATTAAGCGAATTGCACGGCAACAGTCGTGAATACGCTCGCAGCGGTATTCGTGTCTGAGCGTTTGCATCTGTTTCAGAAACGGGTGCTATTTGTTCGTGCACCGACGTGTATGATAGTGCACCGAGTGCACGGTGTGCAATGGACATGCAGGCCCGTACAATCCCGATAGAACCATCGCGCGCGCGGGTAGGCCCGCTTGCTTCCTACTACGGGCGCTTTGGTGCAGCTGCAGCTGCAGCGGCTTGATGCCGCAATGCTTACAGCCAGTTAAATCTGTGCGACGACCGGGGTTTGCTTTAATGCCGAATTATGAATGGATCGTGATAAGAGATAACCTGTGCTCTCCCTGACTAATGCGCGCTCGCGTGCAAATGTCCACGTCAATCGCAAATTTTCCTTTGGCATGCTTTGGCACGGAACGCCATTACGTATTCGTTCGTTATCCGTTAAATTACTACGCTTTACCATCGCGACCGTAAATAACAAAGAGCAAGATAGACGATGAACCATATCCGAAATAGCGCGTAGAAAAAAATGACGTGTTTCGCATCTTCTCTTTTCTTTTTTTTTGAGAGGGGGGGAGGAGAGAAGGGCAGTATTAAGATCCTTTCGCAAGTTGGCTTAACTAAGTAACCGTGACGAAGTTATAATTAAGTGGCGCGTATTCATCCGATGAAGAAAGCGTAATTAAAAGTTTCCTCTCGGCGAGCTAACCACGGCGCGTTATGAATGTGTCGTTTACCATGCGCGCTCTATCATCCGCCGCTTATACCACTTTCCATTAATGACCGCTTGGACCCAACATTATTCGTTAACGTAGTTGGAGAGACGGAGCTGCTTACGCGCTCGGAATCGACTCGTCCTCGCGCTCGCACAAACTGGGAACGAACAGTCGGCTTAACGACGCTAACAATACTTGTTTTAATTAAAACACGAATATATACCCACCGTGATTATAAAGTTAAATCAATATCGCGCGGGACTTGAATAAATTTCTCGAAAGATTGTCGAACTGTGCTTTCGCATTACGATGCGATAACTGCATAAATTTACGGTTGTAAATTTATAAAGTTTGATTGTAATGTTTGCTTGAACTTGAGATACTCGTACGGTGATGAATGATAATGTAATGACTTTATCACGCGTCCTCGAGTACGAATGTACTCCAATGAAATCAGTGCAGCAAAAGATGCACGTTTGCGGAACATTTTTAATTATACCATGTAGGAAATCGTACACTAGAAGTGTACACGTTCACGAGCGTGAGATGTTTCTTCGAATTAAATCCCGCGGACGGAGATACGCATCGTGATTCGGAAAGCGAGCGCCACAAGTGGAAAAGCTCGGAAACGAGAGGAAAAGCAGGTGAGCAGGGGAGGAAGAAGCTCGAAGGATGAGGAGATAGAGAAATACGAGCGAGATGAGTCGGCAGAGAGAAAGAGAGGTAAAGAAGCGCGCTCGGTTCTTCGTACTTCTGAAATTTCAGAGGAGACTGGGTTCTGGTTCGTTCTCAGGAATGTTACGCAATTGAATCGCCCAGAAAGGAGGAACTAAGTAAATTTCCCACCATTTTCAGGACTCTCGGCCATTTATGTCAGTAAATTTCTCATTTGTTTCTTTTCCATCTCGGAGCCGCGACATCATCTGGTTGGAACTCCGTGGAGATCGCAATAGAATTCGAGAGATGCGCTTGCTAGCGGTTATCAAAATGCACGTCGAAATAGCTAATTTTCCAACAAAAAAAAAATACAGTTTACATCTTGAAATTATTAGAGACAGCGATGCGTAATTAGCTACGCGCGAGGACCAAACAGTGAAGCATAGGGATGATTTCGAAATTATTTCAAAACGTAGTCACGCAGGTGCTTTTCTTCGACTTTAGATGTTATCTGCTCGGATCATGCGTTGCGTGCAGCGCATAATTGAAAATACTGCACAACACCGAAACTGCGGAATTGCAGACGAGTGTTTTAAGAGAGGAGGGGAGAGGGAATTATACATACATATATGGATCAACATTTACGTGCGTCTGCAATCGCACGGTAGAAAATAAACTATTGCTGAACCATTTGCGCGTTGTAATCGGGATAACGGATTACGCCTGGAGCTACGTTCATTTGCGAGATGACTAACGTGAATCGGCGCTGCGAGAGACCTCATCCTTTATCAAACCGTGCGCGTTCAATTAGTCGCATCTTACCCACGGATTTACAGTCGCGACGGGGAGGCGCGACTAGATGGAGAACCCTATCCGATGCGGGCGTGTATTATACACGAGCGCACACAACGAGAGGGAGACGTGAAGCCACCAACGAATACACATTGGCCATCCCCTTTTCGCAGGTTGGACGAAGGCTGTATTTTTAAACGAAAACGTTCGCCCGCACGGCGGCCAGTAAATTTATCTCTCGCGTTACTCCTGGGTCCATTTCGTAGTTCGCAGAATGGAGGTCCACCATCAGCACCGGAGCTGGCCTGGTGTGGCTGACTGGCTGGCTGGCTGGCTGGTTGGCTAGCGGTGTTAGTGGTAGGTCGGTGTTAGAAGCTCTAGATCTATCGGCCGGTCTACTCTGGGGGATGCTAACCTGTCCAAGGGATGCTGTTCTTTGCCCGACTCTCCTTTAGCTTCCAATGGCGGCCGAGGCCCCATATCCCATATCCCTCTTTTTTACCCTCCTTCGCACAGTTACGTATATAGTATATCTTTCGAGGAAGAGAGCGCACGTCTAACCGAACTTACACCGATCGATTTCCGGTTAGCGACCCTCGAGAGTACACTTGGCTCGTCCCACAGTTGTTTCGAGTTACTTATATCGCGATTCGTCTTTGTTGCGAACAGCAAGCGGGGAGTTCGTTATTTCACGTCGCCGTTTTGCATACCGTTAAAGGGTGTATTTTAAAAGAGCAGCGCACTGCATTGTGCACAGGTCATTGCGTTTTTATAAGTGTTTTTGTTTAGCAACTATGCATTTGATTTTTTTTTTTTGTACACGCGCAATATCGCTAATAATAAAATAGATTATTGTCTCCTATTATCTTTATACATTTTTTTGTTCTTTATTCTCCTTTCTTTTCTTTCATGTTTTTTTAGAGAAAGCGCATAACTTTCTTCATATTGAACATGGAAATAATCTGAGAACTGTACTGATTTTAAAACATCGTCGCTTACAATTCTCATACGTCGAAGTTCGAGCATCTATATTAATTCAATGATTAAACGCAATGGTCAAGTATATTTTAGCAACTGAAGCAACGCGTGCTAAAAAAAATAGAGATTCCAGAAAGTTATAACGGTCTGTTTCTCGAGCGTACTGTGCTTTTAAAGGGCAGAGAGAGAGAGAGAGAGAGAGAGAGCGCTCGTGGCCCGTATCGATACACCAGTAACCCACTTCTAGTTGACAAAGCGGATATAATGCAGCGGCGGGAGGAACGAACGGAGGCTGCATGCACCCACCCCTAGTGCGGCCCCATCTATTTCCACGAAACTGACATTTCTATCGGAACGTAGTTTCTCTTTAAAAACTTTCCGCGGGGATGCAGACGGGCGCGTAGTGTTTTACAAGCACTCTCTTTTCCGCACTCGGCTCCGTTACCCTCGCACGCGCTTTCCTCCTTTTTTTTCATCCAATCCCCCCTTCCGCTATATTCTGTTTTTCCTTTCCTTTCTTTTTCTTGAATCCCCCTCGTCTGACTTTTCCTTTTCTTTCGGTGCAGCGTAACGATCCTGAGTATCTCTCTATTTATGCTTCGCAATTTATGAGCGCGCACGGCTTATATTCAAACCACTTGCTTCCTGCCCCTCCGACCGCGCCATACCTTGCCGCTTATCTTCTCTTACGTTTTATATTATGCTTTTGACACACGTAGAAGTCGCTACTTTTATCGAATTTTATCCCGAATTCATTCGAGATTCCTATGCACTCGGGGCTACTTCAACCACATTTCTATCTGTATACTATGAAGCTTATTAACTTGTAAAATCGTATATTTCGTAATAAATGTGAAATTACGCTGCTCCATGCGAAATGTGGGTTATGATTTATTTACAATGTAACAAGCCACGCTTTATTCATTTTATTCGCTTTTCTTTGATATCCCGCGAATTTATATTAATGATATTGGTTTGTAATAAATGATATTTACGTGGATTTATTTCTAATTTCCTTTTGTATTTTTATATTTTTAATGTAATAATTTTATTAGACATTGTTAGTAGAGTTTTATACATTTTAATTATTAATTATTAAAAGAAGTGCCATCACCTTTCGCATTAAATATTTATTTGAAACAAAAGTGCGCTTTAGCTTGCCGAGAAGCATTCCCGCTTACGGAAACGGGAAAGATCTCACTGGATGGGCCCGTCATTCGCACAAGGTACTTTTACGTTTACGTTACATGTCTTCCGACGAAAATTCTTATTCCAGCAAAGCGCGGTAACGCGCTTCCTTACGTTTCCTACTCCCATTTTTTCTTCGTCACTCTTTTTCTCGTTTTTCTCCTCGCGCGACATCGAAAGCTGTTGAGGATGGTGAAAAGCCGCCTACTAACGCGACGTCGCCCGGCGAAAGGAATATTTCGAGCTTCCCTCCTCTTTTTGCATCCATTTCGACGTCGTCCACAAAAATTGAAATGCAAGGCAATTGGAAGATGGAGAGTACTCCAAGCGGAGATTCCTTTGTCCCATTTGTTCGAGGGTTTCGAGTTGAAAATGGATTCGAGCTGAAAATTAGGCCGCGAATGGCGAGAAAGTACGATGTAAATAGTATTGTACATGGGATAAAATCGCTCGAAGGTAGAACGCGGACGATCGGAGCATTATCTCGTTATGCGAAGTATTCGTCATCGAGCTAATTTTCCGCGCTCTCAATATCAGTGCTGAAAGTTTCCGCGGACTTTAAGCTGCATATCGTCTCGTCGTGGAGGCACATTTACCAACGTTTTATCGAGTTTAGCTCGTCCGGAAAACTCGACGTCCCCCTAACTTTTTCCTCGACAAGGTATCCCTTCGTGTCGGCGTTTTTCAAACTTGTCCCACGGTGAACTTCGTGACACGATGAGAACTTCTAATATCACGAAGACCAGATGATCTTAAAACTTTCCAGATGCGTAATTAGGATCCTCGTAGATGATCCTTACGAATCCTTCTGGGAGCCCAGAATGCGCTCTCCAGCGGTTCACGTAAGTACGATAACGATCCGGAAATCCAACGAGATCATTTCACTTCGCGACGATTGGCCGAATGGTAATCTCTATTTAAAAACGATCGTCAGGTAAAAGTCAAGTTGACTTTTCGTTTAATGGCTTTTACGTGTTTCAACATGGCTTGCGATTCACGTTACAATTAAGACTAGAAGCGAGTCTCATTACTGTAAAATATGGCGAAACACGTTATATTACCTTATCGTTGCGAACGGCATGACATTCAAGTGCAAAACGCCGGTCTGAATTCTCACGGCACCGTCACGATCGTCGGCGCCTGCCGATGTAAATTCCAACAATAATAGCTCGCAACTAGTCGCGCAGGAAGTACAGAGCCGACGTTTAACATACTATCTTATGCATCCCGCTGCACCGTGTACTGAACTTTGATTCTATTCATTCAAACACTCCGCCAGGAGGAGAATGGCGATAGTCGGGGAAAGACAAAGAGGAGAATACGTTATTTAAACGTTACGTATGAACTTCACGTTAGTTTCATAAGGTATCAAATTATCGAAGCAATCCATTTGTAAATTCGTGGAATTTTCATTGATGTATCGGAGAAGGCGTATATACCGATATGCGTGTTTAATAATGTGTACATTGATAAAACAAGGCTTATCAACTTACGTAATTTGCGCTCAATGTTAATACCCCATTGATTAAATGTCCGGCGATAGCGAATCTATTTTCGCTATAAAAACATCGATTTGAAATTGCTGCAAAAATACTTCGCGTGTACATCGGAAAGAGCATTTGCAGCATTTAGCGGTATGAAGTAGATAATCGTATCATTTAATCGGCCTGAAGCGACCGCAAGCTACGAGTTGCTGTTGCTGTTAAACCGAGCTACCGAGTTATTCGCTCTCGGCTAGTGGACAGATATATATTTACGCCGTCAGGGATAAATCAATATAACTACGCACTGCGCTATATATAGATGCCGCATGATGTAGCGACCCTTTGTCGAACATCCACATTGTTCCAAAGAAATGGAAGAAAATATTTTTATTCAGTAAGAGAGAAATTATAAGTCACTTTAAAACATATATTTATAAAGCGTAGAGCGATAAATTAATATATTATGATTGATTGTTCAAACGTGACTTATCATACTAAAATTTTAATCGATTCTGCATTCTTTTTCCTGTATTTTATTGTAGATTTGATTTTTCGCAACGCTTACGATTTAAAATAAAATTAATCGGTATCTTTATGAGATGATAAATAAGTATGATTATTCGAAGCAATGATTTTCATTACTAAAATTTAAATGAAGCAGATTCCGTATGCCACTCTTTTATCCTGCGTTCTATCGTAGATTTAATTTTCGCGGCGTTTACGATTTAAAATAAAGCTATTCGGTATCTCCGCTTGCAACTCTGACTATTGTGATTCCTCACGAATCGCCAGAAATCCACATAATATTCGCAATCGCCGGATAGCACACTTATCCTGTCTGTAATGGCCCAGAGCAGTGCACGAAAAACCGTGACTACGCTCGATTTGTAATCTCACTGCGGACTCGAGTTTCATCGTTTCACGACTTCGAATCACGTTACCGCGTTACCACTTCGCATCAGTTATCGCACCTTACTTCCCTTTTGGGAGCAAAGTTGGTCTTCCGTTACAATCGATATAGCGATTATCGTCGACTCCGTTGTCGCTGTATTAGTTATCGTGTCAGACTCGAATGCAACATGTCTCCGAAACTTTATATATAAAATATATAAAGATCTATCGTGTATCGAATGAACTTACGAATTCAATAAGATTAACTCGATTGATAATCTAACTTGATAGACGTTGAAGACTAATTTGAGCAAAATGATTAATGTACTTATCACGCATTCCATTAATAAAAATAACGTCAAATTTTCCGCCTGCAAAGATAAAGCCTAATAGAATAATGAAACAGTTTAGAGCGGAAAAACAGTTTCAATACGTGCAACACATTTCATATAGCTCGTTAAAACGGATATGACATATTGAAATAGATGCTCCCGCCTTATCGTGATTAATGTCGATGCACTGGACATTATCTTTTTTCGCAGTTTATGCAGCGCGTTTTGCATACAAGCTGGAAATAAACCGCGACGCGTAGGGATAACATTATCGTTATTTATTAGTGTTACAACTTGCCGGAGCAACGTCGCCAGTTATGACTTTTGTTACGTACAAACCGGGTACTAGAATGTAGTCGTAGAACTATGTGGCGAACCTTTAACCTTTATCCACTCTCATACGAGCAGCGATACCGCGCCTCAGATTCATCCTGAAAAACCATGATTTATAATGTTGCGCCTCGCTCTCATTGTCTCGTTTACCGCATCTTCGGACTTTTCATAGCGATATCGCACGAGATGGTCTGCGGGGATTATATCGTTCTTTTTACTTGACAATATTGATATCGAAGTAAAGTATGAATATCGAATACCGTGGCTCGCCACGGCATGTAATAATGTAATTAACGCAAGATACCCGAAGTCGCGATAATGAGATGTCGATAGAGCAGATGATGAAGAAGCTACTTTAAGACCGCGATCTGCAACGCAATCCATATCTTTTTTCCTTTTTACATTAGAAGAATAATCGTGCAAACGAGAAAAAAGATAACGTATCTGAAAAAAATTGATAACCATAAATATTCTCGTAAAACTCTTTCGTGGAGTCGTATATCCTGCGAGTATTATTCGTTGATATTTAACTTAATGAAGTATCACATAAATCGTAATAACGTGATAAATTTTTTATGCTATAGTTAATTGTATTGCGGACGAATTAGTAACACTGCAAATGTTGATTAACGATTAATAATCCTTTCAAGATTATCCAAATTCTTTAACAGTTTCTAAATGCATCACAAAGAGATGTAATATATTTCAATTTGAGTCTTTGTCATTTGATAAAAAACTCGAAAATATGTTTCTGAAAAATTTAAGAAGCTTCTTGAAACCAATAGTGATTATTAAAAAGAGTGATTGATAAAGTCTATCTAAAAAATCTAAGAATTGAAAATCGATCGTATTGCGACATAATGGCTTACACAATTGCAAAATAAATAATTTCCTATCGATTACTTATTTTTTTTACTTTGATTTCCCATAGGAATCGGCGATGTATCATAATGCGAGGAAGCAAAACTGCGTAATGTTCTACGAAAAGTTGTTAATTACTGTTTGCCTGGCTAGCTTAACAGATAGATAGCATTTAATTTGCGGTCGTAACATGTTGTACGTAGTCTACCGATGCGACCAATAAAGGTAATTATACTAATTACATTTGCGCACGATAAGCACCGGATAGTTCACATATACGTTTCATATTTTACATACGCATTATATGTATATACATAGCATATAAATATGATAGCTATATGATTGCTGAGGATCGAAATTGAACACGGCCGACGAGAATGGTTTGATGCGCCTGATGATTTCGCTGATTAAAATTCGCTATTGATATTGCGAAACATAACGCTATTATACTGTTGGGAAGAGCAATAATTTTTCGAGAGGCACGCAATAGTTTATGATAATGTTACCTGATGTTATAGTATTACGGAGAAATGGATTATCGATCGCCATGTAATTGTCATGACGATGCACGTTATATTCGATATTTCAATTTTTTCGATTTATGAAAGCTAGAATTGCGGTAAAGGAACGGCTGAAATTTCAAATAGATTGATAACTCTGACAAATGTTCCGTGATTTTAATATTATCAGCTTGTTCGCTCCGAAATACGCTTCTGACTTTCTTCCGCGATTTTTGGTAGTTACGAGGAATATCTATCGATTACGCTCTGCTATAGAATGATAACAGTTTCGTAGGCGTACATTATCATAAGCCGACAGTTACTGCAATTACCGTGGAATAATTGATTTGGTTACATGCGCAACGTTAATATGATATATGCAAGTCTTGATGCGCGAAGGCAGATTTAGATTATCCTATGAGTTACGACCATGCATATCCAGACATAACTCTGATATAAAAAATAAATCTCGAGATAGACCTTTAGATTACATATCTCGTAAAATGATGACAGAAATAACGAGTCACGATATAATATTCTTTATACATAATTAGAATAAATAAGTAAATTTAAAGCAGATAACATAACTCAATTATTCTATTTTTCAAAGTGTCACAAATGCAAAATGTCACAGGTAAAATTATCTGGAAACGATTAAAAGCGTAAAGCAAAGAAAATGTAGGGGTTTCCAATAAAAGTGCAAACGTGAACACATCGCTCGACATTGTTCGATATTGCTTAGCATGTTAATCGTGCGTGTCAAATATAATTACATTGCTATCGGGACAACTTTCTATAAGAAAGAGCAACTGGCAGGATTTTATTGCAGGAGTATCGAAGGAATTCACGGAGAAGCAAATTAGACATAACCCACGCGCGGTGCATAACTCAGAGAACATGAACACAGTTCAGGGCATACGAATAGGGGATAGTTTCAAATGCACTAACTAAATGCAGCTTGCATAGCTCTTAAGTGAATTCCACGGTATCTTCGAGCTAGTAAGCAGTTTCGTTGACTCCTGCCAAAATTGATCGTTCATCCAAATTAAACGCCCATATCTCGACGCGGACGGAACTACGATTGTAATTCATTAAGAATCCAATTTGAAGGTCAATGCATGCTCGTTAAACGCTTCACGGCATCGACACGTGTTGCGTATAAACGCCAGTGATTGGCGGGAGAAAAAAATATGCAGCTGTCATAGCGAAAACGAAATCAACGTCGATGTGGTAATAAGGTTTATCATCGACTATTTTTCCCAAAGGTTTAGCCAACTTTCATTTAGATTGTTAACAATAATCGATGTTATAGCGGAGCGGTAGCTATGTACGGCAATCATTCGATAAACCGTCCACCGTTTTTCAATTTCCTGCGATTTTTATGATGGTTAATACCGAATATTCGCGCCGTGAGTTTTGTGTTTCATCGATTGATCGTTAAAAATTTACGATGCTCGCTCGATCAGTCGCAAGTACGAGTTCAATATTTATTCAACACTTTCACGATAGACTAGATAATTTTTGACGACAGTCATTACAGAACACAGAATAATCTCCTATTTACTGGCACGTAAACACAGTTAAAACTCGATTCGTGAGTTTATTATTACAAAAAAAATGTGTGTGTGTGTGTGTGTGTGTGTGTGTGTGTTCGTTTATCTTTTATTAAACAATAGCTATTGAATTGAAACATAATAACAAAGTTATTTGTGATGCACTTAAAAATTATTAAAAAATGGTCCCCTATATTTACAAGCACTTAATTAAAGTACTCGAGCTATGAGTTTATTACGGAAAAAAAAAAATATATATATATATATATATATATATATAGATATGTATAAATTCGTTTATCTTTTATCAAGCAATAGCTACTGGATTGGAACATAATAACGAAGCTATGATACATTCAGAAAATGTTAACGAATTGGATAAATAAGAAAGGTTGTATTGCTAATTGTTGATTGGTATAGGGAGCGTTACTGACTGTTAAAGAAGAATCCGTGTAATGCAGAGTTCTCATATATGAAATTCGTTTTTTCACGATTTACGTGAATCTGAATTATGAGAGATTATACGTACGGAAAAGATATTATGTAACAGAGAGACACAAAGGCTGCCACCAGCGCGCCTTTTACCATGAGGTTTGGATCCTGAGATACTCGCGGAAATTTATGAAATTAAGCGTCGGTTGAGAACGGCTGAGGTAAGAGAGAGAAATGGCAGCAGAACCGTCTGCTGCAACTTAAAACGTAAACGTGCTGACTGTACAGTACGTGTTTGCCTAGCAGAAACAGCACGAAGCTGACCGTTCAATTGCGCCGTGGCCGCACGTGACTAACACTCTAATTATGTATTTAGTCTTAATTAGACGGGCGTTACATCGCCGTGACGGCGAACGCTCGGCGCAAAAGTTCAAAGTCTGCGCTACCTACTACGGGGGAACAGTTTCTCGTGCCAGCTGTCGCGTCCACGCCGCACGAAATTCGCGTTTACGAGGTAAAATTTTGTGAAATTTAGAAGCGCGGAAGATCGAGAAGTTTCGGTCGCGTTAATTCGATTACGCGCGAAAACTTGCGTGAAATTTCGGTACATCTGCAATCGGACACAAACATGCTGCAAGTGAAAATCTACTCGAGCGCAATCTCGAAAGCTTATTTTTAGTGAGTCCGCGCAGCGTCGCATAGTTAAAATATCGAAAATAAATAAGACAACGACTAATGATATATCTCTGGAAATTTCTTGAAAATATACATATCAGCATACGACCGCAGAGCTGTTTTCCTTCTCTATTGACAATTTTATAATCACCGGCGAAAAATTCTTTATTATGTCACATACATTAATTATGACTTCAACCACGTTGCTGAGGACGATATTGATAATTTTATACAATGACAACGGTAGCGGTTGAATAATCTACATATAAGAACGCACATCAAGCAGAGGAAATCAACTTGTACACATTTGTTCCCTGTCATACATTACGTTAAATTATTTAATAAGAACTCTTGTATTGATCTATCTCTTCGAATTAATTGTAATTTGTAAAGCACTGAGGTTGACTCGATATGGGTCGAAAACGTTACGTTGATATTATCATTAAAATACTTTCGAATACTTGTAAACAATTATTATTAGAGCAGAAAACACCCAGCTTGGCCCTCGTAGTCCTCTTCTTTGTTATTTTTATCGAAAATATACTTTTTAGAATTTAATTTAAATATGTAATCCTCTTAAGAACGCGTCGAAATTGCTGGATAAATCTGTTCTTCGAATCTATCGATATATTGACGCGATAGCGCTTATTCGTTCGGGCTTTATATCCATTAAATTCTGATTTCGCCACCATCGGGCGACAGACGAGGCTGGTACGAGAAGCAGTCCTTTAGCTAGATAGCTTTTCAATGGGCTCCTTCATTTATTCTCCGTGCGGCAACGCCGACGAGAGGAGACGCGAGTTCCCTCGTGCTGGAGGACAAAGGGCTAGAAGGGAAAGAGAATCAAGTTTCACATATACATATGCGAACGTGGCGTGGAGAATGTTAAAGCGGACTTTTATGAGCCAAAAAGGAAGACCGGGTTAGGAAACGTCAGCCTTGGCGAAGTATAAAGCGTACTAACGACCGTTTCATTGATTTTCAATTTTCGATGAACCATGACATGACTAATGGGAATTCGAGCATGCGAATGTTACACAGACGAACATTGTCGTACAATCGCGATGCTTGTATCGTGCCGATTCGGCCACTGATACTCGAAAACGGAAAAGAAATTCAATATGTTTTCCGTCGCATCCGTTTAAATAATAAATTCGCGCAATATTGCAACGCTCTTGTTTGAGTAAATAAATCTATATTAACGCGAACAAAGCGTTATTGATTCATTTCCATTAACGAATGCACACAAATTATCGATAATTTACTCGCAAACATGTCGCGAGATCAAAAGCTGTCGCGGAATTAACCTTGAGCCGAAACTAAAACTCGCGCATTTCGAATCTCAATGAAATCTAAACTGCGAGCACCTTTATCGCGCTACCTACCCCTTTATCCCTCCGCTTTCTTATTCCGCATTAATTATTCAAGCGGACACGCGATGTCGCGGACAAGGCGCGCCACCCTTCCAGTATCTCGAGTCTCGTCGAGTGAGCGGAATTCTGTCGGCGACAAATCGCGCTTTCCGCGGAGAACGAAACGCGAAATTTCCTGTGCGTATCGATTGCGGCCGCGTGCCGGGGGTTAGCGTTATCCCCGCGGCTACAGTCGTCAGATATGGGCGAAGTTGCGAAACACACATCCACGCGTACGAGTATTTCCCTCGCAATCTAGAAACGCGCGCATTACATAAATTCATATACCGCGAGAAGGGCGGTAGGTGAGCCACATCTCTTCCTCCTCTTCCACCTTCTCCCCGACGGCGCTGGTGGTAGTGCTTGCCGATGGTGCAAGGTGCGAGGTGTGTGGAACACGTTCCGTGCGATAGTGTACATTTGAGATACAGCGAGCGGACTACGGTTCTAATTCCGATGACGTATGAGCTTGCGTAACCTAGTTTTCTGTTTGCTAGTCCCCGGTAATGAGTTGTCTAGTCCTCCGCCACCATATTCGTCCCCCGACCGCTCTTCCGCCATCCACCTGTAACCATCGTCACCACTTCGCTCTTGGTGCGCCTTCTCTCTCTCTTTTTCTCTCTCTCTCCTCCYCTTTCTCCCTTTTCCTCTTTCTGCTTCTGTCCCCTCTTTCCCGCAGTCGTTTCCCTTGTGACATCGTGTACTCGCGTGCCGTAAATTACACGCGGAGTCGGATATACGTGCACATACTTATATACACGAGTGAAGATACGATAAACGATGAGAGAGGCAACCGACGTTGCGGCTCAACCGTCCATCCTAAGGGAATTACGAAATTATGAATAGAAATGTTCATGAATACGGTATCTATCGACGCTATAAGTTTTGTAGCTTTGCGATGACGCCGATGTAGTAATTGTCGTTGAAGTGTATTCTCGTAGCATTCGCCTGGGAAGGCAAACATTTTTTCACGTTATCGTACGAAGCACGCGATGTTCATACAAAACGAGAATTATTGATAGATTTATTTTATTCTTACGAATATATATAATTGAACACTCTCTCTTTTACCTATTTTCTTGAATCTATAGATGAAATGTTCAATCGCGACTCTAGGTTTAATTGTAACGTAATTCAATATTTATTGAATTAGTTATCGGAGAAGCAAAAATGAAATATTAACAACTGCCGGATTTCGGCAGGCAAACGCATTCTGTGTAAATGATTCCGCATAATTCAAAATCCGAGAGCGCGCTTGAAATATAAAATAACAGAAGCGGAACCGTACGCGGGCTGTCACTGACACAACGCTCCAACGTGATCATGGCTGATTAATGGGTAAATTGCGCAATTAATACTCAAACATCAGATAATCACGCGAGCGAGGAAAAAAATTTTAAACGCCATTGAGTTGGCGTGCGCCGGATGGGCTTAACGAGAGGGGAAGATCGTGAAATTTATCGGAACCGATCGTCCGGTCATCAGTTTAGAATCGAGAGTTAGTGTCTCCTCGCATGAGAACCGACTATCCTTCATGCGGAATATCTAGCTTCTTTTTTTTTTCTACTCCCGGTATTACGCCGCCGTCTGTCGAGACGCCCATGATAAAAAGAAACGGTTTGTACGACGTACGCCTATCTCGGTATTTCTTCGAAATGGAACGACGACACCGGCACGACGTGAACCTGTTCGTGTACTTAAGGATTCAGATATCGCAGATAGGATCTCGAGCCTTAAAAAGGATAACCACCATTAGTTAAAAAAAATATTACGGTTATTCGTCACTGTCATTGCCGAAATTTTTCTCGACAAACATTAATCTCTTTCGATTACCAAAGCTTCTAATAAATACTTTAAAATAAAGCCTAAAATTATAAAATCTGCAGAATAAAATTTTTTGCGATTCCCGAGAACATTCGACTCGTGTTTGAGCTTAAAATTAAGTTACGCTGAGATTCCTTCTACAGGTGATATCTCGCTGCTATGTCCGCAAATAGATTTATATACCTTGAATCATTGTTCGTCCCACGTGTTTTCATTTTTGGAGCTCGGTTGTCTTTACGAGACTCGTTGCTTTTTTCGACAACGCACCATATATCCGCGGCTGGAGGATGCCAGGCAGGCGTGGAAATATATCATCCGGGAGAGACATTTCCCCCTTATTTCGCGTTTTGCCCCCGAAGCGAATTCACCCTTACAAGCTGCCGCCGCTGGGCGAAAACGGGCGCAACGAGGCCCGACTTTACCGCTGACACCTCGAGCGTCCAAATAAATAATACGCCTTATTTGTTGTACGTATTGTGCGCGAGGCGGGAGAATGAAATCTGTTGGCGCACAGCGGATCAACGGCACAGGCGGGATCATGTGATTTAGGAAGATTTCCTCTAAGCAATAATTACAATATGCATGAAGCGTTTTACTGAAAAAACTATCTTATACTTAACACGGTTTTCATCTATTTTTCTCGAAATAAAGAGAAGGCAATATATCAAGAAGAATCGATAATAAAATTAAAGGCAACAACAGACTTATAATTTAAGAACGATATTCACTAAACGATAATTATTATACATACATCGCGTGCATAGTAATTCTTTTAAATATTTAAACCAAATTTAAGCGATTAATTATGTGATATATATATATATATATATCTTTTTAGAGAAGCAATTATCACGCGATAAAGTAATTAATAGCTTCGTATGAATTAATAATACGATTTTAAAAAAGAGAGCATCAGGAATCGATGCATCACGATATTTTCCCGAAGGTGAAATCGAATATACGCGAAGCGTAAACATACGAACAAGTTTTATGCGGCTTTTAAACGAAAGGGACTCTTAAAAAAGTCGTAATGCAGACGGCGAAACCGCATTGCCCTTTTAACTTCTGTCGCGCTGACACGGCAACGGCTCGGGTAATGGTTACACCTGCTGCAGCAGCAGTAGAAGTTTACAAGGTGGACGAGAAACTGGACGAAAGAATCAGCGCTAGCAGCCCGGTCGAACGCGAGTTACGACGAAGGATTTCATCCGATGGGATACGTCGCGGTCATTAACTTTCGAAGTTCGTGTCGCGTATGTAATTCACCGCTCGCGGCGAGTCTTGCGACCATGTACGAAGCGCATCCGAAGTTTTTCCATGATATTTTCCGCATAAGGGCGTATTATCCGTTAATTGACGTAGCACTCCTTTGCAAGGCGAGGCGAGGCGATATGATGAGACGAGATGAAATGAGATGAGATGTGATGAGATGAGATGTGATGAGATACGGTGCGATGCAATATCGACCGATAAAAATATCGACTGTCGTAATTAACGTAAGACGTCCTATCTTTTATCTGCGAGACTTCATCCATCATAATTAATGATAATGTCGATATTAGCGAAGTGGAGAACGAAGCATATAGACGAAATGGCGTAGCGCCGAGCGTAGTCGCCTACGGTGGAATTCCTCGTTTGTTACTTAGCACACCCAATCTCTTCTCCACGAAGTCGTACTTCGCGAAGGGGGTAAATGTGTAAGCCGCGAGCAACGACGTAAATTACGTTATGAATCACGTCTGCTTAATTACCGTAGTTATTTAATATCATTGAGGGATCCGCGGTGTACAATGCCGCTCCGCTTTGCCTTTCTTTCTCCCTCTCTCGCGGAGCACAATTGAAAGAGAGGCGTGACGAGAGTCAGCGAGTTCAAAGCCAACGTTACCCGCCAGCTTGCGACGTCGAAAGCCTCTTTTCGCGCGCTGCGGCTACCGCCCCGCGCCACACGAAGGGGTGTTAAAATTCAGCGCGTTCAACTTGCCACCCGAGGCGGTCCAACTGGGTCATTAAATATGAGAGATCTTGTTGGCCAACATCTCCCGCTGCCATAGCGGAGACGGACCGGGACGGAGAGAGCGAAAGAGAAAAAGAGACGAGGGAGAGTTGCAACTCTCTCTCTCACGGCAGTTGTTTCTCGGCTGCCTGACGCGCAAGACGCGCCACTCTCTGGATGCACTTTTGTATAATTTTACTTTAATTGCTGTTGAGCCCCTGGAGTTTTCAAGTTTCGTCCTATCCTCGCCTCTCTCTATACATTCTCGGCATCTCCTTTTCCCTACTTCTATAAACTCCTCGCTCTTTCCGCACTTTCTCTCCCTCTTTCTCTTCCGCTCTCTCCTTCTTCCTTGACACAGTTTTGCTTTCTCTCTTTCTTTCTTTCTCCTTTCCCTTTCCTCGTTTCTCATGGTCTCTATTCTCCTTATCGCCGCCCTCGCGCGTTGTATCCCTCCGCTCGCAAACGGTCGCTATTTATAAGATAAAACTTCCTCCGCGCGCACTTGTTCCACGCCTTACATAGAGAACACACTCGCGAAAAATCCGCCCCGCGACAAACCTGTCGCGACTGGTTCCGCCAGTCAARACCCGTGAAATATGATCGTTTCTGACGGAGAATTAAGCACGTAACTTGAGTAATACGAGTCATTGCGGAACTCGCGTAAAAGCACAGGATTAAAAAGAAAAAGAAAGGTGAGGGATAGAAAGGAGGAAAAAAAAATAGAGACGCGCTCTATCCAAAGATTTAGCACTGACGGTCGAGAAAAAGCGCACGCAAATTTCGGGAGAAGGCACACGAGCGACGCACATCTTTCACGTTGATCTAGATCGATCGTCGGCTGGTTCGTGCGAGCCGCGCGTTATTACTCGTCCCGACACATTTTACTAGACGGAGCTTATCCCCCAGACGATTTTTGCGATACTAACATCTACAATAATTCTCGAGTTTCTTCGCTCTCGCGGCCCGCCCGCAGCCACCGGGAAAAAGTTGCCTTCTCTCTTGCGAGGAAGTCAAACAAATAAATGTTCTGACGGGCGAACATAAAACTCATAATATATGAGATAAAAGAAATACTCGTGATCTCTCACGCGAATCCTCACGTACCAGGCCGATGCATCACCCCTGACTACGCGCCCGAAACCCGTTTCTGGCGGGGGAGAGGGCGCCTCCCCGCAAACTCGACAACCTTCCCCGATGCCGATTTACATATGTACATCCTTGGGGCTCCTGCGTGTGTTGCATTCCGTATTTGACGAGGCAACGTCGGAATATGCAAATTACGCGGACGGATGAATATGCGGGGAAGTTTTCGTTAAATCCACTATAATTGATTCTATTCGGCTCGCTGCCGAAATCGCCTCGGGAAATGAATAACAACGTTCTCGCCCCCGGATATCGGAAAAGTATTTTACGTCGCTTTGGAGTTTCTCTCTCGTGCCCCCGCCATCTTGAACGGCCTCGCGAAGATACGTGCAAATTTTCGGAATAATCAAATTCGATCGATCTAACCGAATATCTAACTTTCACTGAAGGCCCATAGAAGTCACTTTATTCGATAACGCAAGTGATTCTCTTATTCTTCGTCGTTTGTAGAATGAATCAATGGCAATATTTCTTTCTATGATAGTTTCTAAATTATATTGTACCAAAACACTCTTTAAGAAAGATAGGGGGAGGAATCAGGTAAATAGTAAAAGGAAATTCTCCGTTGAATCCGTAACTACTAGAAAATGATGATCGAACTTGTTCACAAAAACGATTTCGATATATCGTGGTTTTTACAACTTTTAAAGTCATGCTAGATTTCGCGAAAGAAACGAAGAAATGTTACGGTATTATATTTATATTATATATATATATACACACACACACACACACATACTTGGCTTATCGGCATCATAAACTTCCATTCGAGGTACGATCGAAGACAGCTTATATCTTACACTTCCGAGATAATTGGGAATCATTCTTCCCTCAAATTTATGCGGATATAAATAAAACCTTAATAAGAGAGACAAATGACTTGCGGTAGTTCAGACTAACGATGAAAGACTGTATCAGTCAAAAGGGATCATTATTAATTTTCAAGAATAACGAGATAAGAAAAGAATTATTAGTGTGAGCTTGTATAAGAAATAATATCAAATTATACGCGTGATTGCAAAGTACACGGAAAGAACAGTTTTGTTGAAGAAGATAAAAATTTAGTTACTGATCTGAAAATAATTTTGATGAACCATCATCAAAATAATTATGTAGAACGCTTGAGTGTTGATGATAATGCTGCAAAAAAATTTAACATTCTAGCAATCAGTTTGTATGTCCTATAATTATTTTGATGATCTACAAACAAAATTTGTAGATCCGTATCTAGCTAAATTTTTAGATGTTTTCGATCCTTCAGCAAAATCGTGTAGAAATAAATCTGTCCCGGGAGATGAAGTTACAACATTATCAGTATTCGCTGCAGCTGAAGGAGAAGGAGGGGAGAGGGAGAGAGAGGGCAAAGAGTAGCGCAAAACTTTTCGAAGACATTAAAAATAAAATTCGCCAGCGAGCATCAGGACGTATTAAGGGTGACGACTGCGCTGCACTTACTGGATCACGAAAGATCGGGGGCGTGGGTGCAAAGGAGATTCGAGAGGAGCATGCATAATGGATCGGTACTGCTGCGTGTCGATGCGACTGCTACKTCAATTCGCATAAGAGTATCGGCGGCTTTTCCGTCCGCGCCGCCTTTTTTTATTTCGCGCGCCAAAAAGACGCGAGGTTGTCCGATAGCGCGGCATTCCCGCTGAATAACTTTGAATCCGATCGCGAGTATCCTTGCGATTCTGGAGCGATCAAACTTAAATATGCAGCGGCTGTAGCGCGCGTCGACGTACTGTTAGAAATATTTTCATAAACAGGGACAGGAATGTCTCTCATTTCCAATATCATTTAGTCGATATTCTGTGTAATAAATTAATGTACGATTAACGAACATAATAACGAAACGAGTGAGCGACACGGATCTAATAAATCTCTCATGCTCGAAAATGATGTAATAATAATGATGATGATGATGATGAAATAATGATAATAATACTAATTAATAATGATAATAATATGCGTTTCCTCTTCGAGGGAACTATACGCAAATATATAATAATATCAAAATTTGAAGAGTGAAATTCGTGAACAATAAGGTGATTCTGACCAACATCCTTGAGTTCCCCGAGAGGCGCAGATGTAGGTCTGGCTTGATCTAGGTTGCTGCTGCACAGGACGCTCTATTCATGCCCGAAACCTCGTGTCACTAGTTATGACAGCAGTTGTATATACGCGGATGAATCAGCGTGGACGTAATCCAGCGAACCATTGGAAATGGCCACGCTGGCAAATTCAATCGGATTCCCGGATCCCCCCTTCTGGCATTAGGACGTACGTTGAGGATGCGTAAGACAATTATCATTGTGAAGGAGATTAATCCGTTAATGGACCCTTACATACATCACTGCTGCGAGGCAGACATGTCTATAAAACGAAACATCGATCAGTTAATGCTAATTGGCGTGTTTCCTATCGGAATATAATTTGTCATCGATAATTATCATGCTTGCTTAAGTACCACATCTGCATTATATCGTATTATATTTCTATTGAAATGTACGACCAAGTGGCTGAGTGCTATCGATGTCCAGAATTTCCAATTTATATTTTATTTAAATAAAAAAAATAAATGTATTATAATTCGATAAATGTATGATTTTGAATTGTATACTCAAATAAACTTACAGATGAGATAGTTGACAATTAACTATTTATGTGTACTGTATTTGATATCGCTATTAATTCTCAATTATTTTAAGTTCCATCAAATAAAATGTCGATTATCGAGAAACAAGAGGGTTCTCTGCTCTCCGATGTTCGCGACAACTTCTGCTTTCGCAAACGACAAGACAAATATTTCTTTTTTCTTAACGTACCGCTACTCATAGTACCATTTCTCGTTGACTTGATCAAATAGTTTTCGCTAGAATCCGAAGGAGGAATACGGCGCGTGTGATTCTTGCCGAGTACATACTTCTGCGACTTGCATATCTTCGAGCGTTCCGCGGATGCAGTAGTCGCGAATATTTCTCGAATATTCGGTCCGTTGCAAATAATATCGACGCGATATATAAGGCGTCGTATCAGAAGAATCGTACGAGCATTTCGAGTTTCTTAAAAGTTACGGATTATGAGTTTCAAGAGTTCGAATTCTATTCTTAAGTTCTATCTTTAACTTAATAGAGTTTTACATCCTTCTTGCGCCATAAAATACACGTAATGTATGTATACAACTTCGGATGTAATCAGCCTAGTTTAACGCAACTTTCGTCAACTTTCTGCATTTTGCAGACACGCACTTGACTGCTAATAAAGTTACGTACATTCATCGAGCGCCCGATGTGCTAAATTTCCGCCATGCAAAAGGGCACACGGACGGTTTTCTTCTCGAGACTATTCTCCGACTGTTAGAAGTAATCGGCACGTTTTCGCGGCTATCGCGATTCAGACTTGTCCGGGATCGAGCGAGCGCTCTTTTGTTAAGTTTCGGTACAAAAGTGTTTGCTGACTTTTCCGTAAATGAAAAAAATGGTACTATGGAGGTTATATTCCGCCCTTCTTTTTCCTGGCGATCAGGGGGCACAATGTGGGCAGGAGGGACTATGGATTCCGTTCTGCCGACAAACAATGTGTCCGCGAACGCGTGTGTATCTCGCCACCTCTCTTCCTCTCGTCCCCGTCTATCTCCGCGAGCTCCCTTTATCAACGTTCTTTGTTTCTCACCTATTTCCTGCTCCCTTTTCCGACCTTACCATTTCTGCGCGGGTTACTATCTCGCGCAAAGGACTGTTTTGTAAATCAGCAAAGTTAGTTAAAATTATCTCTGGCACCAGAGCTAGTCGCCAAGACCGAGTTGTCGTGGAGATATAGAGTATAGATAGTAAACATGAATAGATAGTTGAAAGTAGACGCGTGAGGAGAGACGTGTTTGATCGAGAAATCGTGCGAGAAAATTAAAAGAAGAATGAAATGAATCTTCCGCTGGAGAAAATTCTCTTCACATAGTTGCGTCATTCGAATCGCTAAGCTGAATATTCGGATTACCAAGCTTCTACTCACGTGTGTCAATTATATCGGATTCGTTGCATATTGATGGTTTTTAAATATTGTATATCCTCAGACTTTATTGTCGAGGACGAACCAAATCGACTACAATTCGCGATCGTTTCAATTTATAAACTGAAAACCGTTCTCGAAACGATCCCGTCCGCGCGGAGCCCGATTGTAGCAATCGCGGTGCGAAGCACGCGAAGTTATAATATCCGATAAACGATTAATAAGAAATAACACCTATTTCCGTCGGCGCGGAAAAAGCTCGGAACGCTCGTGCCGAGTTTAAGTGGAATATGCCGCGCCATATCGCAGCGAAACGGTTCTTATCGGTTACTTCGGTTCGACAACAAATCGAAGTTACTCAGGCACATTGATAAAAAGACGTAGCCGATCCACTTGGCACTTGGAAGTTTAGTACGTATCGAAGTTACCCGTAGTTGCACTATACTCAATATCTACGCCTGTATATATCGAGCCACTCCTCTCCCTCTCTCTCTCTCTCTCTCTTGGCTCCTGTATATACCACCCTCCGCACTTTCCTATGTGGGGTGATTCGTAAGGTGATCGACTTCCTAGTAGAAAGCGCCACGCAAAGTCGTAACTAATGGCGATAGCTGCCGCACTAACTTTAAACCATGCGACGGATCTATTCGCGAACACTTTCGTAATGCATTGCCTCTCTTTAATGCACTCTCGCGGTAATAACGTGATTTACGATGTATTCGATAAAAAAAAAAAGGAAAGAAAAAGAAGGAAGGCGTGCAAAAGAACGCGTGCGCGTCGCCTGTAAATAAAATACGTGTGAGAAGTATCATCATGTCTTACGAATTTGCGATTACTGTGCTTAAGCGCTCGCCGTCCGACGCAAATTGAGATTTAAGCACCACGCACCGATAAAACCGACCAACATCGTAATCAAGCCGTAAACAACAGGTGCTCAACGCGATAATAATTAATAGCCAATGACTAATGGTCACGTTATACGTTTGGGAATTATTCACCTCATTGGAAGCCTATATAATTATGCGTTACGATAATAGGTTAAACAAGAATTCACCTAATAACCAATGTATATTTCAGCACTGAAGAGAAGTCGGGGTTGTGCTATCGGTACATAATTACGCGCACATAGACGCGTACACGTCAAGGGAAAGAGTCGCAACGTAACCCGCTGTTAATTATTAGCAAAATAAAGTTTACTTCGAAAACCGCGCAGCCGAAGAGCGCACGGTATTCAATACTGCGAATACGCGCGATTTGATAAAATTTTGCGCAAGCATAGATCGCATTTATATGAATAACAAATTTGGCAGTTCCCTTTGCAAATTCGTTGAATATAAAATGACGCAATCGAGGACTATTATCGTCAGAATTGTTATTAACGGAGGTTTCCCGACGTTATTCTAAACCATTGTGGAGAGTTTTCCCTCTCCCTCTTTCTCGATCTCCCTTTTTTCTCTCGCCCGCCACTAGAGTTTATAAAATAGCCTGTAAAGGTGATTACGAAGCCTGACCCGGGCACGTTAAATTACTTTCGGTAACGTTAACCGTCAGAGCTCGATGCTGCGAGGAAGATAGCGCTTATGGGGGCTTCCTCGAAACATGGCGTGGGAAGAGAAGGGGTTTTCTCGCACCTGTCGAGCTTCCCACAATTCTGCGCGGTGCTTTGCTCGTTTACGGGCATCTCGAGGAGATATGTACGGTGGCGAAAAAAGGAGCTCTTCACATCGAGGAATCGCCGGGTCCATTTAATACGATTAGAACATCCGGGTATCATCATGGCCTGTTTGATTCGCCTTTTTATCGGACGAGTCGTAACGTCTTCTTTTTACTCCGTCTCTTCTCCTCCGCTCTTCTTGTGCCTTCGATTCATCCATCGTTGGTACGAGCCACTCGCCTGTTCCTGCCGCTAATGGCTAACCGCGTGTGTTTTTGGACGCGGTTGAACTTCGCTTCTTAATTCTTCATGAATTTGTCTCTCATCGGAAGAAACTTCTTTCGTCGCCGCGAATTGTCGCGAGTTTTTATGTCGATGCACCGAGTTTAGCTCTGGACTTAATTCTAAAAAATAACGCGTCCCAGCATTACCTTCCTGCAATCTCTAATTTTAACAAAAAATACTGATATATTTTCATGCACGCGCCACATAATTATTTCAAATAGATAATCGTTTGCATCAGCAAGAAAATCGTATTAATTAGTGCACAATTACCATCTATGATTAATAATAATTAGATAACGCGATAAATTGTGTGCATCGAGTCGTTATATGAACTACCCGTATTCTGTATTCTGTATAAGGGAACGGAGATATACATCTATGTCATTTCGTATGTAATTAAACCATATATAATTATCAAGTGTTATTAAGATAGATAGCATTTGATAGGATAGAATTTCGATTACATCTCATTATATCATTATATCACTTGCATCTTGTTCGAAAATTTTGAAACGAACGTGTCCTGCACAAGGGAAGCAGTAATGTCTGCGGGAGATAAAGATTCCGATCTTTTTAGCAAGCAAATATACAACTATGTTGAATATATGTACGTAAAAAATTCTAAAAGGTTAGTATAGTATATGCGTAGGTACATGCGACAATGCTCGTGATGCGCTTAGAGCACTACATAATTTCACCAAGGAGACGTAGCGCGTTAATCGTGCAGGCGAAAAGATAAACGTTATTTTTCTGCTCAACTGCGCGTATCTTGATGCCACCTTAATATTAATTATCGTATAACGATAGAATTAATTACATACTGGGGAATTATTCAATGCGCCGCTAATAAACGAGGATCGGATTATTAATTGTGCTTTCGTGCTCGCGCAATCGTTTTAACAATAGTCTAGCAAATAGCCTTGTTACTGCCAAAAATTGCCCGGTAATTATTTTTAAAGATATTATAGCTACGCTAAAAGAGAGACTAATCCGGAGAAAAGACGCGCGGCTAATGTAATTAAAAGAGATAGGAAATTGTAATTAAAAGATGTAATTAAAGTAGACAACGGACGAGAGACATTTCCTTTGAACAAGATAGCGAGCACATTTGCTGTGTCTTCGGATTTCTTTAGGATTGCGTCTTTCCATAATTCTTTTTTCGAAAATGAGCCTCGTAATCTTCTGATTAAACGAAATTGAACTTGAAAGTAATAAATCAACAATGGATGAAAATAAGAAAAGAAAAGGCAGAGAAAGAGAAAAAGAGAGAGAGAGAGAGAAAAAGCTTAATATTCTCTTGTTTCACGAAACAAAACCGCATGACATCTCACTTCAACCGCAACGGAAAAAGACTGAGTTAAACGGCACCACCTTAAAACGCATTTCCTCTCTTAAGAGACACGCCGCTGTCAGGATCTTCGCCGCTGAAGATAATGAAATTAGTTCGGCGTGGAAAGACGTCATACCGCCGCTGTCGGACGTACGTTCTTAATTTCTGCCGAAGCTCTATTTGACCATTCTTTCGACGGAAATACCCGTTCTAATCGAATCGGTTCTCGGGTGAAATTCAACGAGATTACAAAAAAGAGAAGAAACGTTAGACAGATAAGACTAAATCTAATTTAATCAAACGCTTCCCGCAATACGAGCATCTCTAATTTTCGTGACGGTATCGCAGTTTCGCAGACCGAGAAAGAAACCATCAGAATTACTTTTTATGTATATTTATGATTGAAAAAAGTACGCTGATGAATAATCTTATACACTTCCTATCGCATATAACATTTTTTTCGTTATCGAATGTTATTTTCAATATTCCACAATTTTATGTCTATCAAAACTTTTTATCACTCGACCCGCGAAACCACCTGTCAAAGCATCTCATCATTAAATTGTGGTTATACGTCATGCTGAGATTTATGAGCGACGTAAACGGGGTATTTTGCACGTGCGAGCCCGATAATTAACGATGAACAGGGGAACAACGCTACACACACAATCCAGTGCCGATATCGCGAAAAGAAACTGATAATAAAATAAGTTATGGGCTGTACGTGGCGCAGAAATGATAGCTCTTCAGGAATTTCATATGTTCCCCATGGGTGCCGTGCTGAAAATAAGAACCATTCGCACTGGTTCAGATTGCCCCGGAGTTTAATATGGGCGTTCCTTGGCACAAAGGGTTCCTCGTACAATGACTGAGAAAAAGAACCCGAGAGAGAGAAAAGTGGTGCGAAATAGAAATCTCAAGAAAGTGCTGATATAGCTATAGTGAACCGCGTTACACGCAGTCGAGTACCTTTGCATTTGGAATTTTAAACATAGAATGATCGTTTATTATCGGCGGGGAGAGGGAGTCATTCCTGAAACTCGGTGGATTAACTGTTTCAATTGGAGTATTATGTCAATGCTGCACACAATGTCATTATGCGATGGATAGGAGATCCTACCCTGGGGGTATGGTACGTTCGATTAAACCTAAATCAGCTTTACGATCGATACTCGACTGTGCACAAGTATAGGAATACACATGAAATCCACCATGATAATCTAAGAGATATCATAATTTATTGAGAATTCCTCTGCTGTCGACTAATTTCAAACGAAAAATTCGCCATGCTATTTTATTAGCGTCGCAAAGCAAAATTTAATGAATACAAATAATCCCTTCTGGACGCTGAAGTAAAAATGAATTGCTATTTCCATGAAAAATCTCGGCTGTAACATCGAAACAAAAGGGAAAATGAGAGAGAAAGAGAGAGACGGAAAAATGTAAAATACGAAATGCTTAACCTGAATTAGCCTGTAATTAATCAGCTTTCGGAAACATAGAAATGCTGATTATAAAATACTGCAGAGACACGAAATAATTCAACCTCAGGTCTAAAAAAAATTACTATTTGTTCGATCATATCGTATTATCGGTTATTCTATTACTTATGTTGCGCATTTATTGCAGATTTGCAACGTTGAAGTATAATTTATCAAAACTCCACTCGAAAATAAAGTTCCTGATCTAATTTTCGTTTGAGATAAATGTAATGCAAATCGCCCGGGGAGTACGTTCGCGCTGTTATCGTGTACGCTTTGCTTACGTGGCAAGTCATCTTAAATCAGACTCTCGAGATAACGATCCTTATTTACGATCTGGGAAAAGAAAAATAATTTTTATAATCTCGTCCATCCACGACAGGACGTACTGCGGGACTCCACACCGCGAGATTCGTCGCCTTGATGTCGGCGAGGTAATTTTTAGTTGTCCGTATTGCGAGTAACTCGCGAAATTCGCCGAGATAACTAAATCCTGTTTTAGCGCACAACACATAATGGAATCGTATAAACGGCAGTTAAGCGTATTGTCGCGCAAGACCGCTACGTCCTTTACGACGTAAGCCTGGTAGGTGCCTCCTCGTATGTAAAGTACGTGTCGCGAGCTCGTACAAGATAACGTATGTACATCCCTGCAGGGACATTAATAAAGTCCGTGATAAGGAATACGTAACAGGGCGCGCGTTTAAATAAATGCCGCGCCATTTTCGAAGAGACTATAAAATCTAATGTGACATTCTTCCCGACGCGACGATACGCCGAGATCCACTTGCTCGATGTGGATATGTAAAAAAGTCGATCGTTAAAAATTGGGCAAAAATTCTTAAGTCTTTCGTAATACCTGATTACTACGCGAATCCATTCGGAACGCGAATCACCGTGGTATTATTATCTAGAAGAAAGGAAGATAATCGTCCGTTGATCGTCGAGGCGTAAACGAAGATATCTTTATCGTTCCTCTTACTTCATCGAGTTCAAACTAAGTGCCCCGCAAGCTGGTTTCATTGAGCTCCTTCGCTCCTCGGCGTAATGCAGTTTTCGCGGGGAGAATTAACGTCGGTACACGTTCCAGACCTGTTAGAAACCGCGCGGTCGCGTGGCCATCTGGAATAGTTACAATGTGTTCGGTACATCTAGGTCGCGTTATACGATTTCTTTCTAGATTACCCACGCATATAGGTTACACGCGATAAGTGCCCGTACGTCGGATACGCGCTCGTAAATCACTATAATCTCGTGCGATAACGCGAACCAAGACGAAAGAAAAGTCGAGTCACTTGTTGAGAAATGGAAATACGCCGGGCTTTTAACGACGGGGAATCCTGAAATGAACAGACGACGTAATCCGCTCATTACACGATACGCATAACACGAATATTTTACAATGTCTCGAAATTAAATATTACTGCATTTGTCGCGTCGATGTACTAATTTGTTTACTTGTCTACGTAAATGACTGCACGGCCATATCGCCGCATGAATTCTATTTGATAAATATTATTGACATTGCAAAATTTCTTCATTATATATATAATCACATTATATCCGGTTACATGGTTCAAAACATATTCCGCGATATGCGTTATTCCTGATAATAAGATCTCCTATATCTGTTATTAATCGATACGTGCGCATGTAGCGTGCACGTTCATTAATGCATCGAAATTATTAACAGCAATGACGTATCGTGGATTTGCCATCGACGTGATTCATAGTAATCGGTTTACATACATCTCGTGTATAAAACGACGGCTATTAACGGCGAGCTAAAAATAGTAATTCCGTCGCGCTCGCACATCCGAACGCGCGAATTTTCTCAGACGGTACTCGCCCTCAAGAGAGAAAAAGGGACTCGATTTTTCTCGTTGCTCTAAAGCCATTTCCTCGTCTCGATTTTTCCGTAAACATAATTTTGTCAGATGCAGCTTTCCGAGGAAACCATCGTGATGGAACAACCTAAAACGTATGTTAGTCCGGACGGAGTGTATCGCGTGTCGCAACGCCAACCGCTACGTGTTTTCACATCGGAAAGATCAAATAGCGGCACCGCGACGTGGATGGAGATGCTTGCGTCAAAGACACGTTCTTCCGGAAAATCACGATGTCGGCGCAGCTGCCAGGACAAAATCGTGTAGCAGCGTTTAAATGTCAGGCTATCCTTAGCTCTCAAGTTTGGCGATGGGTGGCTGTCAGAAATGATGGGATCGAGACGAAATTGTGACGCGCGCCAAAAAGTTATGGACGAAGTCACACACGAAAAGAACGGCTTTTGCTGAAAGATCTAAAATTTTAGCTACATAGGACACATATCAGAAAAGTAATTTTGTTGGATCATCAAAATAATTATGTAGAACGCTCAAACGTTCTACATAATTGTTTACGTTATTAAAAGTAATATTCCAACAAAATTATTTTCAGATCTAGCAAAATTTTAAATCTCTCTGCAAATCGTTCTTTTCATGCATGAATCTAAAAAGAAACGCTTTACTTACTGATTACTAATAACAGAATTACAATTAGGATTGAAGTTATTTAAGTTGTAATTGAAATTATTAAATTTAAATCATAAAAATCAGATTATCGGATATAGATAGCGAATTTGATAAATTCTTGCAAATATTAGTTATGCTGCAAGTAAAATAACAGACATTCTTCTACGTTTTATAGATTCACGTTTGATTTAAGAATGAGAAATGTTCCTCAACAATAGCTTTGTGCTTAAAGTGTGGCAAGAAGTCAAACTTTTCGAATTTCATTGTCGTTTATTTCGCGTAACGGAGTAAATATCTGGCTTCCCATGCAAAAAGAGTAAAACGAGAAAATTGAAGATCCCGTGCAAAGTTACGAACTTTCGAAATATCTAGCATAATCCCAGAGGGTACCCGCACCTGTTATCGCGAACGGAAGTCCATGTGCTTCGAAATGCCGCTTTAAGACATTTTAGCGAAGGTTGGCTCGTTATATGGGATGGATACGTCGCACTTGATAACTTCGCGAAGAATTATTGTGATAACGGAAATCTAGAAATTATATCAGGGTGTCATTTATTTTGAAATAAATGCATCGAAAATCAGATGTGAAAGCTCTCTGCATCATGCAAAACTTTTTATGAATTTCATTATAAATGTTATGTTTCTCTGTGCAAAATAAATTCGATGAATTTACAAAACTATATGGCAGGAAGTTTAAATTCTCGTGAAAGTGCATCGTTGCACTTCTATGGTAAACCGAAACTACATTCTAGTACGATAAACGATAAATATTCGCGGGCTTTACCTGCAAAAGATCGGGGCCCCTGTTTTCCAAAAGAACGTTTTTGTAAATGCCGTTGATTGACTATTAGCCCATCCGCGTAAATTTCAACGCATATTCGCGGAGCGCATTCATTTTTGGAAACGTGTCGAATGAGCTTTAACGCGATTTAACGAAATACACAAATCGATAGCGCGGTTACTTCACCGTGAATCATTGAAAGCATTGTGTATTAATTACGCACGACTGTGTGGACGCAGATAACGCCGGCTATTATATGTGTGGAAGATTCGGGTTTCAATAAAATTATAACAATACGAAGGAGAATACGCGAATTCAGAAATAATACAATGAGCGCGACATGATTTTAGTAACTCATTTAGTGTTAACATACAAAATTGTACGTGATATACGTGATTCATTATACGCGCGTGCGCTGCAATTATTTCAGCAAAATAAGCTTCTAATGTACGTACATTTATTTTCATTCTAAATATTAAACCGTTGCGAACGTAATTTTCTTTAAATGTGAACGTTACATTTGTAAATGATCCTCACGAGCTTCGGAATTCGTATATCTTCTTTTCTAGAGCTTCTTGACACTGAATCGTATGTCTTGCTCTTTGAAAATCCCAAAGGAATGTCGCATCACAAGCGAAGGGGTCTCGCCAATGCGACAAAGCTGAACCCTTCGATCCCGTTCCGTCGCCAATATTTCACCCTAACGATCATAAAAACGGAGACTAGACGGACGCGAAAAACAATAGTGTATAATATATATAATACACTCTCTCGCTAACGTAAGAATAGAATAAGATGTACCTCATACAATTTCGGAATAAAGGATCTCCTTAAATCTTTCATGAACGAAAGCTCAATGAGAAACGTTTCGTATACACGGGGGCGTAACGTAATTTGTCAAACATTCAATTTTCAAAGGCTAACGATACCCGGAAGATATCGTTGCAGCCGAGATCCGAGTCAGACGCTAAATTGAAGACTACGGTCCTCCTCTTTTCCACAATGCGAGTGCGTAAGACGGTCGATGAACCTTGTAATTTGGTAGACGGCGGGGGAAAAACGAGAAGTTACGGAATGATCTTCGTTTTGACGAGGAATTCACGTTTAAGACGTTCCCGTGCGCGCGCGCGCGGCACGCTCTTTTCGCTCCCGTTCTCTTTCTTAGGCAAACGGTAGGTATTCTCGACGATTGACTAAAAACTGATTTGCATTTAAATTACAGAACGCCTACCTATGCAGTTTCTCACGGTGAATGAGGGTTTTAATTTATCTGTACTCTCAATCCATTTCAAGATCCTCTCCTTTTACCTTTGAATATAATCTTATCATCGCGAGGTACCCGGGAATCCGCTCGGAATGCTCGTTTTAATATTCATGATTTATTGTCGGTGACTTCGTGGATTCGCAAGAAATGAATTCGAATGCGCACGGTTTGAACTTCGAACCGGGGAACCGGCTCGTCTTAATAGATTTATAGCGGAAACTTGCGAACAAAAATAGCGAAAGCGAGAAAAAGCCGATGATACGGGGGATACGCGCAAATAATGGCTTCGGGATGAACTTCCAAAATCTTTAGCGTCACGTACCCTTCGCGAGATCGTGCAAAACGCAATCGATACGAAATCCCATTTAAATGACGTTTGAAGATTCCGCAATCAATTCGAAATGCGTTGTCGAATTATGTTGTGCGGAAAAGATGTTTCCGCGTAAACACGCGACACAGGCGGGCGAAGCAGGTGCGAACGTACAATACGTACACCTGCATACACGGCCACATACTCGAACGCAGACACCCGCATACGCGTTAGTTATTGCAGGTACACGCGAATACTGTTGGCTAGAACAATGGATGGAGCGGACCGCGATATCCACACGCTATAGACTATAGGATGACGACAAAGAGCGGCTTTTCGGGTATAAAGGATACCTGGGAAGGGCCCTGGAGGATCGCGCACGTAAATCATCGTTATAGGAGCCGGAACCGTGCAAAGACTTAAGCCTGACGAGATCTCGCAATTAGAAAGCACGAACGCAGAATTTTGACGTCGGAAGTTGTTACGCCGCGCGGAATTAGTGTAATTTAGATGATACAATAATCATCCGTTATCGCGCGTAATCCAAGCGAGAAGCTTACGCCGAATGTCGTAGATATTTCCGACGAGGATACATCGGCGTCATTATGCAACATTACGTCCCGCAAATACCGCGTCGTTATTTATTCGGTGGCGATATATTAGTTTTACTCAATTTGGTAAGATTAAAATCTCAACGTGCCTGAAATCGCGTGAAGCGGAACGCGGCCTTGCAAAGAGTCGGTTCCAGTTCTGTGAGCATCGTCACGTCGCGCGGAACAATCGACTTTTTGCGAATGCAAAAAATTACATAGAGAGTGGAACTATTAAAAAAAACGTTCGCTCGCGCAACGACGTTGCAATCGGGACATTTTGCAAACAGCACTGTGGAAACTCGGTTTTTAGACGTGCCCGATTCAATCGGTTCGAAAGGAACGAAATTGAAAACACAGTTTGTAATATCCCATTTCGCCTTATCGGGCTTTTAACGGATTTTTCGTAAATGTTAATCGATATTGCAACAAGTTACTGACGCTAATGATCGCAGTTACCTTAATGTATTGAGATTTCTTTATTTCTTTTGATTTTGTGTTACGTTAAAAAAATATTATATAATTTCGCATGTTAGCAAGCGATTTGCATCCTCGTCTTTAGATTTATCTTATCTAAAGACTTCTACAGAGACAGTTAATAACAAATGTGGACAAAGATCCTCCCCCTCGCGTTAACGATTTATGCTCGTCGTCAGTATGTATATACACGTACACATGTATAGCATATAGTTACATGAGGCAGCATATATCTCGCCGAGAATTATAGGTGCAGCCTGCGAGTTAAGACGCTTCAGCAAAGAAGTCGTTGAAACCTCCGTCGTTGAAAAAGAGGATCGTGACTTCCACAGCGGAACGTGTTTACGGCGTTAGGAAATGAATGGCATAAACGTCATACGATACGGCACCGAGACCCATAAAGTAAGATTATCGCAGGAATTTTATGACTTACGAGTAATACGCTGGTTACGCCGAGCGAACGTTAAAACTCAATGCATAATCTTGTTAATTGAAACGAAATTACGGCTGCCTTTGGGATTATATCGCGTTGCGTAGATGAGTGCAAGGGATTCGCACCACCGCGCCGTGCCATTATATTTGCAAATTTTTCAATCTGCGAAATGGAGAGGCTCCACGACCGGGCTCGGAATGAAACGATCGAACAGCGGGATCGTCGTAAGACGAATGCGCATCACGTACAATTTAACACGTTAATTCCAATGAGTGAGCCTCCGCGATAATATTGCCGTTCCCGCAATTGCCGCGATCAATCACTTTCAGGAATGACATCAAACGCAACATGGCAATGAAGTTACGTAACAATTATTGAGATTGGTATTGATCGTATGCTAATAATCGACGAGAGATCAAATTACAACTATCTGAGAAGTTTTGTTCTCTTTTGCGATGAAACATTGTTTCAGTACAATTAATAAAATTGAACGGCGTAATATTATTAATATTTTTATATATAACGATTAAACTCTCAAAAAAATCAAAGATGCATATATATATATAATTATTAAGAAATCTAACAAAGATTAATAAAAAATTAGTAGGGTAACGATGGAACAGTTAACATGGGAAGAGCATTATAGAATATATTCCGCGTATCTTCCTATAAATGGCGTTTATAATGATTGATTCACCTCTCGTTTAAGAACTAATTTGCGTCGTAATTGTATAATCGAATGCTCGATAAGATCATCGATACCAGGAGAAGAAGGGAGAGTGGCGCAATCGATAAACGTGAGCCTGAGAATCTTATTATAACGAAAATGTACTTATACAGAACTGTCAGAGAAAATTAGGCTGGGAAGTGGTTCGGACGGTCGGCCGCACCAAAGCCTTCCCTGGACCACTTGCGCGAAACTTTAATCGTTACCCCGTTCCTTCGAAAGGACGTCAGAATTAAATGCGAGAACGGAATCCTTATGATTAATTCAACACATTATCTTCGAGAACCGCCGGAAGAAATTTAAATAAAGAAACAGTTTCGCTTACACGGTTCCTCACTCAGACTTCCTCTCATTGACGGCGTTTAAAACGACTTTTCTTGGATTTTCTAGAGATTTTTAGTGAATTTGTTAAACTGATTAACGCCGCCCGGTAATGTGCAACTTACATCTATTTCACATAAGCGGACACATGAAAAATATATGATTCATATAAAAACTGTTCATCATGATTCTTTCGAGAACGATTACATTATTGACGCAAATGTCACAAGAAATACGATTTATTCCCGTTAATAAATATTCAGTTTTTTCTTCAGATTTTTTTCATATTGTTTAAAATATAGAATAAATTCCAGATTTCTAGAAAGCTATATAAATTAACTCGTTCAAACAATACAAACGCAAAAACCGCGCAGAAAAATGCACGGTTTATAAGAAATACTGTTGAGATTTTATCGGAAACCGCCTACACATTATTAGCAATTCATCAAAAATACAATTTATCCATGTCACAACGGATTATGTCTGTATCAGTAAATATTACGAGCGAAGCGGTGGCCGAACACGATCTGGAAGAGGCCGAGAGTTGGCCTGAAATTTTCGATGAAGTTGGTTTGCTGGATGGTGGCGGTCGACAGGTCGGTACTACTGGAAAACTGCCAGAATCAAGCGTGGAGTGCAGCAGCGTCCAGATATTCACACGCGATCGTTTCGAAGTGACTGAACGTGAAGGAAGAGAAAAGAGAGAAGAGAGAGAGAGAGAGAGAGAGAGAGAGAGAGAGAGAGAGAGAAATAAAGAAAAAGGGCATTTATAAGAACTATCCCGTCGAACATCTCCCTCTGTGTTCTCACGTCCGTTACCCTCGCGTTTAAGATAAAGTGGGCTAAAGCTAGTAACGTGAACTTGCTTTCTCTGGTTTCTCTGTTCGCAAGCAACTCCGCTTAAACTTCAGATCAATGCTCGCAGAAATTGCACGGGAGTTTAAACGGAGCGCCCCGGTCTTATCGGGAAATGACTTTCATTCCCGAAATGATCCGAACGCGAGCCTGACGCAGTTCAAATTTTCGATCGACCGTAGCTATATGTGCATGCAACCGGACGCTTATATACTCTTCTTTTTCGGAGGTTTACCTGAGAAAGATACGTAAACTTTGATCTTCGCCGCGTTCTCCTCTGTTTGCAGATACGAGTGAAATTCCGCCAATTTTGCAATGTGATTGGATAGACGCGTATTGGATACGGTATTTACGATAACTCGATTATTTACGATAGCCTCGTCTTGTTAGCCAAAGACGATTACAATCGCTTGACATATTGCGGTCTCTATGTACCAAGTGCAGCTATAGTTGCCTAACTGGAAATGACGTCGTAATAACTCGAAGCAATCCTCGAGTGCAGAGACGCTTACTACTAGTTCACCGAACCGAATCATCCGCTATCTCGCCCGTACAAAAGGACGAGAATGACGTTTTCTCGCGACACTGATTCACGCGAAGCAGACAGTCGCCTTTGTCAATCTGGCCCTATGTACTTTAGCAAATTTATTTAGAAAGAGATAGATACATATATATATATATATGTTTTTGTATACATAAAAGAATGAGAATTAAATGTTGCCTAGTTACTCCGTTATTCGGCTCGAAGACAATCGTATTTATTATTCCGCATCTCCCGCCACCTTCGATCGATCTTTTTTCTTTTATTCATTTTACTTCTCTCGTGTTGCCTCTGTTTTTCTGTCTTTCTCTTTCTTTTCTCCGTCTTCCACCAAAGCGAGGGAACCGTGTGGAATCTTAACGCGTCCTCTGCCATCGGTACAGTTTAACTTTGGTAGCAGGCTGAATTCCTAACTAGCATAATCCGCGCTGTTGCGCCAAGCGTACCGGCCAATTAGTACAAGCTCAGCACGCGAAAATCCTCGACGAAGAAAAAAGTTCAGACGAGCTGTAAACGTTCAAATTAATAGCGCGACATGCGCGCGAGTAATGAAGCGATTTCGCGTTTTATCAATGTTCCCATAACGAATACCCTGATTGAATGAACGTATCGTTATCGCAGGAAGATATATCATAAAATAATGTTATTTCATTAAAACGAATATAATCACGGTGTAAATAATACCGGCGCAATTATCGAAACGTCCCTATAGCAAATTAATTACTAAGACGGATATCATAAGCCTGTAATAACGATAATTCATAATTATTCACGTCGGCTGTAATAACGTGCGAGAAGATACGTTCGTATATTCGCGCTCTTCCTTTAGAAAAGCTCTACTTCCAGAAGTTATTTTACGCTGAGAAAACGACAAAATAAAATAGCAATCACGAAAAAATATTTCACAGAGGGAAGAAGTCTCTCGGCATACACTCGGTCCGCGGTTTCGCCCGTAGCAATACGAAAAAGGAGCCAAGAGATAGGTGGCCGGATATCCGACTTAATCATCCTCCTTTATTAAAGTAATTTAAGTATCTAATTATTATATGGAAATTTCCCTCGGGTTGCAAGGACCCTTGATACAATTTTTCTTGCACAAGTTCGGATCTTCCTCCGGGGCAATTCGCTTTTTCCCTCCCTCTCTTTCGTACGCGCTCGCGGTCCGGTCTCTTTTATATTGAATGCTTTAAAAGTTCACCGGAACTTTTGTTCTCCACGTGTAAAATTAACCCTCTTTCCGTCCGCTTGGTCTTCTTCTCCTCGACCATAGAACCTTCCTCTTCCATCTCCTAACGGCGAACATTATTCTGATTATGTCATCCGCTACATTATCATGATAAGATCGCTGACGGACGATATAATGCTATGTTTAACGATGTCGTTAGTGCCATGAAACCGAAAAACTTCTTTTTTTGCCGCACTATACCCCCGTGAACCTAATCCTCATATCGTATCGCGAAAATTTCGTCCCGATCGCGTATTATTCGACGGCACCCTGAAATACGCTTCGCGAATCAGTAGTAAAGTCAAATCTTTAAGAGAACAAGCGCGCGCGATATTTTCATTACACACAGCTGGTGGCGGAGAGCTTTCATACTTTTTCTGAACTGCGAACGCGCGCGACCATGTACTTTCCGCGAGTTATTTATCGCGACAACATGCAATGTCGGTCGCAAAATAACGTGTTCGTTGATACAAACGTTTGTATTTTACTTGGATTTTTACGCTTATTTGAGACGTGCGGATCTGAAATTATGGAATGCGCGTTAATAATAATTGCAACGAGGCGAAAACGAGATAATTGCATATTAAAAATTACAACTACCTACGTGTGCATAGTCATTTAATATCCCGTTTAGCAAAAAGCGAATATTCATTATACGATCTGTCTACCGTACAATCGCGCGCGGAGATCAAATTTTAAAATGTATTCATAATACCGCAAGAGGAGAAAACACAACTATGGTTTTTATTGAAAACTAATTTGATAATGGAAAAGATTCGTAGTGCTTATAACCCTCTGGAAAAGTTTTCCGCGAGCGAAGTCCGGGCTTTCGGCTTTCTAAGAAATTATATGCTCTTCACGAGCACTCGATGTTTCTCTCCCAGTTTCCATTTCGTCGAGCGCGCGCGCGCGCTCCTAGGTTTTCATTTCTTAAACTCACTCCCGGAGTTATCATGCTCGCAGGCAACACGGTGGTGTTGTGCGCAGGTAGTTCCCGACTTCCGGGATTAATGCGTTTCTGAAAACTATCTTGTAAATCATATTCGTCTAAAACGCGGAGAGAGCAATTTTCCTGTCGTAAATACAGACAGCCTTTATTTCGCACAATTTTGATTTACGCGAGCTCCGTTTTGTACAGATAGTTGCTGCTGGCGAGAGCATTAATCGCGAATATCCTAATAAAGCTACTCTGCTACCTGACTTGCGTACACTGCATAATCTTATGGGGATCGGCAGATCAGCAGATCAGCGCGATCTAAATAAAATATACATACAAATGCACGACTCTATAATTACGATACTCCATTCTCGAGAGATTAAGATCCTAATACTCTCCAAATTCAAGAGAAAATGTCAAGATTGTAATAGTCTGCAAATTATAAATAATTGATAAACGATATCATAATTTTCGCTTAAATCAAATATTCTTTAAAACGTAGCAATCTATGTCATTTGTTCGCGAAGAAATAGTTATCGAATTTCGGTAAACATAGATAGACAAGTCACAAAAGATTAAAATTGATGATTAAAGATTTAAAATTGATGCATTATAAAATATAATCAATAATACTAATGTCTCTTATTTTTTGGTTAATATTAATACTAATCTTTCTTTATTAAATAAATTGATACAGTTGAAATGTATCAATTTATTTAATAAAGAAAGATTAGTATTAATATTAACCAAAAAATAAGAGACATTAGTATTTGTGAATTATTTTTTATTTCTTCATTTATGTCTGTGTTATATATATAAAAATGAAAAGATCTGAAAGCATTATTTTTTTGCATCAGTTTACGTAATACATAATCTTTAAGTAAAAAGAGGCCAAACGTTTTGTAATATATTCTGAAAAAGATATTTAGGAACGGGAAATATAGAGAGAGGAAATTAAAGTAATATTCTTATTAACTAATAAATATTCATAATTTTCCTCTACTGTAGATACTAATTTATTTTATTTTATAAATGCATATAATATGCATAATTATCTTATTTTACTTATCATTGAACGTAAGATCTGAGAACATCACGAATTGAAATAAAAATAAAAGTTTCGAAAATATTGTTATAGTTAATTATAATTTTAATTTATTTTGGATTTCTGACTTTTTATTTATTTCGATATAAAATCATAAATTATACATCATAATTTTACGTTATAATTCAATTTTTATTTCAGAAATTATACGATTCAAATAAAATAATTAATGTATCATCGTGATGTTCTCAATTGTACGTCCTGAATATATTCAATTTTCATCATTTATATCTGCGAGATATTATTTTAAATTTCTGTGATAATCGATATATTTCGCAATTAATATTTTATCACATAATAAGACATTAGAAGATGTCAATAATTAATGAATTTTTCTGAGCTCCACGAATGTATGCACGATAATTGACTAGAACACGATTCAGGATTAAACCAATTTTAATCTATTTTAGCCTATTCACATTTTAAGGCAATGGATAAGAGAAATTCCATTTATTTCTGACACGTTCTCGATATGAGATATATATATGTATATATATATATATAATTTTCATAGATCCATTATTTTAATTAAAAATAAGAGGTACTTTAATACTCATCAGAGAGTAGGATGTACAGCGGAGTTGTAGACTGCGTTGCAGCTACGTTGATTTGTAAAATACAAACATATGCAAATTGTAGCGGCACTTAAAACGATTAATATTTAATTTCTCAGGAAATAATTATTACGCGCGTGAAAAGCAACTACAATTTCCGAGAAAATTTTTATAAGTTTTTACAAAATTCGTAAAACGATAATCTACTTTCTCTACGAGTGGATCAAGTAATAAATTAATTAATAAGATATTTACTTCATGATTGTTCCACCGTCGCTCGATGCCTCCTTCCAGATTCCTTCTCCTCTCATATTGTCCGAGCAGTCAGATTCCCGTCGCCACATTGCACTCGCGAAAACGGAGTTAATTAATATGTGAATTATTTATCACATTAGACAATTAGACAATTGCACGACACTTTGATTAGCATTTTCGATGTTCACGTGCGATTTTTAATACATGTTATATGCGTGACATTATATATACATCCATAAATATGCACAAATATTTGCTTCGAAAGAGATAAAGCCATCGCTTCAATACACTCGCGAGTCGAAAATCGTAAAAGTCGACAATGCGATCTGATAATTTTAATAAATTCAAAAAATAGTCGCATTTGATTCACGATATGTGTCGCGATTGCGTGTCGAACGGTAATACGGTAAAATAGCGTCTCGTGCCGAGACTGCCAGCCCGTTCGACTGACGCCAAAGAAAAGACACACTGTGACAAATTCATCGCCGTGAGATACGCAACGCGCTAAGGAAGAGACCGCCAGAAATGATGACAACGTGGATAAATGCTAATTGTAATAGAGCGGAGAACAATGCTAATATAAGGAATGATAGCCTTACATTAGGGATAACGTGACGACGCATGGAGCGACACGGGCTGTTGCCTGCCAGCTCGAGCGTCCGATGCGTAATGGTAGCGCGACGACCTTTCGCGCGCCGCGACACCGCAAAAAAACAAGCGCTTCAAAGGCCGACCGTTTGCCGTCGCGAAGTCAATAACGTATACCTTCCAAAAACGTTCACGCCGAATATTCCGTTCCTCGCGTTTTACGCCAATTTCCGCACACCCACACACACAAACGAGCGTTCGCGTCAATTTCCATAAATTTCACATTAAACGTAAACGATTATTCGAATAATAAAATTTTGCCATTTAACCCCGAGCTATTCGTGTGATATTTATTGTTGGTACTTTAATCTCGAAATTTTTTACGTTTTGAGAGGAACGAAAATGTGATTTTAAATAAGTAAAATTGATTTTAATAATCCGCGGAGAGAGTCGCGGTTGCGATATTGAAATGCAATTAAGTTGCCGCGGAAAATTAACGTGCCGATCACACAAGTCTCACATATTTTTTTTTCAGCTGTTAAAATCATTACAAATTATAAACCGTTAAAATTTATTACACGTACAATTTCGTTTCTCGCGACATAGTATTGATCGTTTCGTAAAACAAAAGATATTACGACCCCCCCGACATTTTCATTAGAATTTTCGACTCTAATTAATCTTCAGAATGTGCTATTAAAGTATCGCACGGCGGTTGTGGGATACCTTGTATTCCCGGAACGCGTAACTTTTGCGAAAGTGTGCTGGAAGCGCATTATTCATGGGGATTTCTCTAAATTCACGGCGCAACGTTGTAATTAGCGCATCGGCAAATAATTTCGGGAAAGTCTCTTCGCAACACTTCGAAAAATTCGACGATCAAACGGTAAATAAAAAAAATTAGTTAAGCATTACGAGCTATGACACATATGTACAAGTTTGAAGGAAACTTCAAACTGCTTCAGTGCTGAAGCGAAACGGGCGTGCTCAGAATTTTTATCTCGATTCCGCGTGTAATGCAACGATAAAACATTTAATATAGCGCGCAATATGAGCGTTCCTGTGTACAGAATGAAGGGAGATTTTCCGTTTAATGTTCCCTCGGCAATTCGATACGCCAGTTCGGTCAGTTTTTTTTCGTCCACAATGAGTTCGGGCATCGTTAGCGTTGTCGCGCAAAGTTCCCGAATCATGCGACAGAATCAGACGGTGGTAGAAGGCGTTTTTGCGTGCAGTTAACGCCGCGATTCCGAGATCAGCGGTCACTAATCCGCGCGAGAAACATTGTGCGCAACAAAATAAAGAAGTCGAGCGAGAAGTGGTGGAGGAACCGACGCGTCCAACGTTGCTTTTCTCGTTACAAACTCATTAGCCTAAGCGCATGTGCATATACGTATACGCTAAGAGAGAAATGTGGTTAAATTAGCTATAAACTGTAATATACTCTGACAGCAACGATTATTTACAGCCATCCTAACATGGGCAAGGCCGAATTTCCTTTTTTTTCCCCTGCGATCTCCAGGGAGACGGTCTTAATTAATTTTATATGCTCGCAATGTGTGACAATGTACTGTCAAAGTTTATTTGATAAACGGCAGTTGATAATCGCTTTTTGCGATTTGATTTTACGGGCGAGCGGTTAAAGGACTGTATCAGTTGCGAAATACTGTTATTAGTATTAAAAACTACCGTTATTAATAATTGTTATTAATACCATTATTAATTGTTATTAATAACGACAATGGATCTTAAATTTTTTATTTAATATCAAATAATAACAATTTTAAATATATAACTATATAACTATATATATATAATTCACATCCAGTATATAATTCCTTTAAATATAATTGCTATTAAAATTCGATATAATATATGTAAAATAACATTAATAACGTAGCAAAAAGTGCAAAAAGCACTCATCATTATGGTAATTAATTATACAATTTTTATAACGAATGTAGAAAAAAATTAAATAGGACCGGATTCTTGCATTACCGAATAAAATCGATACCGTAGTTCCTCACTAGGGAATATTCCTCACGGTTAATGAGGTGATGATGCGTCGTGATGCGTTGTCACCTCGGCGACGTGACCATGGCTTCCGGACTGGACAATTATCGACCATCTTGGCTTCCGGACTGGACAATTATCGACACTTACGCGTAACGGCTCAACGCCTAACCTTCTTCCACCTATTGAGCTTAAGAGCCTCTTCGTGCCTCTCAGGCTTTTTAAAAGCTAAGCTACCCGATAGCACCATATACGCGTTCTCGTATATTGCCCGCTAAATTCTAATACGTACCGTAGTTTCTGCGCTTTCTTTATTTTGATAGTAGGAAAAAAGAAAACGTTAACTTCTCTCTTTGAAAAATATAGACTTTATCAGATCGTACGCGAGAACGGTACAAAAACGCCTTCTTATTCTCGTTCCGCATTATCAAGGTATCATTCCTCGAATTCACGGTGTATTCACAACGCGTATTGAAATCGAGTCGCATCATCGTCTGACGGCTCGCGAATATATTTATTATACTTTCCGAAAGCGGCGTAATGAAATATCGATAAACACGAACGATCGCAAAACGGAAAGGTACCGTTGTCGATGGCACGAAAAGACCGGGGGAGTAGATACGGGTCAGAAAGGGACGAACAGATCCGGTAAGATCGCCTTCAGCGGATGAGATTTGCAATGGCGTGGCCGGTTTTGCCGACGTGATGCGTTGCATTATTCACTTCTACGCCACGGCAATGCGCGACCACCATCGTCCGTTTCGCCTGAAGCCTGTCTGAACCCTCCGCGGCTTTCGGACTAACTTCGACAGAGACTTTGGCATCGATACCGCAAAGTCACCTTTGACATTCGCGTGCGCCCGGTAGTTTCTGCACGGTACAATTAATTCTTTCTAAGTGATGATCGACATCAACCACGTCACACCGATAACGATTCTAGTGTCAATTTATTTTAGCGGCGACAATTTGCTAATATAAGAACATTTTCGTCTGCAATAATTATATAACGTAAACTATAAAATATATATTCTGGAATTTCTTGGAATTTCTTGATTTCTCATCTCCCGAGGACTAAATGATCTTTTGATATTTCCAGATTCATAGTAATTTAATTGTAGAAATAAATAAGGTAATTATAATGTATTTAATGCAATTAATGGATGAATGCATAGAAAAAGAAAAAAATATAAAGATTAAAAGGGAAGCTTACGCAGAATTTTATGGGGATTCATCTTTGTTATTCGCGTGAGACAAATCAAAGCTTTCAACGGATCAAGCGATATCACTTATCGATTCAATATTAATACGCTGTCATCAATAAAATACTCCGCTGCATATTAGAGAAATATTACGAAATCCAGGTCTTTATCTCTCTTTTCCTCTCTTTACCTCTGCTTTTCACGTATACGCGGTACACGCAAGTATTTCAACTATGTCGAGACTACAAAGTTCCTTTCGGTATCGACAACCACACGGACACTCGCGCGCTTTGACTCTCACAACGAAACGTATAAATGCAGCTGCGCATTTGACTCGGATTGAAATTTTCGTTGAATATTCCTCTCTCTCCTGATCTTCTGTCCTCTGGATTTCGGTCGAGATTTTCATGGTCCAATTCGCGCTGTTGTTCACTCCGATGATTCGCCACTGTGGCGAGTCTCCGGCAAGAGAAAGACAACATGTTCTATTTCTACCAAATTCTCTTTTACTAAACAAAACTAACGGTGGAAGTCTTTATAAAAGCGCGACGTTAAACGACTAATTCCTCTATTATAAATCTAAAAAGACCGGTGACTTTTTAATGCGTATCCTCTTGATTTATCTTGGCAATTATTAAATTCTTCTTCGTAAAAGTTTCGTTAGGGAAATTTATGCAACAGTCCGCCTGCACTTTCCCGTTCTTTCGTGGCTTCGTTGACAACTTCTTCGACTATTAACGAACTTTTAAATGTTTACAGAAAAAAGAACGAGCCCGTGTGCCGAATATCATTTCAATAGTAACGCTGAATAAAGCAGAGATGCGCATCGCGGCAGCTGCGCGGTTTTAAACGCGGCTTCGGTCGTAGTTAGCCGTAAGTTTTCGTTAGCTGAGAGAACGAATGGAAATTAATTTATGAAAGAGCAGTTTATTCTCGATTCTTAGCTAAGTAAGAACGCTAATGTTCGAGTTTACTCGAGTTATCCTCTCTGCTCGCTTTCGAGCGTAATGACAGTTGGGCGTCGCCCGATTCGTTAATGCTCCTATAAAAGAGAATCGCGATCTATGGCGATTGTTCATTGCATATTAAATATAAGCGAGTTAAATTGTTATTCAGTTCTAATTAGCTAGAGTACTTTTATCTTATTAAAAAATTAATGCGATGAATTACGAAGCAATTGCACAATTCAATGATGCATTTTTTATAGTTTATCTGCTGTTGTTAACGTTTGGAATTGTTTCCTCCTCTCTACTCTCAATAAATTATTATTTATTATTTATTTTCAATATTCAGCGAATTTTTGAAAATATTTTATATAAAAAAAAAAAATCAATTTAATTGGAGATATGTGTGTGTTGATGGTCTACGTGGAAGTACTTTTTTTCATGGGCTTTTCACAAATTAAATACCGCTTAATTGACCCTGTTGCGAGGTATATAATTCAGCATAATTTAGCATTGCGTCAACGATCTCGCGGATCTTATTCCGGAACTCGATTAAAACAAGAGTTCGTTATTTGTAGTAATGAAATTATCCTTCGTGAACATCGAAAGAAAAATCCAACAACGTTGTAAAGTCGTAAATGAGACAATGATAACAAAATTTTGAAATTGTCTGACGAATCTTCTACTATTTGCTGTGTTACATACGAGTGTGCAATAGAAATAAAAATTAACGTTTTTATTCTTGACGTACATTTATATGTAATGCGGTTGCAGACGGAAGTTTGTTCGATGGTTTCAAGGATTTGCTTAAAATTAACATTATACATAGCTGAAATTTTTTAATTAATTTGAGACACCAATAATTTTTTATTAAAAATACTAATTTTTGTTTTACTTTTTACTTTTATTAATTATTTCTTGTAATGTTGCGTTACGCGTTGTTAACATATGCTATATACGTTGGAGTCAGAGAGGCGTCGGGAAGATAAAAATCACGAAAGTTGGCGACATCTTTCAAGGGTGAGGTGATAAAATATATTAAAGCTCAACGCGGGCAATTTGTGCAAAAGATTTGTCGAAGTAAGCTGTGCGCTTTGGCTTAGAAAAGCTGGTATTTTTCAACGCACGCTTCATTATCTTTGAAATCGGAGTAGTTTCCAGTCGGTGGAGCACATTTATATCGTGGTGCGCACCGTGCTCGTGCGTTAAATCGTTGCCTTTATTCAAGGCTCGATGCGCGACTAATCATTTATCTCGCAAAATCAACCGGTCAGCCATAACGTCATAGAACAAGTTAAATACAATCACGTAAATAATCTCATTCTATTTCCATCGATTAAATCCGCAATAAAAGCTGATATTACGCATAGAATCTCTACGCACAAGCCCGCCCCGTTATGTGCATAACGGCTATAAAATAATTGGCTTAATACAACTACACAATATGTTTTTGTCCGCCCAGATTTATGGACCCACTATTGTAATTTTATTTTTATTATTAATTTAATCTCCTAGACTGTATTTTATTGCACGTCAAGTGTAATAACGGCAACGGAAAACGAAAACTGTTTGCACTGTACAAATAGCAAAAATAGTAATTGATGTAACCGTTTGTATATGGAAAAGATAAAAATTACTCTGCAAATATAATACCTGTTCTCTTTTTTCTATATATTACAAGTATCGCGACACGCTCTCGATGCCGAATAAAAATAATTGAACGAAGAAATTAATCACTGTGTTCCGATGCCGTGATTGAAATGATCAATCTCATCAGGAGTTTGTATTATTGGAGAAAGGAGAAATATTCGTTCAATCACTCGTAGGATAACCAAGTAACGAATAGTATGCTAATCCGAGAACGTTACGGCGAGACTCTTCAGCGAATCGTTTCGAACTTTTCGAATTGCAACCGGGTCTGCCTCGTCGGTTAGTGAAGAGCGGTAGTATGTTCTCTCCCTTGGAGAAATCCACGAGAGAACTCGCTCCAACGTACCAATAAGAATGTTTCGCGGAAGTTTCGCCGAGGCCGATCAGTGTACTCGCGATGTAAAATAAATCTCGACCTACCGCAGACTTTGATCCCTCTATTTCCGGGGCGAAACAAAACCGACACCCTTAATCTCAGAAAGTGTATATGATACTTTTTTGAAAATACACTTTTATTTTATTAGAGATTTATATCCACGGAGCTGTGCCTCTATCTGCTTGTACGTATTACAAATCGTATTACGAACTGCAAAATCTGGGATATCCGCGAAAAAAGCTGCGATACTCGCTACGTATACATAGTACACGTATACGGATTTTTGGACTACCGTGTGTAAATTCACGAAATACGAGAAAATGCGCGAAAAAAATCCGTGATAGCGCGGAATTGCGCAATAAAATATTTCCAAAGATTTTTCCAAATCGAAATTTTTGACAACAGATAAACGTATGTGGCATCGATCTCTTTCGTGTCTTTAAAAAAAAAAAATCTTACAAGTTCTCACGATTCGAGCTAAACCTATAACGACGCGCTGCATCCCTATAGAAAATCAATCTTGATTACGACGAAACGCACTTTCTAACTGGTTAAGGGTTGGTCGCGCGTGCATCTGCGCGCGAGGACGTTAGTACCTACGTTTTACAATATTGGATGCACATTCTAATGGAATCGGCTGTCCTACACACTGGCTGTTGGCAGTGAGGATATCTTTTCGTTCCAACATCAAATAAAATCGAATGGGGCCATTTGCCGAACAATCGCCGCTCTTTTCCGTCGTTGTCCTCGTCTTAAATGAGACGCCCGAATAAAAAACAGTGGTCGCAACTTAGTAGCCACCGATGGAATAACTGTCGGCGACGCTTTTGCCTTTTGAGTTGCGACAAAGTCGATGATTCGCTCGTACCAAAATCAAACTGAGAAAAAGGAACGCGGAAAAGAAAAGGACCGGGTAAATGCGGAGAGGAGAGAAGCTCGTGGATCTTGACGACGACACAGACGCGAGTGCATGCAGCACGGTAATCCCGAGGGAGAACAATTTTATTTGTTCCATCAAGAGCACATTCCCTCTTCGCCTTTATCCATTTCGAACTCGATTCTCGGATCACCTAGCTACTACCCGTTGCTCGACTCGGTTCATCTCGTCATCTACACGTGATGCATAAGAATACCATTTTACGCCCTACGTGCACCTTCGAAACGAGAGCGTCTCGTAACCGTCTGTATTTTATTAATAGCGTTTTTTTTTTATGAAAATCGATTTATTTTTATTGCGCTCCAGATACCGTTCAAGAATAACTCTTCGCTGGGATACAAACGTAAAAACAATGAATGATCAATGCCGAACTCGATAATGGCGAGCACGCAAAGCTATTCGCGTCTGCATCTGCTCGTTAAGCGAAGTAGAAGGAATAATCGTGACTCGTTAGCCGCTACCGAGATTCCGCGAAGGCTCTTCTCTTTCTCGCTCTCTTTCTCTCCCTCCTCCCTCTCTCCCTCTTTTTTCTCTTTTCATCTCTCGCGCGCTCTGCCATCTCGCTCTCTTTCACGCCGAACCGCGTTCCCGTCATGCATATGAATGAAACTGTTTTGCCGCGAGCCGAAAAAACGTCACGCTGTTAAACGACTCGCGCTTATTCATAGCTGCAGTCAACCGACACCATCCCCCTGCTACCATCCCCGTGGTGAAGCTTCGAGAGACGATAATTCGAAGCTCGTTCCAGGCATTCCCTTTGGGCCCTTTGTACGCTCGCGATATCGTTTCGAAGAGCGGCACACGTATCCTCTCATCTCTTTCACCGATGCTCGTTCATCAAAACAAATCGGCGGTCCTGCCGACTTAACGAGGAAATAACTTTGTAACTATGCAGTGAATGGTCTTGACCGCAAACATGTAATATCCATGAAATTTAATTTAATTACAAATTAGAATGAATTAAAATGTATCTTTTATCATTTTTCATAACTACAGTTTTGTATTTTCATCGTGAAATATTAAAACATATTCGCGCGCTCCTACATACGAGAGTTTTTCTTGTTTTGTTATTTCACGTAAAATATGAAACTTTTTGTAAAACGAGTTAAATCGATGGCAAATAATATGAAATTTATTTTTGGCCATTCATCCGTTTTCGCGCGCGTAATTCACAAATTTTTCAATGTGCGTTTTATGAGAATCAAAAATGAGGGAAATATGAAGATCGATCACGCAAGTGGAATGTATTCAAGATATGTGTGCGTGTACATTCCTATTGCAAAGATTTGAAAAATGTTCATTTTAATGGTTGACGTAACGTGAATATTGGTTACTGCCGAAGTGTTACGTGCCCGGAGTCTCGAGTAGAAGCACGTACGGTAGAATGTATATACACATCATAATACATATGTATGTATATACACCTTGTAAGATACAACATGAATGACGTCGCTTAATATCGAGTGTGCAACGTGAAAAATGTAAATTCGCGCGATCTCCGCGAACGGGTACATTGATTCCTTCGTGCCATATTGTCGCATCGCGCAAAGTTCACTTTACGCGCCAGATACGCGAACGCCCGGTTCGCGTGTAATTTCACGTTATTTTAGCTCGGACAAACTTTTTAGACAAATTGAGTAACGGATCGTGCATTGAATGCAAATCACAGCGACATAACGCGATAGGACCCGTTTCATTTCTCCTTTTTTGCGGTGAAGTTCGGCGGCCAAACTTATGCCGCTGAAGTTATGCCGCGCGTACTCCCATGATTCCGGCCCGTCGTCGTCTATAGGATGCTAGGAAAAGTTTGCTTTTGACGCGGTGGGTTGCACGTGACGAATTCAAATCAGGCGTAAATACTTAAAGCAAACACTCCGCGCGAGGGTGGAGGGGGTGCAACTTGGTTTTAAAATAAAGCATTAGGAGCTCGACGAGCGACGACGGGGTTGTTAAGAAGGGTGGTGTTGCTGCCCGGACCGGTCTGTCTTTCAAAGTTTACGGTGAACTTTGCGTAAACTCACCGAGTTTAGCAGTGAACTAGTTCATTGAACGCAAATCGGTAGCCACAACGAATGAGTCACGGATATTTCGATTGTCCTTCGAAAATGAATCAATTCAGATTCGACAGAATCAGAAATAATCCGGCAAGATTATCGGAGTATCGGTTATTAAATAAACTCGAAATTTATATGAAATGCGATGAATTACATCGTTTTAAATAGGCGAGACATACGCCAAATTAAATATAATAACCATAGATTTAAAACCCATCAATAGATTGATTATACGTGCTCCAAAGAGGACTCGTTATACAATCCACAAGAGAGAATTTAATTTAATTTGTACCTGGAGATAGATCTAGCGATTTTCGAAATGTTTGATCCTCATTACAAAAGCAATCATATATCTTGATATAATTTATGCCAATATCTGCGATAGATTTTTATACTACTTCTTATTTTTTATTGAAGTATTTTTATCTTCTCTAAATATTCCTTAAAAATTATCAACGTAGTATTTTGCTTTTAATGCAAATAATAATAGTCGATTTAATATTCATCTTTTTATTTGAGAAAATAAAATTGTCAAGCTTCAAAAAATCTTCTGTATCGGAAAATTCTTTCTATATATATGTAGCTAACGGCTAAAGGCAATATAAAAGAGGCAAGTAAGTTCTCTTTTTTAACTCACGACTAAGAACAGAAGAATCGCATTTGAACTTTTATATCTCCTTCGATCAGATACAAAAAGAAATCGATAACTATACGTTATTACTGAAATTGCAAAAAATGAAATGATGTTATTTATAATAAAAAGCTAAGATTTAATTATATCAGAAAATATTTTTTTACTGAAAGTTTTTTTAAAATATTTAAAATATGATTGTGTCTAAAATGATAGAGACGTTATCCAATGATTTCATAGTGGATTTGTGTGTTGTAAATTAATTAATAATATCCTCAAAGTCTATAAGTAATAAGCGGAATTTAACGAAGATAAATCTCCGAGTAATGAAGAGTGCAACGTAGCCGTCCAGATGAACCTTATTGGCGTAATATCAAACGGCTTTGTTCGGTACAGGATGAGTTTTTAATTCACTAATAATTTGAACTAAAAATCTAACAGTCAGGTTTAAATCAGAAGCGGAAATTTTATCTACAGTTTTCTCTTTCAAAAGATTAATTACAATAGGTACACAGATGAATGCACTCACTATTTCAAGCTCGCTCTCAATTGATGAAAATGAAAAATTTTATCGAGCGATATATAGCCAGGAAAATATGTAAATTATTATTGAAAAAATATTGTAAACCAGGAAAATTATTAAAAAACGGGAAAAAAATAGAAAAACATTAATCCATACTGGACTTTCATATACACATACATCCCGTAATGTGATATAAATTCGAATCGAATTAAAAGAGTTGTTAATGAACGTCAGTGCCGTCAGCGTTCTACATCCAGTACCTGACTGGGCTTGTTCCCACGGAAAGTATATATATATATATATATATATATATACGAAAAGAGCAAGAGCGAAAACGATTAAGAACATTCCGCCACTTACCTCGCACGATGAGCTTGATCATGGCTTCCGGCGCATTCCGGTTGTTCACGAGACACTCGTACATACCGCTGTCGGCGGCGGTGACGGGATGCAGCTGCAGCGAATAATTTTTCAACGACAGGGACATTCTGTTCTGTTCCGTTCGCCGCACGACAGTCGTGCTTCTACTCTTATACTCGAGCAGTCGCATCCCGTTTGCCCGCCACTCGAGCATCAACACCAGCGAATCCTCCGTCACCCCCGGACAGCCCAGCGTGACGTTCTTCCCCGCCTCCACGACGACGTCCTCCACCAATGAATTCATGGCATCTGCGAACATAGATTCTTTCGTTACATTCGTCGTAACTTGGCGAACGTTATCGTTGTAATAAAAACAAACGTGATCGCAGGACTGCGGCAGAAATGAGAATCAAGGAACGGAGGATAGGGATGGGTGGACAGGTTCCGCGACGGATTTCACCTGCGTCGGGACAATTTCAGCGCAGAGCGAATAAAATCCGTGAATGACCGGACGTTCTTCGACTTTACAGCGCGTCACTCCCGTTTTCTCGTAAGATCGGATGTAAAAGAATTCTGAACGGGGTAGTGCGCCGTCGTTTTTCTTCGGCTCCGCACGCTCTCTCTCTCTCTCTTTTTCTCCAAGAAAATTTCAACATTTTTTAATCATGCGACACAAACGCGTGATCCCGCGCACAATGGCGAGCTGCTCCAATTCTTTCCTAGTAAACGCTCAGAATATACTTGATGGGATTAATGTACGCGCGAGTACGATCAACACCGCTGGCCGGATAGCTTCCGATCGACTTTTAAAATTTCACGCGGCCGCGCCGGATCGTAATTTGCAACGCAAAATATACGACGCCCTGGCTTGCGCGCGAATAAGTTCCACAGTTACGCCATATTGCATCGCGGAATTCTGAATATCTAGACATTCAATTTTCTTTCTAACGAGTTCAATTTTTTTTTCCGACGGGAATACCTTCGACATAAACGCGCGCGCGCCACGTATGCACTACTATTTCGCTCTCTTTCCGGCCGCGGAACATCGTCTGGAAAATCTATGAAAATCCATGCATGAACAACGGACGACAGAGCGAGAGTTCGCACGTGATTTCGTAAGCACTATAGACATATATGTACACTGCGAATATGCTATGCTGTATCGCGGGGCGAACCGTCGATCGTACGTGGCGAAACCACGCCGGACATCACAATGCGGTAGGTCATCGCGAGGTAATTCACGAAGGGATTCCCTCCGCAATCTCTGGAAAGCCCTCGGCAAGCTTTCGCTACGCGGATCTCGCAGCAAAACGGTATTCGGATCACGCGTACGTATTCATACGTGCATAAAGTGCAAGTTCAAACCTTGCCAAGCATGTTCCTTTAGCGCATCCGGTCTCTCTTTCTCTTACGATCGGCATAAATCACGACTCGCCCTTTGAGCTACGTCGTTGGATGAGTAACTACCCAACATCCCGTTCGTCCACCTTCGCAAACGCGATAACAAATTTATCGCAAAATAATATTTCCTCGCTCTTCGAAAAATCTCACGATAAATTCTCTTTCATTTCGTTGAATTCTAATTTTTTTTTCATTCTTTTTTAAAATTTATGTGCAAATATATTCTGATTCTCTCAAAGTTGTAAATTGATTATTTTTATAGCAGAATGTTTATCCAAGTCTATTTCTCTCTTTTTCTTTACTTAATTCTTTTATCTTTCAAATAAAAAAAGCATTTTGCACTGCATTTTTTACGAATTACAATTTTATTTGATCGATGACCTGATTAGCAGAAACAATTTCAATTTAGCCATTTTATGTTAACATCATGGAGAGATTAATTTAGAATATTATTTAAAGTATTATTTTTCATATGTGTCATAATAAATGAGATTTTTTGCGATAATGACATTTATAATCAATAAAGCGCTCTTATAAAATATGTCAAAGACTCCCATTTTAGTTCGTTAATCAATAAAGCCATCATAACTCATTCTGATGGCTCGAAATAGGATACTTGAATTAAATAACGCGGCTCTTTATTAATCATGAAATATCAAATCAAGTTGTCCAATATATTTTTAAGTATCCAATATCGATTGTGAATTTTCCCATTGCCTGCAAAAATTCGCAAATATATATATCGAAAATAAATTATATATTTTCCCTTCTGAGGTTACAAATGTAGGCTGTGCAACTAAGAACTTTAAATATACCTAATGTATATATTTCTATATACATCTATGTATGATATCGATTTAGTTTTAAAACTAAATTTCTTCAAATGTAACGTCAAAGTTACTCACGAAATGAGTTGAAACGTTTCATGTCGGAAAATATCTCAACGGAATTTTAAAGCATATGTTGCTCCTCAAAGCTTCCTATATACTTCTAAAAACTCTACATGCACTCGCCCTTACGTTTAACATCATTACGTTTCATCATCAATCTACGGAACCGTAAGAAGTACGTTGGAAACCCCGGCAGCTCTCGATTAGCTCTCGACGAAACACCATTCTATGAATAAAAAAGCATGCGCAGGAAAGATTAACGAAAGTGCAGGTCGAAATGAACGCAACGAGAGCGCACAGCGGGAAAGTAATCTACAACTGTTAACGACGTCGATCGTTTCGATAGCCACGCGCGGTGCGCGACACAAAAGTCGGAAGCAAAAAAGTGACGTAAACGGAAAAGGAAGGAAACGACGTAAACGCACGGTTGCAACCGCGCGATAACGATAACGCGTTCGCAACGAGACTCCGTCAACGAGAATCACCGTCGTTTGTGCCCGTGACGACGACGCATTTGCGGTCGCGGGATGCTCGTAAAATCGACACGGCAGATTGCCCAAGAAAATAAAACTATAATCGCGCGCGTTTTGGCGTA
>JANQDE010000007.1:2658807-2701597 GCA_037157785.1 Cephalotes varians | reverse complement strand
AAAAGAAAACGCGAGAGAAATTCGCGAACAAAGGCGGAAATTTCCTCCCGCGCGTTTCGATCGCGAGCCAAATCCGCGAGCGTAATATCGAGGGAATGGTTTCCTGCTGTCCGTGCGCCTCGGTTCGCATAATTCCGCACGCCATTTCGTCGCGCGATCCATGCGAATTCAGAATATTAACGTCGTAAACTTTCATGACCTAATAACTAATCTCCGTCGTCGACGCGATTCGACGTTCGCGCACGAGTGCCCGTGTTTAGACGTCGATCGAACGAGCTGTGCGGTAAAATAATAGCAGTCGCTGAAAGATCCTGGCGCTACATGTGCGTTGTATTCTGCACGAACTTTGAAGTGTAATCGATATAATTTAACTACGCGGGGAGAAACGAGGAGAGGAGAAGAACGGGAGAAGAAATCTCCGAGGATCGTCGTACAATCGCGGGCACACGCGCGACGCGTTCCCGAACTTCGAGTCACCCTCTATCGCGTGTTGCTTAGTCCGGAGGGTCCATTTCGCGCGCAAGTTGACATAATGTAAAAAGTTTCTCGACGGTGGATAACGCCCGCCACCGTCCCGCGTCCTGACGGAAAAATATATTTCGTTCATCCCCGATCACGCGGTGTGATTTTGATTCGCGTTCGACTTGCGCGCGTCTCACCGCGCGGAAATGAAATTTCGCACGCGATTCCCTTTTTGTATCTTCGGGGAAAGAAACTCCGCACGCGAGAGTTTCCGAGCGAGCAACTGCGGCAGCAACCGAACGATGCGAACGCGCCTCGTTACTTCTCGAACTTTGTCAAAAGTACGTCGTAAAAAGTTTCCATACCGATTCCCACCGCTATGCTTACGAAAAACCATAAATTCCTTCTCCCTGGGGTAAAAAGAGGGGCAGGCTACGCGTAACGCGGTAATTTTTCGAATTTCACGGCGCACCGAGTCGCGCATCGAGCTTTTTCCCCATTAGATTGCTAAATTGCTAAGGATTTAATTACGGCACAAATCCCACCGTAATGTTTCGATTGTGACAGATTCGTGGAAAACGCGAATATTTACGTTCGCCGACTACAAACTGTCGGCCAATTATTTTATCCGGCTCTCAAGCGCGCTCGTTAATTATTCCTTACAAAGTGATATTCGTTATACTTCCCTAGGGGGATTAGTAGAGGCAAACGGCATCTTGAATCCCGCATGGGCCTTGAAATTTGCTTTAATGCTATAGGAATATTATGAGAGAACTTAATGCGCATCTCCATGTCGGTGAAATATGAGCTTTCAAGCAGCTATCTCTTTCGCCGACGTCGTGGAAGAACCTACCCATTATCTCGAATTCTGTTTAACAGTCTCCAGCGGGATTCAAAAAGAAAGCGTTGGCGACGTAAAGTTACTCCATGCAAATGCAAGTAATACAATGTGGTTTAGCGGCATCACTTTTAAATAATAAAAACGAATTGCTTAACACCTTAATATAACTGATGTAATGAATTTAATTAAAAAAAATGTCTATCTTTAATACACAGCTAACATAAATTCTCCGTAGTTTCAAAATTATGCATCGTGTTATTACACGGGAAGAACAATTTTGCTGAGAAATCTAAAATTTTGCTGGACACAGCAAATTCTGAAAATAATTTTGTCGGAACCTTAAACATAATAAGCAACACTGTAAAAAATTTTGATATTGTAGCAACTAGTTTGAGTTCTACATAATTATTTTGATAGTTCAACAAAATTACGTTTCTAATCTGTATCCAGCTGAAATTTTAGATCTTTCAGCAAAACCATTCTTTCCGTGTAGAATTCTTATTTCATGATATGCTAAATGCATTGTTTAGCGATCGTCAGAGGCAGCAATCAGCATCCTCGACCTGCGAGGCCGACCTAAAAATTGAATTTTATCCTCTTTTCCCCGGCAGGAGACCGGCTCGGTACGCCGTAAATTAATTTACGCAAATCTTCCGCGGCCATGAATTTTTCCAGCACTAATTTCCCCAGAAGCCACCACGCTTCGCGAGATACGGTCACACGGTCGAGGCAAGCCGTTACCACGGTAATTACCTTCCTACCTTCGTTCCACTTCGTCTTTTTGTCTCATAACCAAGTAACTATCTTAATTGCTTTTGCTTTTCTAACTCTGGATACTGCACTAAGTCCGGCTCGTTTTATACAGCGGAAGGCTGACCCCTCCTATCCCTTGAAAAACCCCCTGGTCACCATTGTCATTAGCGACTATCCGCGAGGGTTATCCTTCGTCCCGGGGGTCGATTTAAATTCGTTCTCCCCCGCCGTTCGCACTTTTCACTCTCTTTCCATCTCTTATCACTCCGTAACCCACAGCCGCCGATATTTTATCATTACATCTCCGAGGTTCTTTGTTTTTTATCGGGACGATGATAACATTGCAACCTCCGCGGAGAAGTCGAAGCGGCGGTCGCGAAAGGCAATCTTCCTAAGAGAATCTCAAACGATACGCGACGTCACCTCGTGCCAATTTTCGCTCCGTTAACCATCACACTGCGAGACGACGACCTTCGTTATTTCCCGTGGAAAATTTCACGCGAGAAGTAAGATCGAGCGTCGCTGCCGTTCGTTCGACACGAACGAACGTGACTGTCGATAACAGCGAGAAGCGTAAACGGTTTGTCGATCATTCTAATCGTAGTTGCAATTTTTATGAAACAAAAAGCTCCAACTGTTTTTATTGTAAGCGTTTATTGTAGCGTCAATAATGCCGCCAATCACCTAAAAGAAAAACATTATTATCGCTTCGTTACAATTAGAGAAAATTCGCCAGTCTTTTAGGAAGTAAGATTGGCTAAAGACGTGATGGGTAAAAATATCTCGCAAATTCACTCAGACTTTTTCATCTCTCTGCCGGTTGCCTTTCTTGCGGTGGTAAATCGCCGACAGCGGCGCTGCAAAAGCGCACGATTCCTCGCTCCGGGATTTCTGTCGTTTTCTTGCCGGTCATCAAATAGATAAGCGCGAAGCGTAACGCAAGTCTTCTCCAATTTTATGAAAGTAGGAGGATCTTGATACAGTTGATTGCCTTTCAGAAACTCCCAACATTAGTCGACAGACAAGGATTTATCGCGAGCAAGACAAGCTGGTTTTAATACCAACTCCCGAGAATTATTACACCGACAACTTATTAGCTTACAACGCTTGCCACCCGCACCTGGTAACAACTTCTCGTGTACTGTTACAACGTAACGCACATCTTACTCTCGCTCGAACGTTTCCTTGTGTCTTTTTCTTCCCTTTTTTCAGTTTCAAACGAACGTAGGAATACGTTCATAGATTACGATGCTACATGATATTTCCTCTTCACAATCACGATCAGATTGAATGCGCTATCAAGATCATCGTTTCGCCAAACGGCACCAGTGCTGACACGAGAGGTAATCATCTGGCAGCGGTAAATAACATTTTCATCGAGCGGTCGATCTGACAATAATAAGGAGGTCGTGCGATTATTTTCCTGGAAAGGCCGCGCGCGTTGGATGAGGCCGCCATGGGGTCGATTAATCATCGGTAGATTTCCATCAGCCGGGGCATATTTGCACGAACAAACGCTCGCCGGGGAGAAGAGCTCGTTGTGCGCGTTCACCGCAGCTCGCACGAATTTCTGTCTACGAGAGTTGAAATCGTCGTAAATCCATGAATGATTCCCCGGAAATTGTCCGTGTCGACGCGCAGTACGTAAACTCCTCCGTTTAATCGCCCGCTTGGTCAAACGCCCTCGTTAATTACTTTCGATTTAATTAGCGTTTACCCTCTTACACAGGAGGGAAGTGTCTCCTCCGTCCTCCTCTCTTGCGTTGTAAATCCATCGAATCCGGATGCTCCGACGGTCTGACATCGTGCTACGCGCACCGTCTCCGTCGCGATGCTTTGTAAGAAATCTAGTTTTCTGCAAATGAATTTCGAATGGTTTGTATTACGAAGGCCGACACTTAAAAAATACACACGTAAAATACACTCTGTAAAATACACGAATGCCGCGGAAGATATTTGCAAAGCGCGAGCGCCAGCTTCGTCGCTCGACATTTATTCTATTCTGAGATTTCTTCCTCCGTTTGCACGAATAAATTTGTATCAGGAAACCATTCTCCTATTCTCCTTAGTAATTAGCAAACAGCGAAATTCCGGAGACACAAATTTCGACCAGGTGATATTCTATACGGGAAAATCACACGTGACCGCTAAGTGGACGCCTTTAATCGTCGAAACGGAACTATGTGTACGGAACGATCGTACTTGCACCGAAATAGACGCCAAACAGTTAGAGCAAACCGTTCGGTATTAGTTTTCCCCCGCTTTTGGAAACTGAAACTCCGACCGAAAGAATTGTACGATCCGATAGCCGATGTTCTCGCTAATGGAGCGTTCGCGGGAAACGAAACAAATGGAACCGCGCCCTCCTCGCTTCTCTACAAACGGAGGCTGCTTCGTTCGTTYGTTCGTTCGTTCATTCAACCTTCTTTTGGATTTGTTTTGGAAACCTTGAACGGACGGAATCCTCGAAGGACGATTCCGCGCGAAGTTGGAAGTATCCTTCCTTGGAAAAGAATCAAGCATCAAAGAATGGTTAGAATATCCTGAATATTTTCAACTTTCGAGTTTCCAAATTGCTGTTTTCTTTCTCGTAATGCAAATCGTTATTCGATGTGTTCTATTAATATAAGTAAATTTGTTGCACGTGTAATCGAATATTGTTTTTTATAATCACTCGAATTTAAATCTACACTGAGAGAAAAGAATGGTTGCAATAATAATTTTTTCAACCAACCGTATATTTTTGGTAGAATGAACTATAAATATAATTATTACTAACATATATAACAGTAATAACTATAAAAATGTTTCTAACCAATAATTATTTTACCATGTAATTATAGTCACAAATTCCAAACACTTTTCTCAGTGTATCTGATAGAAGAAGCTCTTGAAACATCATGAAATTCATTTAACTCTTCTGAACCGATAATACAGCGGCGATAAAAATTACATTTTCCATAACAAATGAGAACTGCGGTGTAACGTTTGCTTAGTTGCGACGCAGGATATGATAAGCAAGAATGCGCGCCCTAAAACACCATCAGAATAACAGCAATTAAATTTACATACACCCCACGGAGAACATAGCTACTCGTGCTGGTAGCCGTACTAATGCCCGCGTTCACCGTCGACTAACAATTTTCCCCGTATCTACTGCCATTTTTCTATTCTGTCACAACGGCACGGAAATATTCATTTACTGCGTCATTACGATCGCTCCCTGTCGTCCGTGAGGCGTTGTGTCGTGTCGGCCATGCATCGGCGTAATTACTGTCTCGACAGCATCGAGAAAAAAGCGAGAGCGATATTTCAACACCCGGCGACGATGGTTCATTGCTGATCGCATTTTCGATTGTGTTGAAACAAATCGCGCACGGACTGCTTGCATGAATTGCCATTACGAACCGGAAGTCAAGTTTCTTGACTTCTGCGAAGTATATTTAAGGAGAAACTCGAGAAATGCTGAAACGATTTTGTGTATGTATGTGTGTGTTTCACATATTTTATGAAATGGCTATAGGCTCTCCATCGTAAGGGATCAATGCGAAACGTCAGCATAAATATAAAGTATGTACATAATGCTCTCATCGGTACGAACATGCATTTCCATATTTCCTGCAACGAGTCAATATATTCGCAAGCACAAGAGGCGGATGCTCGTTAAAGCGCACGACGAACGTACTCTCGATGATAATTGGATTCGATAAAGCCTCTTCATTACGATACTCTTTCCCAGCGATTTCTACGCCTTCCGTGTTCATCTGCACATGGATAATTTGGAAGTAACGAAAAGCGTCAAATCGAAAAAGGGACACCTTCAAAGTCGATAGAATTAATATCTTTTCTTTTTCGAATACTTAATTAACTCAAAAAGAACAAGCGCGCTATTTCTTTCGTCGTTACTCGTGTATTCAGAAAATAATATTGTCACTTTGTCCATTTTTTAAACAGTTTCTCTCAGATGTATTCTCTAACTTTATCATCAAGTATACTGATATACTTGATAATTGGTAAGTATATTGGTACATTAGTACACTATGTATAAAAAGTAGAGAATAAAAATAACAATGAAGAAATCAAAAGTATGTAAAGATAAAATATAATAATATAACTAGTAAACAGAAAAGCACAAATAATGAATATAAAAATAATCGTGAATAAACTTCATCTTAGCTTCTCGCCTTAATTGACAGCAAGAGAAGCAATTGCAGAGATCTTTAATTTTAAGACTGACGAAAAAATATCGTGTCCATTTAACTCTAGCTTTTAAGAGGGAATCTGATGCTACCAAATCGTTTGTCGCCGAATATTCTGCGAGAGACAATACTCCGACGTTGCTTGTTAGAACAACGAAGAGGCCAAGAAGATACTGACAAATATGTACCGGGCTAACATGTGTGGACGAAAGGGGATTTATCTGGATATATATACTAGCGGTAACTCCGTTACATAAGTGATTGAGGTTAAACTCAGTAGGAAGGATTCGCAAACTTCTTACAGCCTGCAGCTGCTCGAAGCGCGGCGCTTTCCCAGCGTGTCCCGTGACGTCGTTAGCTTCATACGTTTCATGACGAGTTCGACGACGTGGATCGATATCGCATTAAAACTACGTTTGTGCAAAATTTCGAGAAAAAACGTGGAAGTGGTACATGGAATCTTCCCGACAATCCGAGCGTCGGTTGTACGTCGAAATATCGGATGTTGCTATTTTAATGCTACTGAAAATGATATATCACTGACCAAAACTCGATAGAGAATCAATTGTGCCACGTCAAATTGCATGGTAGATGGCAACGTTTTGAAATAAAATCGGAGTTGTACCAATATTTTTACAACAATGTTTTTACAACCTTTTTTTTTTTATCACGTCGCTAAACGCTGGCTTCGCGTGATTTTTAAACGAGCGGACGTGCGATCCGAGATGTAGTCTGCGAAATTAATTAAAATGAACAATAAGCTCGCGTTCTGTTGCCAACTTTTAAAAGTCCATTTCACGATAATAATGGTACTTTCTTCGTTTAGTTCTTAGGACCGATAAAGAGAGGGTCGTTCTTATCTTCGTCGACGGTATCGCAAACGTCGCTTCGAGAGAAATTTTATGACACGGTCAATTAAAAATTTTTCAGCAATTCCCTTTAAACGCTTCGTCGATGTTTTTAGTAGACTTCAGATGCGCAATTATTTGACATTTCTATGAATACCTACATTACGGATACATTTGGATATCTTTTCCTTTAACACTTCATTGACACTTTTTGTAATAGCATAACACTTTTCTAGCGTTCTATTGTTATTCTTACAATTGACTGAGAGTATATATAATTCATAGAAACGTCGCTGTCTTCATCGATTGTGAACTGGAAATGCAAAAGCGAGTTAGCTGAAATTAATCGAATTACGAGGTCCTCTAGCGAATTCTGAGTGATCTGCATCGAACACTTTGTCTTGGAATAACTACCGACGTTCGACAAGGAGTATGAAGTGGTTAAGCCAGTTAAGGGTCTACACCAAACACGAATAATCCAATTTCTGCACCGAATGCCGTGAGGTCAACAGAATTTCGGGCATGTCAATGTGCTTCCAAATTAGGACAACCACGCCTTAAAATACACAAATTGTTACTGAACTTTGACGTCATCTTACGAATAACATAATTATATAAATATTCGTTCGTATAATTACATTATCGAATATATCTCTAAAATCTCTATAAATATTCACGCGATCTATAAAGAGTTAATAATTCGCAAAATGCCAATACATAGAAATTTTTTACTACAATATTATTCAGTTTAAATACAGCTTTAATTATTATTCGATTAAAACTATGTTTAAACTAAATAACAGTTAGATTAAAGAAATGTATATAAGTTGAGTAAGTAGAAATCAGTTGCCAATCAGCTCTAGTCTTTCACTAATCTTAATTAGTCAGGTGAAGACTGAAACAACGAGACAAACGAATAGTCTATGATATGTAATAAATTAAAATTAATCACGAATCGATAAGTATATTGCACACAATGTTTCTCTGAATACAAATAATTATTTCGTTATACAAAATAGTATTATTTCATTACGGGCATAGAGTTTCACAAATTAGGATTCTGCAACTACATTAGTGCAGCCGTCTCGTGCATCTATATCATTAAGTGAAATGGAACTCGAGGCACGGCGATATATCTCGGTGTAATTAAGCATAGCGAACGTCAACTTTGGAAAATCTTGATACCCCCAGCGTTCCATTAATACCAACCGATCCGCACCATCGCATGCTCACATGCACTTTCGTTTCCTGAAATTTCAGGAACGCACGAAACACATTGTTCCTCAAGACATCTCTATGAGAAAAGCGTTACCTATATTTCCCCGGCATTGTCCTACCGATAAACCTTCTTCGCTTTCAACAGCACTAGATACCCTCTAGAACATGCTTCTCCAGCAGGAGGGACAAGTACGGAAAAAGTAGAGATCGACTGTCATTCAAGGGAATAATAAAAGAATGGCGGCTGAACAAACCGTACATTGGCTTCTCTTCTCACGTTGAAGAGCTCATCGAGCTCTCGCGGAAAAAACATCTGCGCGAAGCGCATATTTTTAATTTTTAATTTGCCATGTCACTCTATTGTATGCCAATAAACGACGATTCGAGAGTATGAAAGGTTTGTTAGTACATCGAGATCTATCGGATCCACGCGGGACGAATCCTTGATGCTGTACCATAAGTCGAAAGTGGACTGTGAAGCATGTATCGCTTTTAAATCCGTTAATGCGGGTTTGGAAAGGCAATTTGCATAGGTTTCATGGTTACGTATAGTGACACAAGGGTCGGGGCTATCATTGCAACAAGCGAGGGATTTCGGTCCTGTTAATCCTTCGGACTTTGCCCGTGACGTTTCGGCGTTAAACAGGTCGTCCTGAATTACGCTCGGTAAGCGCGCTAGCAAGTACGGTAGAAACTGCACTTGAATAAACTTCCAAAGCGGAATCTTCCGCCTTTTATTTTAAGAACGCGATATTGGCTTCCCGATGAAATCTTCTTTTTCCGATTCCTCCTCACTCCCGGCTTTACAGTTTTACTTTTCGTGTTCGGCCGTACTCTGTTCTTTTATATACCTCGCCCTTATCTTTCCATCTCTCTTCCCCCTGCGACGAGAATATTTATTATTTTCGCTCGATATCGCTGATACGCATCTTAAAGCAAGGCGAGTTTGTCATGAAAAATCGAGGCCCATTCTATCGCGACATCGATGACGGAAAGTATTTCGTTCGACTCTCCCGCTGGGCACACCTAGAAACTACTCTCTTTTTTCTCTCTCTCTCTCTCTCCTGTCACGCTCTCTTTTTTCACGTTCCTGGCTCGGTGACGTTAAATCACACGAGAGGCAATAAATCCTACGCGTTTCCTGGACAGCTGATTCGGCACAAAATATCAGCGAAGTGCGAGCGAACAAGCATCAACGGTCCTCACATTTATTTGTAGAATTAGGAGCAAGCCGGCTATTTACACATTGTTATACGTATATATAAGCTTGTATGTCGGTATCAATATTTGCGTTTCACAAATTATGCGCGCGGAATATAGATAGATAAATAATTAATAGATAACTATAATACTTGTGTAAACTGCTCGTGTAAAATTTGATGTTTGCGAATCGCATATAACGATTCATACTGTTTCTATGAAAAGAACGATTTCGTTGAAATATCTAAAAATTTAGCTAGATACAGATCTGAAAATAATTTTGTTTAGACTGTCAAAATAATTATGTAGGACACTCAAACTAATTGCTAAAACGTCAAGATTTTTTAGTGTTGCTCATTATATGCTCGAGCGTCCCATATAATAATTTTGATAGTTCAAAGTTTATTTTTAAAAAAATCTATCTAGCTAAATTTTTAGGTATTTCAGCAAAATTCTTTCCGCGTACTTAAAATAAGAGGGATCAAAGAATTATTAACGGAAATTTTAAGTGGACAATCGAGAAAGAGGAGAACAATAAGATGAGAAAAACAGTGTGAAGGAATTGATAACGATGAGAGACCGAATAGTAAAGAAACGGGAGACGCCGAAAGGAAAAGGAAGAGGCGTCTGAGCAAAAGCGAAGGTAGTTACCAATAGCGGTCGGGATCCTTCATTTGATTCCCGCCCTACTGAAAAAAATTGCATTTGTCGCCGGCAGCCTTTGGGTTCGGAATAAGATACGGTTCCGGCAAAAGAGCGCCTGGGGGCTCCTTCCGCCGGATCAGATATTATGTTAAACGTTTTTAGTTATTCACTCGACGCTCTCCTCGGTAGCATCCCCTTCTTCTTTTCCTCCTCCTTTAGTAATCGAGATCGAATCGAAGGTTCGCTATATCTCTCGCTTCCCTCGCCGATGGATTGGCATTCGAAAAGGAACGTGGGTAGATTATCAGCGGCGTGCAGCGAGGGACACCGCACGAAAGAGCTGATAAAGGCGAAATAAAAAGTCGAACGGAGATAATAATTTCGAGGTATATATACCCTGTGGTAGAACACGATCGATGATAAAAGCTCATGGAAGCATTCATCTTTTACACGTAGCACACCGATTAAGGGATATCGAAGAAGTACAATGTAGCCGCGAAAAAAGTTAAGGCGAAGTAAGGTAAAAACGGGATAGAGACGAAAATAAGAAATGGCAGGCTATATATTTTTGAAGTGCAATTCCGACTTAGGACGAAGTTATTCTTCTTCAATCCGCTTTATTTTTCTCCGAATCTCCGAATAAAATTCATCCGAAAATATTCGTCTCATCTCGGTATCCTTAGGTATGTGCGCGTATTTTTGTGTCGCTTGGTACAAAACTGTAAAAGACGTGGAACAGAGTCATGCAACGGGGATGCTTCCTCAACCTAGCCGGCTATTTCCGTGTCAGGCCTTCGTGGCAGCGCAATGTCCATTTTAATAACGCGTCATAGAACGGACAATGACATTCTACTCAGTTCTGCGCCTGCGGGAGGACAGTGTTCCAATTCGGCAGAGAGCACACCGTCGACTGAGATATTTCAGGCATAAGGACGTTTGGACGAGAAAGCTTTCGAGCTTCGGTTTTCAGCTCAAATGGATGGAAAAGCGAGGACCAGAGAAACATCGCAAAAGCAAAGGGAGAAGACTACCAACGGTATCGCTAAGAGAAAAAGAGTTTCAACAAGAAAAATTAAGATGACACGAGAGAGAGGGGGGGGGGAAGGGGATGAGAGAGAGGATGAAAGAGAAAGAGAGGGGGGAGGATGAAAGATAGAGAGAAGCGACGGAAGTTACAAAGGAGCATAACCAGTAGAAGAGCACGGAGTATGCAAAGTTTGGAACTTAATTCATTTCTCAAGCGTCTCACGCGAAGAGCGTCGAACGTGCCCGACGACTCTCATACTCGCAGCAGAGGCTCCTAATATCTACGCGACCGCAAATTATTAACTATTTTCACCGCGTTCGCCAAGAGATCTTAACAATTTCATCAATCCTTTGATCCATTTATGATTCTCAATTTTGTACAAATACGAATAAATATATTGCGTGTATTAATCGAGAGAGTTATGAATGAATGATCGCATGAATAATTTCCTAATTTTCTAATTTCGATTCCAAATTTTATAAGTTCGCTATGTACATTTCGTTCGCGCCGTACATTTTAAAAATTGTATATATGTAAGAAAGTTTAATTAGATAGTGCAGTTATAGATTCGTGATTTTTAATAAACTGTCTTATTTCTAAATTTTACCTATTATCCTGAATAATATACATAAGTCAATTATAATCTTATTCCTCAATTTAGATACAAATGGGACCAGCGCCAATTTCAGAATGTTTGAAACTGAAATGTTGTAAAAAAATTCTCTAAGAATTCCTAGATTTTCTAGGTATTTTTATTCAAAATTCCAGGTAAGATTAGAGAATTTTTTATGCAATTTTGAAATAAATTGGAGTTTAAGTAACACAAACAAGCTACATATTAAAATGTAAATTAATAAAACAGGGATTTTATGAGACTATAATTATCCTTTTCTACAATTAGAACCACGAAACTTGTAAGATAGAAAGATACAATCATTGAGACTACTTTCTTTTGCTGTATTATTTTTTTAATGTTAACTTGTTTTTTTTTTAATAAAAATTCGCAAGCACAATATATACGTAAATATATGCTGATGTGTACGCCATACTTACTATTTATTGCTAACCGATTGTTAACATTTTGCCTTGTCAAGAAAAAACGATTAAAAAATGTTTTCAAAAAGAGACAGAATTTAAATTTAAAAATAAAATTCCAAAAATTTCCTTAAGTACCGAAAATTCCACGAGGATCCTTGATTTTTAAGGATGAAAAAGAAATTTTCTGAAAATTCCAAGTATCGGCAATTTTCTGAAAATTTCATTTTATCAAATTTTTCCAGCTAGTAAACACCCTGAATGTATTCTATTTATACGTGATTGATATTTTTCTCGACAATGAAAAATTCATTGCAAGAACAATTATAAGAATTGTTGACAAAAAAACAATAAACAAGTATATTCAGTTCAAGATTTGATTTTTGCAACAAACGTATGTTATAAATATATGAGAATCGACACGTTTGGCGTTTGCTGTTTTCGGCGACGAATACGATGGTGAATTGAACAAGGTGTGTTGAAAAATCGAAACGTCAATTACATACATGGATCGGGATCATCGAAATGTTATTCGTTGGAATTATCGGCGGGATAGGATAGGTACGGCCACTTGGCTGAAAATATCGATTTATCTGGAAGCTCATATTGAATGCAAATAAGCCACGGATGCAGTTGTTTATTCGGCACTAGTGCTCGCTCGTTCTGTCTCCTATCCAAGTATCGGCGACCTACAAATTCATCCTGGTGTCATAGCCTGTTTGCTCAAATGCCCGTCGTAAACTATGATTAGATGGCATGAAATCGCTTTGCGCGATTACACGTAAGGATGCCATATAGTAAGGTGTTATAATTCATTCTGCCCGTTTACCTGTCATGTGTTACTCGTGTCTGATGTGTCGTGAAGTAATCACATTTTCTTACGTGCGTTTCTTTCTGATTTCGCTGGCTCGTATTATTTCAAAACACTCAGCACGTTGTAGATTATTTGCCATCGTTATTTCTCTTATTTTTAATGCAACATTGTGAGTAAACTTAATATCGAATGCATACCATGTAACGATACACAACTAATGATATCGTAAATATGCGCCACGACGCGTCGTCTATAATTGCAACGCGTTTAAATGCAGTGATTACAATATTCGGACGATGCTGTCAGTAGATTAGGATCGCATCGGTCAGACAAAATAGGTCTGCGATGAAAACGCAATATGCGAGGCAGATCAATAATGTTTATATTACGTGCGTACATTAAATATATCGAAAGTTATAAGTCCATAAGTGTATCAAACATATTGAATATATTAAATGCATTTCACGTGAATCTATCTTGTGTGTGTGTGTGTACTCTAGTGAAGAGGAGAAAGAAAAATCATGTTTTTCCAGTTTTGTTTTATCGTTTCCAATCATTTTATCGTTCGTCAATACTTATATACTTGAGCAAAACAATATTGCGTTTTCTGCTCTCTCACAATTGCAACGCGATATTTATAACAAAATCTAAAGTAAGAGCAAGATAAATTGGATACAGCAAGCAAACAGATTACTCGTGTAGTCTGGAGAGAAGTGGAAAAGATCCCGGGCTGAAATATTCCAGGGTAAGTTTCCAAGTATATACGTTTTCGGTGTAGGGTATGCGACGCCGCTATATGCGGGGGCCCAAGAATATCACCATATAGATAATGCTTTCTCACGTATCGCATTCATGATCTATATTTGATGACTCGATTTAGATATTCGAGTACCCGCTTGCGCACAAAGGCCCCAGGCGTAACCATCCTGTTCTATTCTACCTGGATCACTAAGTAGTCCGATTCCCCTTTGCCTCTATACAGGATGTCCCGCAATAGGATATCTATGGTTCAGAAATGTGTTCTTGAAAGTGTTTCCGGTGGAGAAGTACTGATAAACGTATGTTCTAAACTGAAACTCTTGTATTATCGCTCGACATTTACCGTTATCGTTAGACATTGCGCTTTTGTACTTTTTCCCCTCGTGTAATCCATTATTGTCGTATTTGATGAGAGAGACAATATAAGAAAAAAGAGAATCTTATTGGAAATCCTACTGGATATTAAAGCGTTAGAGAAACATGAGAATCGATGAGTAGCGTTTCTCGCATTATCGCGCGACGGCGCGATAATTAATTCTCTCAAGTTTATCGAACGCGCCTCTTGTTATCAGGAATGATTAACGTAATACGTGTCTCAAGACTAAGCCGTAATCGGTCGAAATCCTCTTCTTATCAACGCCATCGACGCTATAATTTTCGTTTAAGGTTGTCCCTGCTCCGCGTGGGAACGTCGCGGATTATTTATTAGAGGATACATTTACCACGGCGATTATGGCTTACGGTAAATTCTAATTATGAAGTAATTTCTCTCGCGATATGAGCGACAGACGTTTGACGTTTCCACACTTTCGCTGGGGGAAAAAAACCAAGTTATTATGCTCAAAACCGTTTTGATTTTAATTTTCGTTTCGACTCTTTGCACGCGAATTCCGAGATTGCGTTGCGTTCAAAAAAATCTATGCGATCCATCCGGTCTCGCGACGTTTTGCTACAGTTTTCTGTCCGCACTCGGTCGTCTGTCGTTTCATAAACTGTTCACGCTTTTTTTCAGTTCCGACCGCCTCGTTGGGCAGGTGCTTTTGAACACCGCGCGATATTCGAAACAATTTAACTGTCAATTAGAAGCTTGTTTTGCGTTATCAATCCTGTAGTTACGTGTGTTTTGTCTCTTTGATCATGCTTTGTCCTCGTTATCTGTCATCATCGTTCTCGACGAATAATTTTACATCCAAAGACCCTCCAAGATTCGAAGATATCGATTGCGTTTGTGATATAATGACACAAAGCAAAACAAATCGATATGCGCATAGTGGTATATCGGATCGTTTTATAATTAAAATCAATAGCATGGGACAATTTTACAATTGATAATCCGTGATTTGAAAGATACGCGTTTCACCAATTTCAATTCAATGCATTTCGAATTTCCTGTAATCCACGATATCTGACATTTGTCATTTGAAAATAATAAGCGATGATTTGACAAATTTTGGTATTTTTTAATGATATATGAACATGATTGCCTTACTTGTATCCGAAATGTCTGGTGTCTCTAATTACCGTATGCATCAAATCAGAATTCCAGATAATTTCTTTTCTTCAAATTATACACACGCGCATTTTTGCGAAATGATATTCAACACATATGCACAGATACGCATTGCACAAAGCCGGCGAAAGCGACTCGACGAAGAATAGAATTTTCCTGCCTGGTTGGGAAAAGACGACGACCGCCGGCGATATTATTCGAAAATATTCCGCGAGATCAAAGCTACGATGAAAGGCGTTTCTGTAGCTCGAACGGCTTCGTTAACAAGATAGGAAGGGTAGTCGGACGCGACAGACAGAAAATATATTGGTATATACATCGGTATATTTCCGCATGAGACGACGCTGAGCGATCGTTTTTTCCTTCTTCTTTCATACATTCCCTTCTTATCCCGGCAACGGAAAAGACGACTAACGATGCGATTAAAAATGTTAGCGTTTTTTTCACGAAAAAGAGAAATGTCGCAATCATCAATCGCGATACTACGTTTACTTTACGTTAACGATAATATCGGTCCTATTACCGTACAATCATTCTTTTCTAGACATGATGATCTGGCTTCGCTAATTCTCAAAGAAATCCATTATCGGTTCAAGATCTCGCGTGCTTGATTCATTTCACAGCTATACGTTCGTGAATCCGTTTGAATTCAAATGCAAAGCCTCATCCTCGATCATAGGAGTAATGTCTCGGTTAAGGCCGTCTTTGCCCGCAAGACGGAATATGAATGAATTCGCTATGAGGTGCACGCCAAATGAACCGCGGCCGCCTTTGCATGTAATCACGATCAATGGTACCATCGCTATAGAACCAATACTACCTCGTGGTTGCGAGATAGAGGTCTATATGCGTGCTGCGCGAGTAATTTCGCGATTTTACGTTCAAACATTAGAAAATGGCTGGAGGATCATCAATGTGAATTACAGATTTGCCTTCAAAACAATAAATATTTTTAACGAGAAATAAATGGAGACATTTTATTCGAATCGAAACGGAGCTATGAACCGGAATTGCAAAGTTTGAAATAACAAGCAAAAGAGAAAACAAAATACTCGGTCAGCAAAACGTAACTGACAATATGAGCGGCAATCGCGCGATTCTATGCGACCGCGTTCGTCCGCGATACAACACCGTTCGCGCTACAAGCCGCGGTTTTATCATCGCACCCTGGTTTCAGGAGTAATGAACTGTTAATGAGAAATGCCTCGCGTTCTCCGAATTTTTTCGACATTTATTTTCGCATTCTGGTCGCGCGCCTTGCACCGAGCGCTTCAGTCATTTAGCAATGAGCTTTAAATTGTAAATTAACAACGGCGTGGTGTTATGACATTTGTTTCGAATTCGGTTGGAGGCAATTAATCGATCAATAACGCAAAATGCGCGCCCGCCGTCCCTACGGAATTCAGTTTACCTTCGATACACGGCCGTTTTGAAACATTCAAACTTAGAATTGTCCAAAAGTGAAAATACAAAAATACATCTTCTCGTACTTCTAATTTCAGTTGAGATACATCTCCGCGATACACCCTCGAGGATTTACGACTTTTCTACATGCCGTTATGCGATTTATCTCTATCAGGCTACATGTCGCGGTATCAAAGAGAACGTTTCCTAAGCACGCCGCGGTAGGATCAAATATCGACGAGAGCAAGCCTCTCGATACGAGCCCCAAGCCAGTCATTCGAAAGTAACTTAAGATCTTGACGCGATCTCCGCCGTGTGCCTCGGCTTTCCCTCCGGGCTGGGGCACACAGAGGTAACTCGTATTCGGTTTTGAACTTTTCATCTGAAAAACCGGATATAACAGCGACTGCTTTTTCCCTCGTCCACCCCGGCCATTGGACTCCTTTGACACCACCCTTTTTTGTTCGACGAGAATCCTCCTTCTCCCACTTCTCCGATCTAATCTCGGTGCACCGACTTTTCCGCTTCTCTCCCGCTAGCGCGGAAGAAAGCGCGGAAACACGCTTCCCCTTTATCCTCCTTTTTTCTATCCATGAAATGTTTCTGTATTTTTGTTTCGAGAGAACATTCTCTCCGCACTACGGAGCTACTGTGGCAACAAAACGGAGCTTGTTATGAATTTACTCGAGCGAACGAATACAAAAGAGTACTTGATCGCAGCGGGGGAGGAGAAAAACCGTGTTGCGTTGGGAAAAACGAAGCGTCAATAATCTGTACTTGTATTACATGCGCGCATTTTCTTGTATAATTCATCTTCAACGCGATTAAATACGATATTCTCCGATCCCCCGTCGGTTTCGTCGGTTTTTCACATACACTGCAGAATCTCGTTATGTTTTAAAGAGGCTTTGATCGCGATAACTTTGCGCGTCCCATTTCCTTTTTCCACAGGTTGCCCACGCAATAATAAACGGATCTCGAAGTCGATCGTCCGATATGCCTTCGCGTATTTCGCGACTCGACCTTTGAACACACCGTTCTTTGAAGTATTTGGACTTCCGCATTAATATTTGATGATATCGTAAACGAAACCGGACATACGCTAACCGGCCAATACGAATCGAACTCGATAAAAACGAAACACCGGCATTTTCTATGAGCTGCTAATTGAATTCGCCCTTTGATACCTGCGTCCTTTTCCATTTTAATGCCGTCAGTATGCCTCCGTCCTCGCCGATCACCGAGCAAAGCCGCCACATTAATAAAACGAGCTTAAAAAGTTACAGCGACGCACGGTTTTAAAACGTCGGTCGATGCAAGGACAGCCGGGTTATTGTGTTTGACGTTCTTGAACATCGTTCTTCGTAGCAAAAGACTTTCTTCGATAATGACGCAGGGACGGCGGACGGACCTATCGCAAAAAGCGGAAGTTCAACGCAACACAATGTACAACAGACAACAAAGCGGATCATGCGCGCGGTGTTTATTAATTTTGCGCCACTCTACTTGTTCCCGCGATAAAATGATGTTATACGATGATGCTTATACCTCAACGTCGCGCAACTATACTTGCTAACAACGTGATCTTATCAACCTGTGACTTAATACATGCTCTAATAATATTTTAGGAAAATATGCGGCTATGAAATAAAATTGTATGTAAGTGAGATACACAGGTAAATGTTCAGTTCACAAATAAAAAGATGATAATGTGAGTCTGTAAATTGTTCACTTATGTATATATATAAAGTTTTTTCTCTTTTGTGCTTAAAGTTTTTAAACGAGATGTGATATTACTGCAGACAGTATGATAACGGTATAATCACAACTTCCGCACTTGGTGAAGAACTTTAGTGAGGTCTTCTCGTCGATCAGTTATATCGTTATGTCCTTTGAAAAAAACGGCGAGAAAAGGATTCATGGAATGATTCCTAATAATGGCATTCTCACGGTTCGGTCGTTTCCATTTCGCGTTACGCATTAAACGGCAAGTAAATTAATTGTACCGCTCGCTTTCCTCTCGCGATGATTCTCCGACGGCACAGGTCTCGAGTGTGCCAAAGAATTACTCAGACTTATCAGGGGATTTCAAGAAAAATTAAAGGCGGAATTGCGTGGTACGACGGGGACCTCGTTTCTAACGAGACCCGTTTCTCGAGTACGACTCCCCTTTGACGATCAAAGGAGTCCTTACTGAGCAACGAGCTCAACATCCGACCGACTTTTTCGTTTCGATTCTCCTAGGAGCCGCCTTTGTTCATTGTCCGCGATGCTTCTAACGATATCTCAAGGCGAGATAGATCGAAAAAACTCTTCCCCTACTATCTCACTCGTATGTATGACAGCTATAACTGATCGTGATTTGTGTGATTAAAGAATTTTTCTCTATCGTCTAAATTGACAATTTTATAGATCATAATTGATGATATTATTTCTCGTTTTATGTGAAAATACCGCGTATTAGTCAAAAACCATTACTTATAAAGTACATGCTGTATAAATTATATCATTTTATTTTGTTTTCGTAATATTGCTTTTCGATAAAATAAAAAGTGACTAAAAGCAGCCATATTTTTCTTTCTCGTACGAGGCTCCACGATCTTCTAAATTGTATCTATCTAATAGCTCTCACGACGATACAATGAGAATATAAAAGGCCTATTTCCACCCTAATTTTTCTGCCTTATCGATAAAGGCCGTTAAGAGCCGCTCTCGATTGTGAATCACGCCATCGTAAACAGCTTCGAGAATATTTAATCTTGCTATCGATCGTCGGAAGGAAGTTTTTCAAAAAATTCTTTCCTGTCGTTTAAAAGATCTGAGCGCGAGAAATATCGTACAAAATCTCAAAGGGGACGATCACTCTGGGATTTTGCCTGACACAAAAGAGAGAGAAAACTACTAAGCACCCATTAATTAAGAATACAAATTAAAACGCGAGATGAAAGTCGGCCACATTAATTTTTTGATTAAATATACATAACAAACTGCAGAAAATCTCTGGTCAATAAAAACCAATTGCATAAATGTTTAGTAATTAAAAAATAATGGATAAAACCAAAATAGGACTTCAAAAAAATAAAAAATTGTTTTATAATATTACCATATTATACTTCTATTATTTAATATTTCATGTAAAAATTGTTTTCTTTCCTAAAACCCATTAAATACGACCGCTTTAATAAAAATAAATAGAAGTTGTCGACGAAAACAAGAAAAAGCATAGAATAAACGCGGTAAAGTTCGCAAAATGTTTCTGATTTTATTTAAATTCCCTAGATGCATGAGCCCACCGAGACTCTGATTGGAAAACTCTTCACGGTGTATCACTTGAGAATGTATGCCTGAGATCTCTTCCGGTCGCATCATCGCCACGTACGATTTCATCCCCAATATTATAAACGAGCAATGCCATCACGCAAGTTTCGCAGAATCGATTCCGCTGCGATTCGCGTTCGCCAGATCATATAAATCACGCGTATAAATCATTCGGCGTCCCGGAATTCTCTCTCGCGCGTCTCTGAAGGCACATCTTTCGTTAAGATAAATTAATGCGAGTCTAATTCTCAAACTCGAGATTTACACGACTTAGCTTCGTACTTTACATCGGTGCCGTGCTATTTCTTATCACTTATCGATGAGCACCTTCTTCGAAGGAGGGCGCATCATCGTACCGCGTTAACGCGAATGGTGAGAAACGGTGGGCGACATCGATTGCGCGCTAACTAGAACAACGCATGTCCACCGTTCCTTGAATCCTTCGATCAATCGTACCATTAACCCGTAACAGGAAGTTACTGGTTATCTACTGCGGTAGGAAACCATATCTAGAACACGAATACAACGCGGACAAGTGAAACTCGAACGTGTTTACCCAGACATTAAATTAAATTGGACATATTTACCTTGTACGAGCGAGAACGTAATTTTTTTCCCGTGACTAATCGAGCGATAAATACTTTCGGAAAATACGCAGCGCTAGGAGCTTGAGAATGTATTTTCACGTGCGTGCATAAAACACCGGCGAAGAGGCGGCCAAGCGGCGACTTGACCGCCAGAAATATTCCGCGGAGGACTTAAAGGGCTGTTTAAAACGCGTCCGTCGGGGCCGGCGGAAAACGGCAGGCAAATACATTGCACCCTAGAATTCCTTTTTCACCCGTGGGACCACTCGGCGTGATGTTTACTCGTGCGTGCAGTTCGTTGCTCGTTCGAAAAGGAATGAATTAAAGAGGGGGCGAGTCCCTTGGTCCCTTATCGCCTCTTTCGAGCGTTTCCACCCACCCACGCTTCGTTGCCTCCGTGCTGCCGTTGTTCTCACACGAAATCTAAACCGAACGCAGGACCGGACCTAACTCTCGAATTTATTCGTCCAGGCCCATGAAAAATGCAGCGCGTCAGCGTGGAATAAATTTCTTTGAATTTACGACGTCGCATCTGCAGATTAAATTCGCGGCGGTTCCGACTTTCTTTCTTTTCGCAGCCGCCTTTCGTAGCGAAACCATTATTTAGGTCACACTCGCAATCGGTAGGAAACTACGAAAGATCGATGATAAATCCGCACCGTGACACGGTTCAATGAATGAAGTATTGGATTGTGTACAAGGAGACTCTTCTTCCGATTTTGTAGATTTGCGGAAAACATCTCTATCAATTTTACGCTCGGGAACCCAAGAAATTCCCGGAGGGTAGCGAGCTACTTATAAAGGATAGACACGTATTTCTAAACCGAGCGACAATGGCTATGGTTCACTTTGCGTTACAAATGCTTCGAAGCATTCTTTGATTGGTAAATTAGTAAACTTCTTTCTTCTAATTGGTCAATCAGACGCTTCGAAGCATTTGTAACGTTAAGTGGACTGCACTCAATGTATAAAATTATCACTTTTCAAAAAGATAATCTAATATTTGAAAGATGTTGGTAAGGACGCGATAATTACAACGAACAGACCGAGCGTGGTCGGATGAGGGAAGTCCGGCAGATGATTCTCTCTATATTTGCGGAAGCACGGGCCATCATTTTAAACTAAGTACATTAGTCATCGCGGTATGCGCGCAAGTAAATCCGCCGGCCAGAAGATTGCGCGTTGGCTATGTTGGAAAATTAGATTCGCCACTCAACAAATTGAAAGTCACGGCGGTGGTGTACCTGTATCGCTTTAATTTTCCGCGGCGGCTAGAAGGATCGGTTCTCGTAAATCTCGAGGCATACCAGTACCGCCGCGAAAGCTTCGCAGCCAACACATTGTTTTACCGAACGTGCGACGCGCGGTCGCGCACGAGTGGCGGAAAGCGCACCGAGTGGATTATGGAGCACGAGTATTCGTTATATGTAATCTCATAATATTTCTGTTGACGTTCGCAGTTATGCCGGTAGCGTGTACCAATTCCGAATGGTCGCGCTGCCAACCCTCTCCCCGCCCGACTTGGAAAAGCACGATGATTTGTGGAGCGTGTCACCTGCGCGCCGATCGCGTCGATGCGCGATTATTCATTCCGGCTTACAGGGAAAAAAAAATCGATTCACTTTTTCATTCGAGATATAAAGTCCAATCTCAGTCAAATAAATTAGAATCTCTCAATCGCGCGATCTGCGATCTGATTTTTTTTTTTTTTTAAGTTGAGGAAAATAAACTCACACAAACTTTCGTTTCATTTCACCATTCTCAAATAAATTTGTAGCTACAATAATTCTTTCGGAAATTTTATAATCGCTGGTCGAATTTAAAAAGATGGTCACCCCGAATAGGCAGAGAAGTTCCAAATTCAAATTTTGACTGAGGTAATATTTTTCGCAATAAAATTCTTTGCAGTGTTTTAGGTTGAACTGAAAGCTAGAATAAACTGTAGATGCATCATGTTAATTTGTGATATCATTATTATTATTTTAGCTTTAGTTTAGAACTGAGTTTCAAGTCCAATAGCCACACAGTTTATGAAAAATGTATTATATAAAAAAATATTATTAGGCACTGAGATCTCCAGCTGTATATAGTCTGTGCTTTATTAATTTATAATGCTTTTACATACTTTCGGAAATCCAGATAGAAATTCTTATTGTTATTTCATAATAATATAAACAAAATAATCAATAGTAGCGACCCGATGTCGAAAGAAAGGAGCTAAAATAATAAAGATGGCTTACTAATAGAAGTTACTCTCTCCTCGCTCGAGCATCGCTGAAGAATATAGCGTGATAAACTTTCGAATCCGCGAGACAAGTTCAATCACGCGAACAGCTCGAGCGGAACACCCGTATTCACTACTATCTTTGCGAAAGTTCGGAGTAGAGAATGGAGTCGTTTCCTATCGTCCGGGAATTCTTTCGATTAATCTTTTATTGCATACCAGCGCGGCGCCCGCGCCGCACAATGCACAACGGCGCAAGAAACGATAATGCGTCCGACTCCGTTAATGGATCATCATATCTGCCGTCCTTTTTCGACGCTAAATTATGTGCGGCCGCCGTGAAACGAGATATATGTACAGAGATTCGAACATTAAGAATAATATACCAAGATGTATCTCGTATTTCTAAACCGAGCCGTCAATTTTTTGCGAATGAGTAATGGCATGTGCGCTGAGAGAGTATCGCAATATATTTCATAACGTCCAGTTAGAGCCTCGACAACCCCGGCGGAACATTCGCTCGAGCTATAACTTCTAATCATAATGAAACCTTTATCTTGAGACCTCAATAACAACGGTGACCCGCGCGTGACTTCTCTTTGTCTCTCGCCTTTCTTTATGTAACAGCTCCGCAAATATTTGCTGCATTCGCGTGCATTTTGCCATATTACATGTCGGAGATGCCGCTGCGACGAAAGAGAGATGTCGTCTTGCTGCGACGTTTTAATACATACGTATACGACTTTCTTTAGCCGCGCTCTCTCCCGGAATGCTGAACTTTCTCATTATGGGAATATTCGCGCTTCAGAAAAAGTGACAGCAACGTCCGATTGTACCGTATCGCCTTCTTGATTACAGAGTCTCATTTTTTTCCTAAGAAACCGTTATATTTCTGGCGAGAAATATATAAGAAGATGCTTACTTTTCATATTTTTGGCGGTCTGATAGAAATATCCATATCACTTCACGGTAAAACACGAAAGAGCTTCCAGAATTAATGCAATTAACAAAATCGATAAGTAACGATGACAAAAAGAGAATAACATAACTTCATTTTTTTTTTCGGAAATTAAGCAAGTTAATATCTTTTTATTGAGGAAGATGAAATTGTTGGATTTTGCCATGTGAAATTGTTTCTCGAAATTGCACTTTCCACTTTTCAACCATTGCGTAGCGTGATGGAGCGGAATCGAAGCTAATTATAAGATATATGCGAGATGACATATTGTACATACGATTCATGTGACACGAGGATAAAAAACAAGTTGGAAAAGAGTTTGGAGAACGATCATCACAGAAATTAAGAATTTGTTGTGAATGCAATTTTACGTCTTGAATTTAAATCACCGTGTAATCAATGTAAACTGGTTGTGGATAACGATTCGAGTGTAGAAACGAAAGTTTCACTTCGACGGCGGAAAGACGAAGCATCTGTAGAGGCCGAAGGCGGGAAAGAGTAAAAGGAGTCAGAAATTACGGCCGAATCTAGCTGGCTTTTCCACTTCCTCCATCGTTGGCCTCTTTTCCGCTTCCGACCCCTGAGAATGGCGAGTCTTTCGGTAATATAACATTAACCCGCTATCGAAGTCCCGTGACCCGAATCGTTCGGACCTTTTTGAAATCGTCTCGTTTCCGTTAAATATTCCTTTCCCCGAATGAAGTTCTCGCGGGGGATGAATAGGGCTTAAGTACCGTCTCCACCCTCTATCGACTTGCCACTACTTCCGAATTGAAAGTCTGCATTTTTCTACCCGTACTCTCTTTCTCTCTCTTTTGCGAGAAACGTTATCTTACTTTCCGAAAGCGAACCAGGGTTCACTGTCCGACAATGAGAAGATCCAAGATGTTCCAGTTAAATTTTACTGTAAAAATTGAAATCCTCCATAACTATGGATATATTCAAAGCGGAAGCAAACGGTTAGTGCGGGAGTTCTGCCGTACACATAAGTAATAAAAAAAGAAACGACGGTGTTATTCTTGAAAAATTTTAAGAGAGCTAGCCAGTAAAAGCCTTTGAATTATTTTCGTGTGATAAAAACGAAAAAAATATATCGACGTTAACGTACTTTTTACTATTAATTAGACAGACGATTAAATTCAATGTGTAATTAATTTCCCTTTTTCTTTTAATCTTTTGTAGTGCAGGTGCAAGTCAGAATTTCAAGATTAATAATTTCACGTTTCGTCTACTTCATTTTTTAAGTACAACCAAATGAATGTCCAACTTTAGACTAGAATTAAAAGAATTATTAATACTATTATATAGTTACATTATATAGCCCAATAGTTATGAATAATTATCAATACTATTATATAATTATATTTCTCTCTTATAATTAGAAGTCTTCTTTAAACTTTATTTTTAAATTATTGACTGCGCTGATAAATTCATGTCATGTTAAATAATCGCGTTCATTCAATCTGTCTTACTAAACGCTTACTAATACTACTGCCATTACATCAATCTATAAATGTATTTTCGAAAAGCAAATTAAAAATAATTGGTTTGTCAATTGATGATATTCTTCGCTTCACCAATAAATTATTATTTTGCTAATCATGATAGATATAAATGCATAATAAATATGCAGATAATTCTGAAAAATCTCACATAGTAAAAAATTTGAGAAACCTCAGAATGCATTTACGCGAATCGATTTGAAATCAAGACGAAGAGGAAAAAAAGAGTCCGCCTCGCTTTCCTTAGAATAAACACTTTTTGACACGCGTGCAAAAATACGATTAGCGGAGAATACATCGCACTAGCCGATAGCGGATCTCACTCGAAATCGCTCAGCTGCTGAGCAAAGCCGCTTTACGATCGCGTTTCATCGTGATGGGATCGGTCGGTAGGATTCCGAAAGGGGCATCGTCGAGTGGGATGGAAACTTTTTCATCCACTCTGTGAGACTAGAAGGGTACGACAGAAGGGCAGGATGAAGAGAACCGGGGAGAACAGCGGAAGACGGACGCGAATAGGCACGGAGCACGCGGATTACGTAAATTACCGAGAAGCTCGAACGAAGAAACCCACCAACTTCGTTCCGGAGGATGTCGGCGGCGCGCGAAAGTCGATGCAGAAACGAAGACGGTACATTTCCTCGGAGGAGACGACAAGAKAGCGAAGGAGGGAAGAAAGGAAGGAAGGACAAAGTCGGTGGCGCGGAAGGAAGACGCGCACGAGGGAGACGAGTCTATCCGCGTGTCACCGCGATCGATTTAATGAGAAAAATGTTAGGAACCGCCCAGAAATCGACTCCGGGGGGGAGGAGGTAGCTTATATCCCCGATAGCTCCTCTCTCTCTTCGTCTGTTTCGTCTTCGCGATGGTCCTCCCTTCGTCGTCCTCGTTCGCGGTCGTTGTCGTCGCCGTCCTCTTACTCTTTCTTTACCACCTCCGTCGCCCCTTATAGTCTTTTTGCACTTCACCGCCGCCGTTCTACGGTATTTCGATATCGATATCGCGTGCTACTCCGCGAGCTCACTTTCAGCGAGTTTCGATCCATTAAACCTCGCGGGAGGTCGTCCGGCGATCTCTCGAAAGCTCGTGAAAAGCCGGACGTACTGAGTCAAGGAAAGGACCCTTCTTCACGAGCTTTTCCAGACTTTTCTATCATTTCCACACTGTCTCGTAGCCTCTTTTACTCGAGCTAACGCGAGCTCGAAACCACAGCACCAAAGACTCGAACAACAAAGAATACACCGCAGTTACTATATTGTCGGGACACGAAACATCTCGATGTATCTTGAGATATACCTTGAGGACTCTGACAAATATTCTTCCGTATCCGTTTACGAATCTGTCGTCTTGTATCTATTTCATTTTTGAGGAACGAAAGACGAAAGAAAAACTGTAACGATGATCTAAGAGCCAGTAAAACTCGATCGGATTATCTGTACGGAAGAAATACAGAATTTTCAATCGGATTCATTGCGATTATCCGATGACAGAACGTTCGCTGGAAACGTCGAATTCTCACTGGGATTGAAGCTCTGAAAGTAATCCTTCGCTTCTAATTCCACCGTGATGCTGTGTCTTTTAATAATTATGAACGACGCGACGCGCGTTACGTACTCGATGACGCGAACAATTGGATCGTCGCCGTAAAAGGAGGAGAAGGAAGAAGGTAAATCGAGGACAATTAGGATTTCGAATCGAGGAATTACCAGAAGTCGCCGTAACCGGGATTAGAGAATGTGACTATTCTCTCTCTTTCTCACAGAGTTGGCAGATCCATTCAATGCTATACTACTTTCTCCTCTCTCTCTCTCTCTCTCTCTCTCTTCCTCTCTTCTTCGGAGCAATTTCACGCCCAGACGCACATCCTGATTTCATTGAATTATTCGGTGCGTGAATCGCGAAGATAGTTCGTGACAACCTTCTCTTCGCGGCTCTTTGCCTTCTACGCCAGACACACGCTGGATCGTGCACATTAGGGCTCTTCTCGCGACCGGCTCTCCTCTTTCCGATCTCCGCGACGGTTCTCAACGTGAATCGTGCAATCATCCGGAGAACTGCGTCATATTTCTGAGAGAACCGCACATAAAGAATGGAACATCGGGGAGTCCACGGTAAATTTCTAAGTGGGCCATCCAAACTTTCTTTCTCGACTAACACAAACGTAACGAAGATAAATGAAAGGAAGGAGGTACCATAAGTAAAGAAAGATTGAGAGACACTGCCAGAATGCACGTAACACACGTGCAACAGCTCCGCACACAAGAACGGTCCACGCACACAGAAACGGTTCGCCGGATTCTCCAAATCTGTTTTTCTGCTTTTCTTCTCTCCATCTTGCCTCCCGCCCTTCTCTCGTCCGCGGTCTTCCTTCCTGCGCCGCGCGGCGTTCCTCCTTTATACGATCTTACGAAAACTTCCGCACCACCGCCTCTTCCTCCACCTTTCTCCCTTACAGCAGCTTTTCTTTCTTCCCTCTTGCCTGCTCGTCGTGACGTTTAACGGTTCCTCGCGTCGTACGATACGCGGGTTGGAAATGCACGAAACTTCGACTTCTTGGCCGACGATAAGGGAAGAGAGAGATTCACTGGCGATTCAAGAATCTCGCGAAATGTCAGATACGCAACGAGTATAATGATGCGTAACGCTCTCGTTTTCCTTCCATCTGTTCATCATCGTTTTTTCCTTCATCAGTTTCGCGACACCGATGTTAAGATACTCTTTACGTGCTCGATCAGTGATGAAATTGAACGCTGAAAAAATAGAGAACGAAAAGTAGGAAAGTTGGCGAAACACTCGAGGAATAGTTGAGAAAGAGTAGGATTGCGAAGAAAGATCGATGAGAAAGCGGAAAAAGAAGTACATCCGAGGACTTTTCGAGCTCGTTATCGATTCCCGGCTTCTCCCACGACGATGAATATCGAACAATGGACACGCGAGTACGTCCAATGAATTTGCAAAGATTTAATTTAATTGATTGCATAAACTTAGATAACTGCGCGTTTCTCCTCGCTTTTCTTAACAATGTAGGAATCTGTTTTCGCTAAAGCGCGAGAGATCGCCATGATGTAGTCGCGCGATATCGGATACCGTTCTCAAAATTCTGCCGCCTTGAGAATTCATCCTGCAGGATCGATGTAGCCGAGTCTTTCTCTCTTTTACGATTCCGACAGGATTTCCAAATTGGCGCATGAAGGAAATGGATCCCAGGTGAGGCAACAAAAATAGACGTGGCGAAAGTGCCAGCACGTTTCGAAGACGTATATATTCCGCAGCGAGGTTCTCCACTTCCTTCCGTAGCCCGAAACGTTATTGCTCGTCGAATCGTCGCTGTGCCGAGATGCAAATGGAACGAGGGTGTACAGTCGAAAAACTGGGAGAGGGCGAAAATCGTGTAGCCACTTAAAACGCGCGACAATAACGAGCAGGAACGACCTAGTCGCGCGACATTACGCAAACACGCGAAAGTGAATCACTACCTGGACCCTCGTATATGTTTGCTGGATAGTTTACTGGAAGGAAAATTTTACGACGCGTAAACATGAGGTATTTTCCCGAGCGTTTTCGCCGCGCCGAAATCGTGCCGGAATTCGCTTCGCGAACGTCGCCGTTTGCAGTCGTAAATTTTCGCGGCGGCGACGGCGCGGGGATAATGGTTCCAAAAATTCGTAAAAATTTTGTTTCTAGTTCGCGCCTGGTCCCTCATTCCCGCGCAAGGTACGCTCGCTAATATTCGCGGCAGAGCCGGCTCTTACCGGATCCACCGCTACCCTTCCACCGCCATAACCGCAGCAGATACGAGCTTGGTCGCCGTTATCTACCTCCAGCATAATTGCTACGCCAAATCTCTAGTGCGTCCGACTGTATAATGCGAGTCCGCAGAGTTTATCCATATCATAACGTAGCCTCGCTTCGCGCGTCGACTTCGTAAAATCGCAAGACGTTACCGTGGCGTAACGAGATAAATTTTGCGAACGTGGAGAAACTCACGTCAGGATGATTCTGTCGGCTACGATTTCATTTCGTCGTATAAAAACTTCGAACCGTCAAAGCGGACCGCGAAACACTTTTTCTCTCCCTTCTCTTCTTGCCTCTCGCAGTAACCGACAAAGTTTCGTAGTCAGTAAAATATTTTGTAATGGTTTTACTTACGTCCGAGATTTATAAGGCAATCTTGCAAACTTTTAATTCCCAACCACTGTCGGTACGTTTTGATTCCCTCGCCGCAGCTGTCCTCGAATACTCCGCGAGCAGAGTCTCTACCGCGCGGTACTCTCTCGCAATTTCAATTTCTCTCCGAGAGTGTTATTAGTTCGGTCTATGACTTTGGTAAAAATTCTAACGGTAATGCTTAGAAGTTTTTCCGAGAGAACTACGAGTAAATCCCGTACGCTTCGCGTCCCGCTACAGAAACCGAAAACGAATTAGTATCGACGTACGAACGAAAACTTTTATTTTTAGCCACCTTTGAGTAGATACAAATATAATCATAATTTACATGCTGAGAGCGAGGACGCGACGTGATACCGTTGCGTAATCACGAGTGATATCTCCGTCACTTCTCCTCAGATACGAAACCTCTCGAGAGTTTCCGCCAACGCGTTAAACATTAATAACACGAGCCTCATTTCGGATGCTCATTAAATCAGTTCAATCGCACGTAATACAAAGTAAGGATTCGCACCTAGGCTCCATGTCGTAGGTAGTTGCGCCCGATGCGCCTCGATCCGTGTAACCCAGGGTGACGTTTCTGGGTGAACGAGAGACTCACCAGGTACGAATGCAAATTTCGAATCAGACGCTATTATGCATATCAGGTATGCTGCGGCGCTCGTGACTCTCTTCTCATAAGTTCTTTGGTTACCAACGGGCCGACTCCATTCCGCCTTCTTTCGACGCCCGTTCCACCCTGGCCCTCACCCGTCGTCCTCCGCAGAGAGGGACGACACTGCGGAAACTTTGCCTCCTTCCGAATTTGTAATCCGACTCCAACTTTGATAAGGAATTTACATTTGTAAAAAGCCATTCGGGATTGAGTTCCCACGGGCGCCTTGTAGCCGCCGCGGGAACAGAAGAAATATTGAGACGAGAGGAGGGACGAAAAGAAAAAAAGTAAATCCTCGCCGAGGAAGTATGGATCTTAGTTAGAAAAAAGAAAAGGAAAGGGATGGGTGCGCACCCCTAAGGTCGCCGCTAGTCACCGCGATAACGATTTAACGAATGCTTTGTGTCGCAACAATTGGAAAATCGTTGCGCGCGGAAAGGATCGCCGCAGTTAGAAGAAGAATGCGAGTAAAACGACGATTTGCTTAATCTTCAAGCTCTTAGCTTTCTCCCTTTCTCATGACAGTACGGCTTTTGACAAACGACCGACTTATTTCGTTAGAATATCCAGAAAATCGCTGGACATCCATTATTATAATTCGTACAGTGCTGAAATGCATCGTGTGATGTTATCCCATYGAATTGTATAATAAAAACGAACACAGACAAATATTTCATTAAAATACTGAATAATACATTATTAATAAGCACGTGCAACGTGGCAATGAATAATATTGGTGGTAGAATTCAGAATAATAAATGGAGCTGTGTAACGGGTTTTCAGATTCTGTTCTATTCACGTCATTTATGTTACTCATATATTATACGTACACTTAGACGTCGGTATTACTACGCAAGGTAGTGCAAATCCCTTTTTGAGATTCTGTTTATTGAATTGTAGTATCAAGCACAATACTACATCATAACGAAACGCTGTAAGGGAAATTTGTACGCTGCAGAGGCCATGCGCGTCGCATGCGTGGATTGCGAGGCGCATTCTGATTACTACAGAGGATAACCGCATTTTCGTGTCGGGAGGAAACACAATTTCTCCAGGCATCTCCATTATATCTTGTCATTCGCGAGACAAACATCCGGCGCGAGCGTATACGCGCGATCGCTCCGAGCGCTCGAGCGTATTCTGTCGATCGCGATTGCAAGATTTTCCGTAAAAAAAACGAATCTGGCGAATTCCCACCGGGCCGCGGAAAACGACTCGTGGATTCCGTTCAATCGGCGCATTCCCGGATGCTCCCGGAAATAAAGTGATTGTGCGCGAAAAACGAGTTACTCGGCGCGTTAATCGAACGCTATTCTAATTCTTTTTAACGCGGGGCAGCGCGGGACCAAGATAGACGCGCTAATTACAGCATCGGTTCTCCGATAGGAACTCCGCGCTTCAAGTTTAACTAGTGCGATATCTCCCGATACATCCACCGGTCGTTGGTTAGTCGCTCGCAGCAACGGCGATTAACAATTCGTATTACTAGCGAGAGGCCGCGTGCGAGAGAAAGAGAGAGAGAGAGAGAGAAACGTGCACGGGAGATGGCCGACACTCGGCAATTTGATTGCTATCGCCTCGTGATTTCCGAGAATTTATTTCCACGACGCTTAATGCGCGCGCGTAATTTGCAGAATTTATTTTGCAGATCTCGTACCGAGATTTTCTTCGCGTGTTTGCCGGAATACGCCAGCTGAGCGCTGAACGCGTTGATGGAAAAGAAAGGGAAGGAAAAAAAAACACTCGACGATGACTGCTTGTCGCATCGACAAATACTCAACAGACCGGAAGGGAAAATGAAGGAATTCTATTCACTACCGTCCCGTTGTTCCCTAGCGCGTGACCCTTCATCGCGGATGGTAAATTCCTTGTAAATGAAACAGGGAAGGATCTTTACGATGATTTCCCTTTCAACGAGTCTCTCCAAGGGACACTTGGATCCCGTCCTGATTACAATTGACAGATCAGTCACGTAGCAAAAGAGACGATCGCTCACGTTCGCCGATTAGGTCAACGAAAATGCATCGATTTCCACTGACTTCCTGGTTATTTTCCCCTTAGGCGAGCCGTATTAGGCGAAGTGGAAAATGTCGAGGGTCGACGGAGTGAGACGGAGAGGACCGTCGGGGAAAGAGAAGCGAAGACTCGAAAACATGCGAACGACGGAAGATTCGGAAGAGAACGGCGCTCTCTTCCGGCGCTCTTCCTCTTCTTTTGCCCTCTCTCGAGAGAAGAACGTCCTTGTTCCATCCCTCAAGACGTCCCCTCGTCAACGTGCGGATAGCCGTTCGTACCTAACTGTTTCGCAAGCCCCATTTACGACTGCGTTCGCGAACTGAAATGCTCTTATTTTCCGCTAGTCGCCCAAAAGAGACGACGAGGTGGCGACCACGAGGGTAATGACGACGACGACGAGCACGCTAGCTTTTCAATGGCAGTCTCAGCCGGAGTTGGAACTGCTTCTGCTACCAATCCGAAGCATCACTTTCCGACCTTTCTTCTTCCTTCCGACACGTCTCTCTCTTTCTCTCGGCCTAACAAACGTGAGTTGAATTATATCGTGGAAAAATCGAATCGAAAAGGCGTACGAAAAATATTCGACGCATCGTTTTATTTACAATTTAGTAATAAGAGATATTTTGCAGATATTTTGCAGTCGAATCACTCGTTTTACAAAGAGCTTTATTCCAAAAATGTCGAAATTGGATTTTCTCTTTATAATGGTATTCTTCTTTTTTGCGCAGACACATGCAATTGCGAGCATTCGTATTGTATGACACCGATAATAGAATGACACGGTAATGGAATGCTTTTATATCATATTAATGCCGCCGAATGCTTTTCGGTAACGAAAAGAATTTTACAATGGTAGTTGCGAACGTCGCAATGAAATGAATAATCCCATCACGTTTTCTTCGCGATTATTTCTCGACAGCCCGATAACGATAAGGCTATAACTTAATAAGGCGCGCGATCGCCGTTTAATATTTTACATTATTATATTTCGGTCCAAGTTATCGCTCGCAGTTATCAGAGCCGAATATATTGAACGATCGCTTCTTAACGCTCTGTGTACACGGTTCGATACACCGGCAATGTTGAGCCAGACGATAGGGAAAAATGAAAATTTCACATAACTCGTTATCGTCAAGCCCGCTATCGTTCACTGCAAACATCATCGTTCTTCTCGTTATCCCTTCGGTAAACAATTTATCCACCCTACGTAACGCGGCAGCCGTTACGCGCAGTTCCGCTCGGCCGATCGTGCGCCGCGTCGCGAATAATTCGTCGATACGAAAAGAGAAAGGACGTACGCCGGAATGCGGTCCTGCGCTCGGCGAGACAATCACCGAGTTTTCTGCGATAAATCAGCCATCGCGCGGGAGAGAGAAAAGGATGGTACTCGTGAAACGGATGAACAGATGGATTGCGGCGCGGGAGGAAAAAAGGCAAGAGCGACGCGAAATATACGCGTTCGGCTGGCTTCAGTGGTGGGAATGACAGCGGTACTAAACTCTCTTCGACACCGTTCACAGTAGACGCGTAGCACTATTTTTTATCACCTTTCCGCGCGATCCAATAATTTCCTTATTGTGAGACAAGGCCACTCTCCGGCCACAGTCGCGTTTGACCCTCGATTTATCGTTTCCTTCGAACCGAAATAGGCACGGTGCGCGAAAGCCGCGCAAAAAGCAGCGGGATCAAAATGACCGCCGGCGAAAACGTTAGCAGCCGGTTCGCGAAGCGCGGAGGTAAATCCCTGCGAAATGAATATCCGTCGGCTCGGCTCGCCCGGGTCACTCTCGCGAGTATGTTTTAATTTGGTCAAAGCTCGCCTTCCATTAATAAACTCGGCCTAGTCCGGCCAGTAATACCAGTGCGAAAGAATACACGTGATTTATTCGACAATAAATGAGGGTCTGGACAGTCGACCTCTGGCAAAATCGAGAAACGCAATTTCTTTGCACCGACCATATTCAAATTCGCGATTGTATCGGTGAGACGTAAGAAGCTTTTGTGTGTCGCGGTACGCTTGTCGATTTCTTGCTGATTTATTGAATAGCCAAGGAGAATCCTCAGCATGCAAAATCACGAATAGAAAGACTTGCAACTCTCTATATCGCTAAACAAAAATATTCTGAAATACAGGATTTTTTTCAAAAAAAATTATGAAGATTTATAAAATGCGGCAATTTTCTCGACTATTAGATTGTTTTAACAAATAATCGGATAAATATGTACATGCGAATGGTAATTCCATGATAGCGTTATTAGATTTGCCTCGAATAATACAAATCGCAAACAGCTCTTATTCATCATTTCACGTTTCAGCGATTTTTTCCTCTCTCGTCTGTTTTCTACAGTTTAGATTAACATATGCATTTAAAATGAAATTTTATAACTAACCATAAAAAATTAATTAAATTGAAGAATTCGTGCGTACATGCAAAAATTTCTTTTTACTGAAATTTCAATGATGAATCCTGATTGATCATTGCTATCATTTAATATAATAAGCATATCCATTATATATATATATATATATAAATTCAAGGAAGAAAGACCGAATAGGATATCAGAAATTCGGCTAAATTAAACTAAACGACAACGTGAAAGAAAAAGAGAGAAGGAGAGGAGGGGAGAAAGAACAGGAACAAACGGATTTTCCTATAATTCCGACAAAAGAACCACGGAGTCTTATCAAAGTATTCTCTGTGTACACCCGAAATTAATTAAAATCTTTCACCGTAGCGCGACCGTACCTAGACGCTACTGCGGCTTCGTAGGAATGACCTCGGGCAAAGTAGCAGGGAACGTCCTTCAGAATTTCTCTCGCTTGCTGGCGCGAGGCAGCAAGGAAGCCGTTGCGACAGAATGAGAGTGAAGTCCCGAAGGTAGGACTAGCGAAACATTTCGTAAACGGGCCGGCCGTTTGCCCAATGTATTCGTCCGTATAATTCGCCTACTCGTATGCGGTTCTGCAAATTCTTGGTGACTCGAGGTACTATCTAAATGCGTATATGTATCTACATATATCCTTCAACTGTTCGCTTCCATCCCTCTCTCCCTCCATTCCTCTCTCTTTTCCTGTCCGTTTCTTTCTCTCTGTTTTTCTCTCTCTCTCTCTTCTCTCTCTCTCTCTCTCTCTCTCTCTCTCTCTCTCTCTCTCTCTCTCTCTCTTTCTCTTTTTCTTATATACATGTTTGATACGAATTTATCTAAGGCATTTACCTTTGACGAGCAGCGCGATCGCGGTTATCTACGAACGGATGGACGAATGTCGTCGTGTTTCGCGAAATAAGAGCACCCGGTTGCATTTTCTCTTTCGGCGCTCTTACTCATACCACCCGCATCCGTACATACGCTCGCGTCCGTATGTTGTGCACCGTGTTTTTATCGTTCCACTTTTCTTCTTACATGCACTTCAGAAAATCATAGGTACTGCGCGTATGTAGCTCCCCCGAGTCAGATACAAAACCTAGCTGGCTACGTAGTCGTGGATTGTAATCCGTTTCTTCGTCCAGCAAGTTGTTCTTGTTAGCAATCCACTCGGGGAATCACAGTTGCGGGTTAGAACGGTTAAAGGAAAGTATTGGGTAAATAATCGGACTCTTTCTATTCGCATCGAAATCAAGGGAATATCGAATCGTGTAAGTAGAACTACTTTCAACAAAAAAACAAAACGTCTTGATTGTCGATTATAACAAATGGCATTTCGAAGAAAATTCACTAATAATAAATTCAAGAGAACCGTGGAAATTTTAAAAATTAACAAATTATAACGGATGTAATTATTTTTACATTATGATTTGCGTCATGTATAAATTTTTGTTCTAATTTAATAAGCATAGTTTTGAATGTCTAACATAATATTTTATATAAGTTTCAGTAACAAAATAATTTGCGATATCTCCATAAAATAATATCAAACTATCAAGTATTAATAATAATTAACACTTAATGTGCCAATTATATACAAAATAATAAATGATTTATATGCGATGCTTAATATTTTAGTGTCGCATTAGCGGCAGTGTTAGATTGCATTACTATTGCAAACGTGATGCATTGTATTATATAAGCACATTATGTCTTTATATAATAGTTCGTGAAATATACATATATATATTACATATACATATTATATTTATATAAATTTAACGAAATTAAAATATATAAAATACTTAATTAGACTACTAAGCGATTTCTTCACGTGTGATTGAACCGATTGTAACGCAACGTATGTAAGGTGATTGATCGAATATTGAGCTCGACAACGAAAAGGTCAGCAGAAAAATAGACTGCAATATCCATTTTGTATGCACGTTCGAACACGCCGGTCGAGTCGACCCTTGGTTTGATTTCGTTAATCTGCGTGAAACCGCTCGTTGCAGTTCCGTCAGAACATCGAATTTCATTCCGGATTTCAGATTCGCGTCACGCAGCCGTTACCCTGGAGGAATCAGAGCGACAGAAAATGAAAGCAGAGCCGGGATGCGATTTAGACAAAGGCGGGGACGCGAAACAACGACGTTCTTTTCGCGTCGTACACCGAGCCTCTAATTTCTCTTTTTCCCCGCGTGTACCGCATCCTATCTCGCTATCACGGATTTCGTTCGCTATACACAATAAATATTAACATTGTCGGTTGAATCCAAGTTAGAAAGTTCATTCACATTTCAAACATCTGTATTTTCTTTAACGACTGTAATGCAGTTATTTAGCAACTGTCGAACAATCTTGTATAATTAAATTGACTGTACGAACGATTTAACTGTTTTTAACTGTTTCCCTCTTTTTCCCCTATTGCATTATCGTTTTCATGTCTGTTCTTCCGTTCTATTTTTGAAACAGCAACAAATTGCGATGCTTAATATTTTAGTGCCGCATTAGCAGCAGTGTTGGAGATTGCATTACTATTGTAAACGCGAGGCATTTGTGGATGCACCGCTAGCACATTATGTCCTTATATAATAGTAAAACTATTTATTCTGTCGTTTTGTAGAATAAATTTGCAGTGAAAAATATTCATTGAATATTAATATAGTAATAACGGAGCGCGAATTTTTCAAGAAGGCAATTCGTTATCTCTGGTGCATTTTGCGAGACCGCAATGTCGCGTTTAGTTTTCAGGCCGCAGGCTCGATGTACGAGTTATCTCTGAGCTGCTTTATACTCGCACATGAGCAGCTGGCGCCAATTTATTTTACACCCCGTATTTATCAGCTCGATCGTAAACCGCATCATAGTTTTAACCTAGTAATATAACGATGCCAACGCAACGTACAGGTGGATCATTAGAAAAATCAATATTCTTCGTCGAGCATTTCTCAATGCAAAACAAATCGACATCGGCGACGTTATTTTTTTTTTTCATAAAATCCTCCAAGAAGTCTTAGCTTAGCATATATTCAAGAAGCTTTTCTGAAGCTTGAACATTTTCATGCGTTTTATAACTGATTCACTTTTTTTTTTATTAAACCTCAAGTGCTTTATCATTCCGTGAATTTCAGTAGACAGAGATTGATACGTCCAAATAACGCGTGTACTAATTATTATTTGATTTAATTTACCGGTATAACATGTGACGAGAGAATAGAATAAATATCACGTTTAATGTCTTATTTGCTATATAAACATCGCATCATGCATAATAAAAATTCGCTTCTGTAATACACATTGTTGCCTTACCGCATGTAAAAACGGCGGAGAAATGCGAGACTTTAAGGTAAAATTTTGACAATACTTTTGCGGAAATCTCTGAACGCAATCTCATTACAATGTCCGTTACCGTGTTCCCGCGGCAGGATCACTATTACGCAGGATGTTATTCTCTGGTTGAAATCCTTCCCGTTGCAGGGAGTATTATTTTCAAACGTGTTCCTCCTTTGCGCCATTTGCCGCAGCACTCGCGACATTATTTTTTCCGGATTTTGTAGCCAAGGCAGATGGTAGGAATTACAGCGAGTTACTCTTTTACTTATTTACAAGAGCAACAGCGCACAAATATACGTTTCCTACTTTTCCAAATGTACATCGCGTGCACAGAATTACCGAAAGGACTTTCGGAAGAAACATGACACAATACCATCGCATCAATTAATTTATCTATTAATTCCTCCTGTTTATTGCCATTAAAAATGATCTCCATCTAATTACCAATGCATTACATCACTACGATCACTAAATCATCATCATTACATTACATCGTCATTATTAGATTCGAGGTTTGCAATAAATTATAAAATATGACGGAAATGAAGCCTCGATCATGCGCTTTTCGATCGCAATGCGTATTAGCCTTTTAATCTCCGCCGATTTAATTATGTCGGGAACGTGTGTGTCTCTATTACGAATCAGGTGAGTCATTGTGAAATCCTGGTAATAACACAGATAAATTTACGACGCACAATTGAAGAGACAGAACAAGAGAGAGAAATTGAGAATTCAATGTATCGTGGGATCCGAGTGTAATACCGAACGAAATGCCAACGAAAGCTCAAATCCAGATTCATATAGTCGCACCTTGACCTGTAGCCTCCTCTTCCCCCTCCTTCTTCTTCTTATCCTACGCTTTGCAATCTCCAACCCTACCTCATATTCAGACATAAACGGCCGTACTCGCCTCGCTGCGCGCCATTACGGTGTCCCGGGGGCCAAAACTTCGCGAAAAATGCTTGAATTTATGCCCGCCTTCGCTCATCTTCCACCTCGCCCTTTCTCTCGCTTTCTATGGACCCTCGCGATCCTCCCCGCTTCACCGTCCTCCATTCCCCGTCCCACCATCCGTCTCTTTTTCCACTTTCTGTTTGGCCGTTCTACGTGAAACTTAACCCGACCACCACGGCAACGGGGGTGCTACTCTTTGCGAGTTCGGAAATTATTTGCCGCCGCCCCATTGTTCCACATCGCTTCCCCTTCTCCTCCCCCCCCTCTTCCGTGCTATTTATTATTATCCGCTATCGAGCATCGCGTGCCTCTCCGCGATCCTCGCTATCCAGTTAAGTGAGCCCGAACTTTGTCTTCTTTCAACACTTTCTTATTCCCCGACGTTACACTTAACGATCCAACTTTCGCTGATTTGTCGACGCTCTCAGGTTTCCGAAAAAAATTCTAGTACAAAATTTATACTGATTTTTTTAGTTTGAGAAATGAATTGTAATACACTGCCGACACGCGTCGCGAAGAGAGTTTCGGAAAAGAATATTCAACGGAAAAGAATATTAGCAAAGCTCAATCGATTAGTTAATTCGCGCTCTTATTCATAAACCTCAAGTTTATCTGAAGAGCGTCGTGACGCTCTCACGCGATTACGGTATCTCTCCGTCGCTATCTCTCCGTTTTTCCCGTATTCCCCGGAATCTACATTTTAATGTCCAAGATAGGTTACGAGGGCGAATCTCCCGACGTTATCGTTTATCGAAATCCATAACAAGGCGACGTGACGCGGATATAGAGGCGCCTACGAACGCGCGTTCTACAACGCGCGGGGGGGCGGCAAGCGGAAAACGTCGACGATCATCTACATACCGGGAAGACACCTGCCGGTGTCGTGGCGATCCGGTGAAGAGACGGGGATAAATCGGCGGCCCGGTTTCACTCGATCCCGCGATCTCGCGGCGTCGTTTAAACGATATCTTGTAATCCGCATATTAATTGCCGCGACATGACAAGCGGGCGGGAGAAGGCTTCCGCACGACGCTCCCACGGTATCTGGCGCTGGTGCGGGCTAGTAAAGTTTCCGTGGGGCGCCGTTTGCACAGGCGAATATCGCTACAGCCACCATTGCCGGTTATTACTCATTCGTTAATCCAGGCACGTCCCAAACGATACACTCACCTACCCACGAATCTACGAGCCACCCACACGTATGTTTGTGTACGTATGTATTCTCCTCTCTGCACCAGGTATGTGTCTAGCCCGATCGACCCCACGTAATACCGATGCGCTTTGCTCTATCTAGAGATACATGTTCTACCATGTGTATATCTATATATGTACATATATATATGTTGTATGTGTACACCGACGATGTCACCGGTGTGTCATCGATGCGGTTCATGCTGCATATAGACGAGCTACACGAGAGATTCATCGGTAAGACCGCTGGTGCAGACAAGAAGGAAGAGGGATCTGATGAATTTAGTTCTGTAAATCAAAATTTTAGTTTTGAATTAATGTCAAAAGAGCGTCATAACAACAATCTAATTTGATTTATATAATCGTCATATTTAATATCAAAAATAGTAAATATATCAGGGCAGATAAATTTTCATGAAATGTAAATTGAATCAAAATGTAAATTGATCCATTCGTCCATTTAGTCTGTCAGCTGTCTTAATCTGCTGTAGAGTCTAAAAAAACCTCTTCATTGCTTAAAAATATTACGTGTATGTATACTATTACATTTATATTAAAATTTCATTTGTAATAATGTAAAATATAATATATAAAATATAATATATAAAATAAGTAATAATAATACTTATATTCTCTCTCTCTCTCTCTCTCTCTTTTTCTTTCTTTCTCTCTTTCCCCTCTCTCTGAAAACGCATATCCCGAGTATTTCTATTTTATGAAAGCAAAGTTTCCCGCCTTCCAATTTTCTATCAAAAATGAAGACGTACAACTGCTAAAGACACACATTAGCAACATAATTAAATTTCGAATAGTTCCTTATTGTCTCTAATAATATATCAGATCTTCCCAGTTATTTCAAGCAAAGATAGTTATGTGAAAACAGATAAGAGATACAGAAATTGAAATATAGTGCATGATGAAGTAAAATCCCTAAGAGTAATATTTATCCATTTCCCTCATGTTTCTCGTTCTAGTCTCTTTTGTTTTCGTTTACCTCCCGTTCACGATCATGTTATCGGGAAAAGGACGAATATCTTAAATATTATATTTATATCCGATTGGTAATACGAATAATCTCGAGTTGCTTTCATTAAAGAAGCTCATTGTTAGAAACCATTTCTTATTTTGAGAAAAAATCTTATCGGAGGGAAAATAAGTTATTGAAAAGGGAAAAAAGAAAAGAAATTACAGCGGTTCTATAAACGTCACTATTCTATCAATTGTGTTTATTTAATTTCTATCTTGCAAAACGTCACCTTCCCTTACCAGCTTTAACTTCAACTTGATATCCAGTTAAGTTCATTAAATGCTAAATACAAATATATGATAAACCGACAATTTTTATTCACGCATAACCCCGTCTGATAAGTTCTTAATGATGCTTTTTATATGCGAATAATAAATTTTTCAGAATATACCAGCCATGTGCGTGTGTATATGCATGATGATTCGATCGCAACTTCGTTCTGCGTCGCAGAACGAATCCGCGCTGTTAAATCTCAAAAATCAAAGCGACTAGCGAAGCTCTCGATGGAATTTTTATCGACAAACTTTCTCGCGTAACTCGCTTGGGATCTCATCTCGTACGTATTCGAGAACAAAGTACATTGCTCGACGGGAGAAAGATAAAAAGGGGAGAGAATATGGAGCGATAAGACAGTTGCGAGCATCCAGTTCCTCGACAGAAACCACGATGCTGTGCAATAAAGTCGGAAAATATAAAGCGCGCGCGCAAGCAAAACGTCGCACTACGCCATATTTGATACAATACGACAAAGAAAAAAAAATTTATAGATCTCCGCTCAGTGTTATCATTATTATTAGATGCTGACAAATTGATGCAATTATCTGCGAAACACGTCACGAGATACAGTCAAGATGGAATCCTGCAGACTCGCTAAAAACTTGACAAAATCGTCGCGTCAGCTGATTCAGTTTCTTTCTATCTCCCTTTCTGTTTCTCCTCATCCGTTAATAAAGCCAAAAGCTTTGAAGCGCCTAAATCCGTATTGTTGCAATACGGGAAAACGAATGGTCACGATTGGTCGAAAAGGAAATTACGAGAGAATGGGACGCGTAGCAAAAGGAAGGAACATTCTTAAGAAAAATAAAAGAAAACGGACGGGCGGGCGCGCGCGGCGATTCCACACGGGCACGGAGGGAAATCTCGTTTTCATTCCTCCGCGAGACCTATATCTCGTATGCCTGCGGGTTGTGTGTATTTTGTCTCCTTTTATATCACGGGATACCCGAGGGACCTCGATTCTATATATTTTCTCTTAGCCCTCCGGCTCGAGTGTACCCGTCCCATCTTCGACGTAGGTGGTCGCATTTTTAGCGGGCGAAATGATCGTTGGATTTTTCTTTATTTCCATTCCCGTTCCATCGCTATCTCTCTCTTTCCCTTTCGCCCTCCTCGTCACCGTCCTCATCCTCTTACTCCCGGCCCTTCTCCGTCGGGAACTCTTGCTTCGTTTAACCGCGACATCACGCTCCATACGACCGCGAATTACGAGCCAAAACAACACGAAATTCGATCTACCTGGCGATACTGCGAAACGGTAGATCCCGTATATGCTCTTTTTTTTTTATTTTTACCTGTTCGAATAAACCGAGTTTTATTTTCCCTGTTTCATTTAATTTTTTCGCTTTATATTTGATTGATTTACTTCAAATACTTGTACACGGTTATCGATTTAATTCTAATATTTTATTAAAAAATATCGTCTACGTTTAAAAATTCCGGCAAATGCGATTCTTCATTCTGTATATTATCATACTACGAATTCTAGCGCTCTCCCCC
>JANQDE010000007.1:2638422-2658712 GCA_037157785.1 Cephalotes varians | reverse complement strand
CACACACAATATATTAGACACGTCCAACGCGGCTTTCTAATATTTCCTAAAATTCTCGACCGAGGCATCGCTATTTCCTACCTCGTATATTTACTATAAATTTACAGGGGAAACCAAAACACTCGCACTATGCAAATTCATGTGCATGGCGAAAGTATATTTCGACGACCGGCATATTTGCGTTGTGCCGAAAAACTTTTTATATTTCCCTATACTCGCCGTATCATAGTTTTCCTTTCGCTTTTGGCTGTGCGACAACCATGCGATTTGCTTCCAGACACGCGATAATGGTAACCTACACGACGAAAAGAAAGTAGTAAGCGATGAGATACCGAGGATTCAGCGCCGATTCAGCGCGATGGAAGGAAGGATCCGCTCGCACGAGCACGAACGAACGAAGAAAACCGAGAGAAAGGAACACTTGGCAATATTCTCCGTTTTCCGCCGTGCACGACGTGCACACGCCCTACGAACGAGGAAGTACGCGGCACGCAAGAGAAACCCCTTCTCGGTTTAAAGCGATCAGACCCACCCACCTCGCGACACGTACAAAGCGTCGAGAAAGTATACAAAGCCCCGAAGACTCGAGCGAGCGGGGCCGAGCCAGCCAACCGTTCGGGCCCTTCCTTCCTTCCAGTGCAGCTTCCTCTTGCAAGCTTCCCGGCTCGCACCTCCGCGCCGTAGTGTCGTCGTTGAACGACGACGATGGCGACGACGACGACGACACTCTGGCGTTCCAGCTTTGTAATCTAACAAATTCAGCTTATTTATATTCAATGTAGTGGCGCCCGCGCTGCTCCTACGTGCGATGCACGTACGTATTCCACTAACGCGAAATACCTTCTCCTTCCTTCCATTCTCTTCGTCCTCGTTCTGCCTCTCCTCGTCCCTTCTTTCATTCCTCGCAACCCCCATGCCGGCTGCTTTCGCCGGTATGTGCGTACATGTTTTGCCCGACTTTATTGCTCGCGGAACATGCGACTCTCTTCGCCTCGGGAATCGCGCAAAACGGAGAAAGACATATCATGATTTTTCACAATCGTCGCAAATTTCGAGAGACTCCGCGAAGTATGTTTGACAACGAGGAAAAAAGAAATCTCGTTAATCTCGTTAAATCGACGCCAACAATAAGCGATTTTACGTTTCGGAGCGAACTCCATTACATGCGAGTCCAATTAGTCTTATATGTTGTACATGGAAAGAACAATTTTGCTGAAAGAAATCTAGAATTTCAGCTGGATGCAGATCAGAAAAGTAATTTTGAACCATCAACATAATTATGTAGAACGCTCAAACTAGAATCAAAATTGTTTGCTCATTGTTTTTAAGATTCTAACGAAATTATTTTGATGGCCCAACAAAATTATTTTCAGATCTGTATCCAACCAAATTTTAAATTTCTCAGCAAAATCGTTCTTTCCGCACAATTTCAAGAAAAAAAATAATAGAAGAGAATTTTTTGTTAGACTTATTCCGTACAAATGCACTAAACTGCATTCAATATGATTTGGCTTCGCCGGATGAAACACGCGACAATTGTGTGAATTTTTCAGCGCATCTAAACCCGCACTTGAAAATGCACGGGTGAAAAATTTCAAAAGCGAGGCAAGCACAAGAGTAGAATGAATACACGCGGATTGGATATATTTTGCTCGTCTTACTCGGCCACTCGGCCATAGGAAAACTGCGTTGTATACGAGTCGTTGACAAAGTTTCCCGTATTGTATTTTATTGCACGCATTATTGCGATCCACCCATTCCATAAAACAGCTATGCATGAAAGTGCACTCCAGTTATCTTGACAATGTCCTACCCGCTACTCCGTCCCGACGACGTTTTATACGATTGTCGGACTATTGGCTTGAAAAGATACAAGCGCTTGTTTATTTTTCCACGCAAAGTCGCTGGTTTCGATCTTCGACCGTTGTGAATCAACTAAGTCGTGAGCTTTTCAATATCATTGCAAATTACGGCCGCTAGTTCATGCACATTAAGTTGCAACACCAGTGATATTACGTTTACAATAATGTGTATTTTTCTTTACGGTTTTTTAAATCATATGCAGCTTTAATGCCTCTCGAGACTGAGCGGTATTTTATTTCCGGTCACCGAAACGGTAATGTTCAAAAGCACGATGCGACTTAATCGCGCTTCGAGCGAACGACTGCGGACGACACACCGTTAATTTTATTTGTTAATGTACTATTTAAGGTTCAAGGGCCTCGGGCCCGTTGTCCTAAGAGCCGGTAGAGCGGGAGAGTGGAATTATTGATCGGCGACATACCGGGTGTCGCGTCAACCGCAACGAAAGAAACACTACGTGAATCTTATGATTTTATTAAATCTCTTTTAACTGTCGCAAAGAGCGAATCTCCGCGAGATCGTGGATTAAACAATGTTGCATAAATCAGCTCGTAGCCGACCCAACGTCGTCGTACGCGCGTCAAAGATAATTTAGCTGCCCTCGTATACATGGTAAAAAAGCGCAATTGCGGCGAACGAAGTAACCACCCTGCCTCTGCATTAAACAAGCATACTCATATTTTTGTATGTGCTTACTTTAACCTTGGTCTCACCCGGTAATCCGCTACACCACTTCCATCGCGCTTTTTCTACCGCATAAGGCGTCGTTAATGCACGTCATACATGGTCGCGAGGTCGTTGAAATATCTTTGATGAAGTAATCTAACAAAGTATCGACCCGACAGCGAAATATTCTTTGTTTAACGGACTACGGACTTCCGGCACCGTTCGTTTCTTCCTGCAAAACCGGGCCCGTGGCGCCAAGAAAATTGCTCGTTATAGTCCTTATTCGAGGAACGTTCGTGTCCGTCCGTCATACGCCAGGCATGGCCAGCGCATGCAAATCCGTATAAATGGGAATCAACGTATTATCATGGCACACCATAGCTTTTAACGTTACGTTTTATTCCACTTGGATAAGATGAATTAGGTTAAAACTGATATTGCTCCGCCTCGACGGCGGTATCTCGAACACAAATCCAAATTAGCATTGTTAATTATTTTTCCGACCGGAATAATATGGCGCGAATGTAAAATTTACGTGCGCGGCATATTTCGTACCTTCGTTTAACATTCTGGAACGCTTCGGACACGAAGATGGTTTGTTATCAACGGCGTAAAAATTATTCCAGACCAGTGCAAGTTTACACACTTGGCGCAAGCCTTTCACGATATTCTCGAGAAGGTCTTCATTAACGAATACATTTAAAAAGTGTGTGAGAAATTCATGAAAAAATGAGCTGTAATAGGATCAATACAACAAATTTATCAACATCACATACGCGAGCGATTGATACTTTTATATTATTATCTGATTTTTAATTATCACGTCAGCGATACCGGCTCGTAAGCCAAACTTTATCTACAATTAATTTCCATATTATCTGAGCAAATTTGCACGTCAATTTAATATTTCACGCTCCAGTATCTCTATATCGTTTTCTCACCTTATACATCATGATAACGATCGACACACGGTGCATGTGTAATGCCGGCGCGTATTCCTGATAGGCGATTACGACAAAAAAGCTATTCGATTATCACGCTTGCTTCCTCAAAGCGTGATTTCTTGCTCGATCACCCGATAGCAAAATCTCGGGCTAGATAGTGGGATGCGATGTAATGGTTTACGTATTAAATGGAGCATACCAGGTCCCATGGGAGAGAGAGACCCTCTCCCTTCAGTACGTTCGCAGCTACGTATACTCGTGCCACACAAAGCACGCCGGGTTCGTTTGCGTGCACGAATACTCGCCGCGTCCGCGTCTATGCGCCGGCGGATGCAATTTAAATTAGACAGACTCTCGGTATTTCCTGACCGTAAGTAGCCAAACGTCAGTGGCAGGTGGCTCTCTCTCTCCTTCTTTGCCGCGCACGGATTACCAGCGCGCCCCACAGTTACGAGCGCCTCAAAAATTTCTATGATTTATCACACTGCCTCGCTAAATGAACTTTAGCGCGGTCCGATCCTCACCCCGAAACGATCTCGAACGCGTAGAAATTACGCGGGTATATTAGCTATTTTGTTATTATCACTACCCTATATCGCGAGCACCGACGATTTTCTTTTCGTTTTTTTTTCCGACCGAATTTCTGAAGGGAGAATTTTATCCGTGAGATTGGAAAGAGCTGTCGTCGTCGGGCGTTAGAAACCGACGATATGTCAGGCTATCACTATATCTAGGACGGAGGAAGGATACCGCCTTTTCCCGAACGCTTTATTGAATTTTCCGAGAGCGAGCGACCGAACGTACGGAACGGCCCCGCACCCGCGACGAAAACGTACCGCAACGTACGACAGCGTGCCGTGTTGGGTTAGGACATGACTTTAAAGGACGCGATCGAGTGCGAAGCGCGACAAGGGAAATTAATTAACCACGCTCGATGGAGGGGGGAGGGAGACAGAAGGGGCTGTTTGTCCGGGCGTATTGTATTCAAACGATGCAACCTAGTTTTAATTTTAGCCGACGGGAAAACAGCCCGTCGCGAACCCACGACCCTTCAATTTCAGGGGGATGCTCGCGAACGACCGACCGACCGACCGACCTGTCGCTCCGCAGTTGGCATCTCTGTTCCACGCGGCATGAGCTGCCGCCAGCCGGTGCACTCGTTATTTGCATACAAAGCTGCACACGTACACGTACACGCACGGGCACGCGCCCATGTAGCCACGTCCGACGAAAGAGATAATTGCGAAAGGGACGGAAAGTTACTTAGCCGAAATCGTTTGTTTTCAGCGCACCGGGTATAGCTGTGGCAGCAGCGCGGAACGTTCAGCATATGTACAATGGTGTTGCATCATGTTTTACAGCGGGCGGAAATGTTACGAAATACAAAAGGCGTTCTCGAAATGAACGGTGAAATTGGTTCGCGGAAGAACGCGAAGCTTTGTGCTGCCGTGTGCAAATATCATGCTTCTGTTGCGGTTCGATACAGGCACGTAATTGAGTTGTATCCTGGAGAAAGAGATACTTAAACGTACCTGCTAACGATCGATTTGTAGCGAAAGGGAGAACATTTACACAAAACATGTATTATTAAGCTACATGCCGCGACTCAATTATCTAAATCAATATCGTATTTTTCTTCTTAATTAATTCGCTATCCTCGCAGTCCTTAAGCATCGGTGGCATTATTGATTAATGTCGATGCAAATTAAAGACGAACTATCTTCACAACTTTATCGCAGATTACAATTTTCAATATATGATTAACACCGAAAAGAAAACCACGAATCTGCGGGATGTAATATTTAAGAGTACTTCAAGTTTTAATACATCGGAGAATAATAGAGATCGTTTATTCTCTGCGCGTGTAAAAAAGGTATGTAAAAAAAAATTTTGTGAATTAACGAAAAAATTTCGCATGATTTCCAGACTTGCGTCCAAATCGAATTCCGTAATTTGCGTTAAAGGTTCTCGTAGTTAGCATAGTGGCGGGAAGCGGCTGGTGCAATCTAGAAAAAAAATCAATTATATAATCTCGCGGGAACCAGCGATCGTTTTTTTTTTTTCAATTCACCGAAGCAAATTCGACACGATAATCCACCTTTGCTTGCATTTAATGGTAAAACCCGTAATTCGCTGAAAACTAAATAACGAGAAATAACGGAAAGGACAAGTCGTGCGTTTGTGGAGTATCGCGTAAGTACGTAACTTCAACTCGGGTAGTTCACCCAGAATCGGTGCGTGAGTGTGTATGTGTGTGTGTATGCTTCTTGATGAATCGTTCGTATAATCCACGATCGATCGCTCAATGGCAATATCCTACTACCAATATGTGCACGAGCGGGCGTGATCGAGCGACGAGTATTTGCCGGGAAGGGACCATTCTCCCGTCGAACCCTAAATCCAAGATCGGAAATCGATCACTAGCCAAAGATAACCGCGATATTTGCTCGTTTAATTATATCTAGCATTTACTCCGATATCTGTTTAGAAATCACGTATTATCTCGCCATTAGAACCACCTCGAATTTCAATGCGACAGATTTAGCTCGATTAATGTCTATGAGGACGTGTCTAGGTACTTTGCAAAATAAAATATATAATCTGAAAACCATCGTGTGATAGGAGCAACGTAGCGATGGATTATAAGAGATCAACCCAGACATATTAAATTTCCTTTTCGGAGTTTATAATTGAAGCTATATGTAAGACGTCTCACGACCAAGAGAAACGAGCAAATAACGTATATCTATTAGCAGACCTAATACTTTCAGTAAGAAAATAGAAATGCGTTAAGCCAAAAAAATTTTGCCTTAATTTCTATTGTTTTTCTGTATCGTAAAAGTCTGATACATTAAAATTTGCGTTACGGCCGTTTTACGGAAAAATAAAAATATATTTTATCTTATATAATAAAGACAAAAATATTCGCACAATTATGATACAATAAAAAGGTATTTATTTCGACGCAATCGAATAGTGAGAACACTTGATATTTTGAACATGTCGCCTTTTCTGAACTCGTGAAGATAAAAATGAAGTCATGAATAAATAATCAACTTATTACAAGAGCGAAACACAGTTTGCAGTCATCAAAAAGTCTCTCGAGCGATACGACCGAGTTTACGCATATTACGCGGCGACGTAGCAAAGCTCTCTTCAGATACAAACATGCAGCGAAGAACGTAAAATTTTCGGCCTGCACCTTCTCGCAAATACTTTACACGCGTCAGGGTACACCGCGCTCCAGTAAATATACTGGCGTATACGTATACGGGTGTCTCATATACGCTGTACATGAGACAGGCGTTTCCTCGTCGGAATAGTATCGCTATATTCGCAACGCGCGACAAGAGCGAGACACTCGAGATATCCCAATACATATTTCTTTCAGACCACCCCGGGGAACGGACTCTCTTTCCGTTACGATTGAACTGTGGAAATTATTAGACTGTTCCTTTCCAGAACTTCCTTCGCCTCACTCGCTTTTCTTAGTCGTTTCCCTGCTTTTTTTCCTTCGTACCTGGCTCTGTGTAATCCGATCTTTTTTCTATTTCGTTGGATCACTCTATGTGCCTTATGGAAGAAACGACGTTTTCAACGTCGCTTTGATATCTGCAGCATCAACGCGAGATTCTGCGAGAATGGAAATCCGGTATCTTTCGGAAATGCTTGTTATTTCGGAAAGGCTCACCCGCGAGTTTTGGAATAATAACGGAAGTTTTAATTAAAAAGCGCCTATGCAGTCTATCTATCCCAGTCGCAACGATGATGGGACGCAGAGTCGAAAGCTGCTGGGACGGGATTTTCAGATTGGCCTAGTAATCTTCGCCAATTCTCGACAATTGGCACTTCGGCTTCGTACAGTAGTATCAACCGTTGAGGAAGATTGGCGAACGGCATTGCGAATTAAATGAAGCGCAAAACGCGGACGTGGAGTCGACTTCGCCATCGGTATCCTCTACCCCTCGTAGCATGTAATATTCATACTACAGCCGGTACAATTTGCAGACAATTTTGTTTTTTCTTATTTCTCGAGAAGAAGTCAGCTAAAGTACATAAGAGGACATCCAAGGCATTTACATTTTTCGCAAGACGACAACTCCCGGACTCTAAAGAAGTTTAGACATTACCGTCGTAACAGAACGAGACGATTATATATTACCTCTGATCTTGTCGCAGGCTAATTACGTGACTTATGACACCGAATTACGGCATCTTACGGTTCGTTAACGTGGCTTATGATTATGGATTCGGTTTGAAATCATTACGCCAGAAAGTTCTCCCATGCGCGCAGATGTCCTCTTGCGAAATAAAATTAATCAAGCTGTTTGATAAGAAAAATGCGAGAAGTTAAACGTAAGAGGAACAAATTATAAGAGAAAGTAAATATCTATACAATGCATGAAACAACAGTTTCATGAATATACTATATAATATACATTTAATACTTTTAATAATTTTAAATATTGTATAAAATTTTAAAATCAAAATAATCGTAAATTTTGCTCCCTACAAATTTTTTCGATAGATTACGATATAACTGTGATTCGTGTGTGTAAATTTTTCAAGTTGATAATCAAATTAACAGATGTGCAGGACAAATATCAATATTTTTTATAGCTTAGAGAATTTATCATCAGTCTCGTTTTTGCACATTACCGAATTTTAGTATAAAAATTTATTTAACACGATAAGAATTAATGCAATGGTTCAAGAATTTTTATTTTTTCTAGATCATCTGCCTTTCACCTGGACGTGCAAAAAATTAGAATATTTTTTTACAGTTTTACTGAAATATCTAAACATTTAGCTAGATACGGAATTGAAAATAATTTTGTTGGACTATCAAAATAATTACGTAGACGCTCAAACTGATTGCTAAAATGTCAAAACTTTTTGCAGCATTGCTTGAGCTTCCCACATAATTATTTTAATGATCCAACAAAATAGTTTTCAGATTTATATCTAGCTAAATTTTTAGATAAGCAAAATCGTTCTTTCCGTAAGCATATATAGCACATATAGCGATACTCGCTTTATACCTTACATCGATGTACAAAATGTTTTAAAAGCTTTTAGAAGCGATCGTAACTGCGCGCGCTATGTTAATTTCTAGGGTGTCGGTGCATATCAATTTTCGCATCGTTCGCACGCGAGATCAGCGGCTCGGCCACGTTGCCGAGCCACTTTACCGAAACTTATGGTATTATTAAATCCTGTCCTAGGAAACTTGGCGGTGGTAGATAAAACTCGCCAAGGCGAGCCACTACCGAGCTCGTTTAATCGAGCTAACCTTGTCATCGCGCGCGGTTGCACTCGGCTTCGCGCACCCAAAAACTTTACGAGTTTTACGGACCAAACAAAAGCGTGTCGATAGAAATTGGATTCTTTCTTTTTATCGGAGATTTCGTGAAAAATACCAGACGCAATCGGCCGAATATAGATTAACTTTCAAACTTGCTTCGTTTTGGTGAAATACATCACGAAACATAAATATTTCACGTCTCTAAAAATGAAACATATAATAATTATTATCAGTCTTTTTAGCCACATTAAAGCTTTAATAAAATAAAACTTAGTTAACTTTCAGCGGAATAGTTAATAATAGCTTTTTTCTAACGTCTAAGATGCTGAAATTTTATGTATAAACTTTGAGAGTGTATTAAAAATTCACGAATGATAAGAGAAAGTTACTATAATATAGATACAGAAAAGCTTTCGCCTTTTTAGTTAAAAATGAATGGGTTTTCTCGTGAATTAATTTTTACGTAAGAAATAAATTAGAAAATAAGAGAGAACGAGAAGAGATAAATTCCTATCGTTCAGTTAATTTCAAATAGACTTGACTTGAATAACACTTTTTTTAAATAACACTTCAAGATATTTAATACTGAAAATTGAAAAATTATACGAAAATATAACGAAATAGATTTAAAAAAGCTCAAAATTCCCAGTTCGCTAATAAAAAAAAAAGTAAATATAATATCGATATCAACGAGAAGAAATAGAACGCAATCCTGAATATTCTGACAGTATTCGTATCAAATAATTTTTTTAAAAACATTCCTATTTTAATTCTTAAAAATGGATTTTGTATGCATGATTAAACTGTTCTCACATGTACTTTACAGCCACGCACCAAAAAGAAACAATGAGAAGGAAAACGCGAGCTATCGCACGTAGATGATGCCTAGAACAATCGCGGCGTGAGGTTAAGCCCCGACTTCATTAATAATTTTCGCGAGGTGGGTAATGACTACAAAGAGGAACCGCGAACCGCACGGCACGGGCAGAACAAGGGACAAAGGCCAAGTAAAATATTATCTTGCGGTCTGCTCTTTATCAGGAAGAAAAACTGCATTTACAATGGAAAATGTAGAAAGAGAGAGAGAGAAAGAAGAAAATGAACAGCCGAGAAAATGAAACTCAAGCGATCTGACAGTTTGTTTTGAAGAGGATATTAACTGGGATTTCTTTCGGACAGACGATGTGCGCGTGTGCGTTCATCACCCTAATAAATATATTAAATTATTCCATTAAATGTGGAATTATTATATATATCTATTATTTTCACCTGCGCGAGATTATGCGAGCGCGGATGCTGCGCTGATGGGAACCACCAGGGATTTCGGATTATATCAGATACCAGGAGCGGAATACCATTGGATACAATAATCTCTGATTTGATCGGCGAAGGGATTGATAACGACGCGCGGACGGAGATATAACGTTATACCTCCGTTAAAAACGTTGCTCGATATTGGTAAGCAAAAACGTATCAGATTAAAAACACAACGATCGGATAACGATTTCCATCCACCGTTTTATTTCATTAAACACATTTTCTACGTTGTTACCTTCATGGAAATAACACGGGGCGCAGTTAATTAGCCATGGAGAATTATGAAATTATTGGCATTGAGCCTGGCACCTATTAAAAGTGTTCGAGCGATTGCGGTTCACTTCCTATACTTTCCTTTCATCGACGGAATCGCAGCTGCAGAGCAAAGGAATTACTCTTGAAAACTTTTTCCTCTTTTTCAACGTTTACAGCTGCAGTTTCAAGCGTGGCGTTTTACTTATAAATTGCTCGAGTTAATGACGCGTCTTGCTTTTAATCCTTTTGCCACGCAGAATACGCGTGCCTCCAATTAAAATCAATGGATGAAAAAAGATACATATAAAATTACAAAACTTATTGCAAAAATTCAATTTCCTAAAATTTTCTCGTCAAGTATCGTGTCCAGCTTGTCCACACTTTAAATTCACTTGTGTGTAAGACTGACAATTATAATCGAGGGTATACCCAATTAGTCTAACTAATTTAACGATTTTCTTAACCGTTAATTACATTCAGTAAAAATATCTCTCGATCAAGTGATTTTCGTGGTTTTCGTTTGCAGACAGTAAACGAGAAGAGATACCGGATCAAATGTAATGCATTGAAGTAGTACGTAGAATCTCTGTGTTTATATTACACGGTGGGGAACAGTGACGGGAGAAAACAGCTCGCATAAAATCGATGCATAAAGTACCTCTCTCTTTCTCCTTTGTCCTTTAATAACGGAACCATTCGTCCGCGAACGAAAGTTGAATAGAACCGAGCCGGCTCTCGGAAACGTCGCGCCGGTCCGCTACTCTTAAGAAATACGAACGCGATCATCCGTTTTATTTTTTTCTCGCACTCCCGAGTCGAGGGAGTACGTGAGTCGAACTTTACGTAAGTACGTCCACACGGCCTCGATACACGATACACGTCTCCACACGATACCCGGGAGCTTTATCGCTTTAATTCGAATTCTTTTACGCAATCTGACACGCGGCATTTAGACACTTCACCTAATGCGACGTCGGGGCGAGGGTCTAATTTCACGATAATTTCGAGAATCTCTTTCCCTTTTGTGACATCGGCGAAACGCGAATCAACTCACGAGCGAAACGAAAGTATTTGATTTCCGACATGAATCTCAGTCGCGTTCGCGAAGGATAGTGATGATGATAATTAATCGACGGGATCGATCGCGTTAAACGAAGCGGGATTATTACGGAAAGAGATGAGCAACGATTTCGCGTGAAAGCGCAACATACGTAACATTCTTACCTTGACACCTACTCTTACGCCGACGAAGTTAATGGTCTAACTTGATTCATTTAATTCGACTAGTTCGCTAACAGCTTTCTCTCCGCTAAGAGTGCGGTCGACTTTCGAATTAAGCGTCCTCCAATCTAAGTCGATTATCCGGGGAATGGAAAAGGGACTTAGCCAATCAGGAAATTTGTATTTCCTCGGGGGATGCGCGAGTCACCGAGCACTTAAGTGCGTTTCAATTACACTAAAAAGAATTATTCGCACAGACAATTTGTCGTTACGGGCGCAATAAAGAAAATTGCAAAGTTATATGTGATATTTTTTTACTCGTAATGTATTCCGCAAAATAATATCGATCTACAGCACGCCCACGAGCAACGATATTAATTTATAATTAACATAAATTAATATTGACATTTATTTATACGTGACCGTGCTATGGTCCGATGTTATTTAAAGTACCTCTGGTTCGTATCAAATATAAATTTTACAAGTTTATTTGATCTCTTTCAGTGAGGAAATATTTAAAAAAAGCTACATATTTGAGCATTGTAAAAAGTACTTTGATGAAATGATCGTGTGAATGGTAAATTTTTATAAAAAAAAAAATCGTAAACGAACAATATGTGAACTACATTGGAAAGTCCATATTTCAATTAAATATCTTATTCACGATATTTATTATATAGCGATAATGAGATTTCAAGCACGAAGACTGCGAGGACTCGAGAATACTCATTAAATTCCTGATGCATAGAACCGAGGGTTACATACTCGATTAACCGCTCACGTGGAATGGTCAATCCGGAAACTCTTGCGATCCTGCGGCTAAACCGGTTAGGGCTTATACTGATACTCGATTCGTGACAAATCCCCGTGACAGCGATTCGAGCGACGATCGATGACGAAAAAAACGGAAGAGGATTCTGTCAGCCGGAAAACGGTCGTTGAAGCTTACTCGTACGAATCTGCAAAGCTAATGCGCATACTACGCGTGTCGGATGAGCTACTCGTGGGCTGACAAATGCGACTGGGAAGCATCTTCGGGCGCGGCATGACGCGTCGCGGAAAACTTCGCGCGCATGCCGCTCGCGCGAGTAAACATGCGATAAATCTCCCGAGGCCGGTGTATCTTGCGAGTCGCGAGACGATATGGGAAAGCGGGACAAAGAGGCCGCTGATGTATCATTTTTCTATCGCATGGGAGAAAAAAACGATTGCTGCATATGGCGATGAAACATCCCCGGTGAATTCGCGATGTTCCGCGCCGGGAAGGAATAACGAATCGCATTCGTTCGTCATAATATTTGCCCCGGGCGAGAAATATTTCCATCGCGTTGCGCTATTGAAAGCGTAAAAAAATCCCAGGGATTTTTTTTTCGTAATCCAACGTAATGCACGGTCACGTATGTTCCATCGAATATTCTATCGAGAATTTATTTTCTTCTGAGCGACCGACGGAACACACCATTCAAATAACCATGGGCAAATATCGTGTGGTTACGCGCAAACAAACGGTGTAACCGCGAAACTCAAGACGGACTATAACGACGAGATTGTAATTTTCTCAGTAGCGAAATTCCACGAGGAAAATTGCGAAACAGCAGCCGACGCTGCGCCGCGCTTCGCACGACATGCGTTGACTACATAAAAGGCGGTTGTTCACGGCATCCTCTTCTTTTAATTAAAGGTCACATCAAGTGTTACGATATATAGGATGTTTCGAAATTCTAAACGCGGTAACACCGCATAAAAATTCATTAGAAATGTAGAAATGGATTGGGTGACGCAGGTATTTTCTAGCGATATTTTCTAGCACTAGTTTTAAAACTAGTTTAGAACTTGCGCAACGTGACTTCTCAGATGCTTTGTTTAAGCAGGATATCTCTGCCTGCGTGAATCGTAAAACTCTGTTTGCGAATCGCGTCCTTTGCCTAGTGTCAGCGATCGCGCGAACTTACTAACACTATCACCACCGCGCACGCGGCTCACGTACAGAAGATTACTCAAGCACGGTTCATCGTGCACCAAACTTTGATCGAATTCCCGCACTTTGGAAATTACCGTGCGAAATGAGAAAATCGCGGATAAACTCGACTTGATTTTTCATTGACTTTTACGTTGCCATTGACTTGGGATCACCGAATATGTCTCAAAGAAACTCATTGGCCTCCGAAGCAAGCGACAGCTGCGACGAAGGAAGAAATCGCCGCTGTCGGATCGAAGAGACGAATAAACCTTTAGCTTATCGCAACCCTTCGCAAGCCGATGCAAATCGCTTGCTATCGATGAGGGGAGGAAGAACACGATCGTCACGAGGGACAAGACTACAAGGAGAGAGAGAATGGCAGCGACCGAATGCGGTCGGGTGAAATTGTGCCGCGAGGGGTGGTCGTCGGGCCATGTAACATTGAATTATCGTACACATAATAGGGCTGACACCGCATTGGCACCCTCGCTTCGCGCGCGCTATCGCCACAGAGAGCGCGTCGTGCACATTTAGGACCCGGGCTATTGACACTCTTCCATTTCGGCCTGACGTGTACGTACCGTATACATATGTATGTAACAGCGAGAGCGAGAAGGGGGACCAGAAAGAGAGGGGAGGGAGCGAGGGGGTTTCCCAACCGAGCTGGTAAACTGGCGGGCGCTGAATCGATGAGACAAACACATCCATCAGTCAGTTGCGGGAATCGCTGTTTGGCTAAAAGCCAGACTAGTTATTATTTCTGTCAGACGGAAATGTCTTGCGTCACACGGTGGATAGCCCGCTCATTGCCCCCTTCGCTGGTCGGTGGCAGCTCTCACGCGCGACCGTGACCCGAGATAGTAGGGACGAAGAATGAACTTTTGCGGGTGCAAAGAACTGTGCATGTGTTTTATACGCATTTCTTGACTCTACAGAGTTAATCGGATTTTACATGTATGCAATAATAAAGTTTTGCCGGTAAATATCTACAATATTCCATACAATTGTTCAATAATAGATTGTAATATATTATAAGAGATTTATATTAATTTATACGTTGATTTAGATTTACTATTTAATTACACCTGGAATTTCTGATAATAATTGCAAACGATGTAGCATTAAATCTAGATTTAATTTTCATCTCTCGATTTTCCATCCATTCGCTCTTACCGACCTTTGTTGATATACGACACGTCGATTTTTGCCAGTCCATAAATAATTACGATAGATAATCCCGCAGTACAATCTCAGGATCGACGGACACATTTTATCGTCTACGTGTGTCTCCTTCGCTAAGCGAATCCCACAATTTCACTTAACTCGATTAAACCGCGAGGCGAGCACTTTTTCCCCTCTTCCTCGTGCCGGATTCTCTGCGGTTTTCGTGATTTACTTTCGATATTGCCGTCGGAGCGATATATTATCTAGGACCGAAAAACCGCGGTCGCGTGATCACGGCGTATATAGAGGTGTCGCGGTGTGTGAATATGTGTATGGTGTGCGCGCGTGTACGTATAATCGTGTATTGTAACCCCCGCCATCGCGAGATTGATCTTTATAACTTACGACGAGCTCCGGACTTGTGTGTGACTCATCGAGAGATGCACCGAGTTCCCTTTTACATCTTCTGTGTAGAATCGACTGAATTTCTATTGTCAAACTTCTGAAATCGATACCAATTACAACTTAAATCTACATTTTCGAAGACGTCGAGAGATCTCTCCATTTCTGCACCATGCTCCGTACACCGGTTTTCTAAAATAAATTCAGTAACCAGAATTTCCACGTCTGTCACTCGCGTGTACCGTTCTGACATAATTTCTTCCAAGTTGCTTAAATATCGCTTTTTACGTCGCGTATTTTTCTTTTTTTAGACAAGCGTCGGACTGCTCTACATCTCGTAACGCGAGAAAACGTTTTCCTTCATCCAAGAACTAAAACGTATGTGCCCGATTCCTGCCATTTCTGTCTTCCTCTCGTTAGACCCTCTCGAGGGCTCCTACATTCTTTCAACGATTGCTTTTTCCGCAGGCCTCTATAACGTCAGGAACGTTTGCGATCGTTTCCTTTTTGGGACGTCACAAACGTTCACTCGCGCGTACTTAATTGCGGCACGCTGCTGGAAGCGGAAGGCTTCTTCTATACGGCGCGCTCTCATTGTAGTCGAACGTTCCCTCCGTTCAGCGGAACGAGCGCGATCGTTCGTGTCATTCGATTTATAGCGACAAGAGCGAGCGAAAAGCATCGCAAATTACATTATAGCGACCAACAGCGGCGCGTTCTCTTTCTTTTCCCGATGTAATTTCACCGGGAACAGCTTACGGATGCTTTGACAGATAATTTCAAATCGAGGCGGTTGATATAACCGTCAAAGATCGCTGAGGTATCTGTTATGTACAGGGAACTTCGTACCGAAACTAGGTTAATAGATATTTTCAGTGTGCTTCGCATAAATCGATTCCGTGGAAAATCTATTATGCGATAACGATACGTATATACAAATGACACATGAATATTGTACATAAGCATTGCTACATAAATGCGCGGACGCTTTAAATAAAGTATCAAAATAAAATTACAGGATAAATATTATATTAAAACAAAATTTCAGCACAGTGATCTAATCTATCTTTCTTTTTTAAAAATTCAAGAGACATGATCTCAAAATTAATCTAAAATTAAAAATTAGTCTTAATATATTAACTAATATTTCCAAATTCTTAAAAAAAGAGCTCGTCGCAACGAGCCTTCAATTGCCACCGAGTCTGAAAAATGATAAAATAACCGCCACGACTGCGAGATTTATTCGTACGCGGCAAGATGCATTTTAGTCCGGGAAGTAGAAGAGGACAAGTAATGGACGTATTCTGGAGGCACGATATGCCCCTAATTACCTCCATCCATTAATCGACAATTCCGTTATAAAAGCGGGTCGACGCGGCCATGCCACTGGCCTTTAACGTCTCGACGCACGTCCATTGTATTCGATGCAAGCGTGTGGTCGTGTTACACGCTCGTATGATCGCGCGCGGACTCGTTTATGGTGTAAAATTATGTCTGGCTTGGCGTTATGCGGCACAATAGGGGCTTACAATTCCGCGATGTCCGCGTTCTACAAAGTGACCTCGAATTTGTCGATTATCATCGTAGATCAACTCGAGGGCTAATCAAGCGACGAAAGTACGTGTTGCGTCGAGCGAGCAAGATCCTCGATTATTGCCAGAAATCAGTGCCAGATTTCGCGCGTTAAAAAGGAAAACGCAGCGGATCGGGAATTAAAGAATTTAAACACAATAATAATCCAACTCCACCGTTGCAATTTGTGATAATCTTAGAATTGTAATTTGGACTGATCTTAATTCTTCAAAGCGGATTAAACTAATAATATAAACATGTTCTAGTTTCACTTAGAGTTTGCCATCATAACTTTAGATACGGAGGCCCGAGACATCATTAAGTTGGTATCAGTATACCTCATCAAGACGTTATGCGATCGCCATTCAACGCGAGTCGACAAAGATCGGTTTAGTATCGCTGCAAGCAATTAATTTACAGGAAGAATGCGTCTATTCAACGGAGCGATGCTTGCAATTTAGTCTACAGGGAACATAATGGCCGTTGCTTTGATTCGATTTAAAGGCCGCCGTTTGGAAGAACTTAAGTCTCTATGGACTGAATTCATGAGAGAAGTTATTTACCATCCAGGCACAACTCTCTTGATATATTGCGTAAATTATATCGATAAATACATTGCTCGGTAGCATGATATATTAATTACCTACGCGCTTGCACGTAAAATCATGAAAAGAGGCTACATCAGTATGAAATATATCGACGAAAAAATAATATTGTATTAATATGTAATAACAAATGAATATAATTAATACCAACTTTAATACTTACACGCGATGCATCGAAATCATATATGAAATAAAAGCAATGGAAATAAAAAGTTGAGACAATGAAACGATTGCGTATTGGAAGTTCTAATTGTACATCTCGCATTTAAATAATCAGGTATTTATATGAATTATTATTTCGCGATTGATATCCAAAATGCTTCCATCTTTCATTCGTATAGATTCCATACAATTAATATCTCTGGGATGCTATCTGGGACAGCAATCACCAACAACGGGGAAATATTATATCATACTGTATTCAGGCGAAATAATCCCTGCGGCGTCCTATTCTACAGGTTTAAACGGCATTAACTTAATGTAACGTTAGTGACGATCATGCACATATGTAGGCGCGCAAAATGGTGGGCGTGCATTCGGCTGAATATTTTATGCAATATACGCGGATCAAATTGACAATTACTAACCAACGCGGCATTTACTCACATTTACCTATAAAAGCGTATTTGAAACCAGGCGTACATTTCAGCGATGACGTTTCTGTTTATTATTGTGTTAAACTCTGATTTCACGCGACGATTGACATATTCGGTCGTAATAACAATCATATAGTACAATGAGCGGTCCGATAATAGCCAATTAATCCCTCGATCATCCAACTGTACACGATGGAAAGAACGATGGAAAGACCTTTCGTAATATACTATTTCCTTTTTTTTCATCCGCCTTCTTCGTTATCTTTCTGTTTTGTTCCTCCCTTCTGCTCCCCCACTTCCCTCACACATCTCACTCGTTTTCTTTCACTTTCCCGGTCCATCTCTCTCGCCGCATCTCCTCCCCTTTATAATTCCCTTCCCAACTCAAGCCAACCGAGATCCTATAAGTCGCAATAGGAGAGTCTATTACGGAGGGGATCACTTCTGTAATTTGAAAACCCGTTTGATAAGCTTTCCCCGTTTTCCTCCCGTTGCTTTTTTTTTCTTCCAACAATTCGCTCTCGCTCGGCGGACACAATTCCATGCCAATCTTTCCTTTGGCCGCCTCGCTCTCGCGCCGCACCGGCATTCCTCTTTTTTAAAGAAAAGACAAATCGTCATTCCGGATTAAATTAATCTTTCGGCCGGATAAGCAGCTCGCCGGTGCAACATTCAGACGCGATGTTAAAGTTAAAATTATAAAAAGATTTCATTTTAAACGATCTAAAAGGATAATAGAGTAAGAGCTTAATTGAATTTGGATTCGATAAAAAATGCTAAACGATCTTCTCCTACATTGCACGCAGTAATTATTTATATATAAGTATTTGCATATAAATATTAAAGAAATCTAAATAAGTTTCCATCGTATTTAAACGGACGAAAAATCTTTAGACCCTTGAAAATTGTTATATGTTGATTTGTAATTATCATTTTGAATATAAATTTCGAAGTGGCTTTTACAGATATTCTTGATTAGGAGCACAAGGCACTTAGAAATGGCAGGATGTTCGAGATCGGGCCGCTTGTACGAATCAATTATTTAAATTGATCTCGACGAGCGTCGTTGTAGAACGAAGGTAATGAATTAAACGTCGCCACTCCCTACCGGCATCATTTGGACGCATCGACTTCATTCGAACGATCGATATAGAGTTCGAGCGAGCTATCGACCTTCCCGTCCAGTCTTCTCGGGGTGCAATCTAGAGCCTCGAACGTCTAATCTCAGCTACCGGCGGCTAGCTGTTCATTTCCTTGCAATTCCGATTTCACGATCGAGTCAATTTTGCCCTCTACCGCCCCACCTGGTCTCTCTCTCTCTCTCTCTTTGTTTCCTGCTTCCTCTTCCCTTTGCCACGCAACCATTTCGACTCTGTTTTGCGTAAGAGACAAACAAAGATTTTACGTGTCCGCCGATATGAATATGCACACGTCATGGCAAAACAGACAGAAAAGAAGAAAGTAAACGAGAGAAAGAGTCATTTCATGCACGAACATTATTTAGAGAGTGATTGAAAAACTCGCTTTGACAAAAATTTCGTTTTTTATGACTAGTTTAACGATTTATCTACAGACTTGGTATGGACTATAAAGGTAATTGCATGTTACGACAAAATAAATTGACAACGAAAAGGAATTTTGAACGCGATAACGAAAAGGAATTTTGAAGGAGGGAACAAAGTTTCGCACGGAGCAGAGGCTTCAGAAAGGTCCGAATACTCCAAAGAAGAAACCGTCACCAGCGCTAACCATCTCGGCTCTTTTCATTAATCGCCGCCTATTTATTCGACTTTGTTAACACCGAGACGGAGATCGTCGCGAGTGCCGTGAATCATCCTAATTAACGCCACCGGGGTCCAGAGAGACGACGGGTGGATGGCGACGACGGCGGCAGCGGCGGTCCAACGGACAAAAGCAGCCGTCATCGTCCTGTAACGAACGAGCCGGCGCCCTCCGTCAATTACCCGAGACTTAATTCGAGGCGTGACTCCGCTTCTACGATCAGAAATGAAAATTAGCGAGCGTGTGACAGACCGACCGCGTCCCGTGGTGTGCGGGAGGTCTCTCCTTCTCTCCTTCGCCCGCAGGTGAAATGGAAGTTCGCCGTGAGGTCGCGACCGGGGCGTTAAAAGGTACCCATGGAGCACCATTTTGGGAATGCCGCTCGTCTCCGGAAGCTGTCGCACCAATAAATCAAGAGACATCTGCGACTTCTGCCACACCTTACTGCGAGCACACCGTCACGTACAGAAACTCCTCTCTCCTGCTTCCTTCCGATTCTCCCTTCTGACTTTCTCGTTCGCCTCTTACCGCCGAGCACTGACGCTCTTCTACCTCTTTCTCGTTTTCTAATGCCATTCTCTTTCTACCTTTTGCTCTACGTCTTGCTCGTCCATCCCTCGTGCGCGCACCATTCTCGG
>JANQDE010000007.1:2561751-2638347 GCA_037157785.1 Cephalotes varians | reverse complement strand
TCAAACTAAAGCTAATATTATAGCATACGTTTTACGACGACATATTTTCTTATGCAGATGCGAAATAAACGACGATTTCATTGACAGCTCTGAAAATTACTTTCAAGATCGAGAAAAACTATTTAACGAAAAATTATTTGCTAAGAATGAAATGAGAAATTGCATCTTTACGTGTTTCTAATACTTTTAGCGCTTTTACAATATTGAATCTCATGTATTAATTTTTACTTTGAATTAAAAATTTACGAATAAGAGACCTTTTTCCGAGAAAGAGAACCAACATGTGGAAACATTCTAAAATTAATCATTTCGGTTTATATTTGAAACAATTTCATCTATAAAATTTATATGTAGCACACATATTGTTATATATTAATACTGTATTTTGTTATTAATTTATGTGTGTCAATATTTGAATTACGCACACAGCAAATGGACGTAAGCATAGCAAGCAATAACATAGCTCTACAAAGAATGGACGATACAGTTAAAATTACATTCGAAAGATTAATTTGAAAATACAACTCGATTTGAATTGGTTTGTTACAAGATATAAACAGCTATGCGCACGACGGTTTAATTACGATAAAAATAACATACAATGGTGAAAATATTTAAACAAATTTTGGCAATACTGTAATAAAATATTTATCAAATAATGATTCGTTTATAACAATGAAAGTGGAAAAAGAAATAAGAATTAAGAATGTTATATTGCCGGTATTAAAAGTATTAAAAACTTTATATTACATTTTATATTATCAACTCTCAAATTGGTCGCAGGTCGAATTAATACCAAATATCATCAATATTAATGTGCTATAAGTTTAAAACAAAGTTTAACGTAGTCCGGATCGATAGTGTGAATTATTTTTAACGACATTACCGTGTGTATGCGTGGAGAAATAAAGTCGCAAATAAAGTTGCTCAGAGCCCGATGCACGTAGCACGCGATATGCCACTAGCGCATAAATTTCGCCTCAAATAAATTCTTTCGCCCCATTATCGGTCGAGTGTTTAAATGGATGCCGCGATATCGGCGACTAATTGAATTGCACTCTCGCGTCGCCATCGACTACCGATGTTGTATCCGTTGTACTTTAGAACGATCGGGTACACGCAACACGCGCATAAAGTAGCATAAAACTGGGCGTTCGCGCGTAAAGTAAAAATTTCACGTAACTTTCGCGCAAAGCCGCGCATAGTTTGGATGAATCGCCCCGGGCGAGACAACACACGCAGTTACGCGTTGCCTCTTCTGCCACAACACCTGCTTGTTTATCCGTGGTGGCCGTGGCTTCCGGTAATTAACGGAACGCTTATCCGTCACACGCGTGTAAATAATTTGACGCTTTAATGAATGCGTCTTCTACAGAATTTGAATACGTATGATGACACACGACAATCGTATATATAAAAATATAATTATGTTTGTTCAAATATGATAAAATATCGCGTACGTTATTTCGCGCGTAATGAGCGGAAATACGCGTTCATGCGAATGAACGCATTCACGTGATGATCCGCTTAGGTTTTACGACCATATTCCCGAGAGAGATTTCTTTCTCGGAAAGGACAAGTCAAAAGACTACCTTTTCGCTTTGCGCAGGGCGGATTTCAGAGGCAGCGCCGGTAAGACCGGTATTTCGATTGATTTGTCAAAATCAATTTGAAGCTCGGGAGCGTAAAGCGGGTTTTACGGGACTCGAGAACGGTACCCGATTTGCAGTTTCTCTCGCGCGGAACATGCGTAAACGCGGATACATCTTCGGACAAGCGTATAACGTTACGTCGCCTTAAGAAATCGTATCTTCGTCGGCGCGTGGAGCGTATATGGGATACGTGGAATCGATAAATTTCAAGCAACGCTCGACTCGCGAAAAGCGAACCGCAATTCAATTACCGTAGCGATTTTGAGCCAAGTTACCTAGTAAACGCGTACCATGTGTAACAACATTGTTTTACTTCGTATTAGGTACTCTCTACTTCGCGATTGATCGACGATCCAAGACGCGTTAATATCCTGCCGTTATTCGTTGATATACGTGATATTAATTCACGGTAATACGGTCAAAAAGGGGAACGCTAAAAAGGGTATATGAGCTTGGGTACAACGACCTCGTAAAAGATATGTGGGACGATTCGGGAGGGGTTACGAAGGGAGGAATATTTTTACACCCACTTTCGGAGGTAAGAACATGTAGACAGTGCGTATGTGATCGCGGGAGTGGAAAAGATGATCCCATCGTCGGCCGCATAAGTCAATTTCGCAACCATCGTCCGGAACCTGTAACAAATCGCTCGTATCGCCCCGGCCCCGGTTCGTTTCGACAGCACCGAGAGGACGAGAGCACGGGCGCGTTTATGGCACGGAAAATCAATCGTCCACTTGCCAGGTTGCTCCCGCTTCCCCCTCGTCCCTCTCTTTTCCGGATTCACGTCCCCTCGACGAGCGCCCCATCGTCGCTTTGAATCTGCCCTTACAAATATATCGTCCGAGCACCCTTAAACGCCATCCCCTGGTTACGTACAAGGATGCGATCTATAAACGGAATAAATTATGTACCCCGATGAGTCTCGTTTCGTTCCGGTGCACAGAAATGAAGCACGTCGGCACAACGTACAAATGAATATAAACGTACGTTCTAGATTCACGTAAAATGTTGAAATTAAATTCGTCCTCTTAAATAAAAAACAAAATTTAAGATAGGCTTTGGTTTCGAAATACTTAAGTAAAAGACTAGAGAGTATGTTCGTATTAAAAAGAACTGTTGAATTTAATGACCTAGTAATAACCTCCACCTTGTCATTTCTCCGAATTGAAAAATGTGCTAATGAAAGAGTCGATATATATTTTGCGCGTCTTATTTTTAAAGCTTATTTGCGAAGTTAACACAGCTTTACTTGCAATGCACTTGTTACAAACCACTATTGACACAAAAAATTACCTGTACTATTCCCTAAAGAATTTGTCAATACGTCAAATCTGCAAATCATGATACATCACGTGAATTCGTAAATCATAAATCATTGTAACTCGTGCACCGTTTAAATCTGACAACGTTAATCTTTTAAATACATCGACATGTATCTCTCCGGAATTAAGTTACAGTTCACTTCCATCGTCATCGACCAGCCATGTAACTCCTGGTGTTTGTCGATGGTACGAAATTATTCTCGACATCGTTGAGCGCAAATAATACGTACCGAGTGCATCTCAATTCACATGAATATTAATGGCGTCGTTGAACAGTGAGACACGTAAAGCACAGAAAATGACGCCGGAGGATCGAAAGAAGAGATTCGAATCTATTTCGCGTGACAGCAACGCGATATTTTATATCTACGTGAAAGGGGAATAAAACGCATCGAGAGATTGCGCGAAATATTATTATCGATACTGCGATACATCTCGATATATCATTAATGACATTAAAAACTTGGATACGTTATACACGTTAATGGACATTCACGTTAATTAGACATTCCAATTGATATTACAAGGGAGAATTTTACAGTCATATGTTCACACACAGATTTTATGTGACTGATCGCGACACAACAGCCGGTAACATATGCAGAAAGTTCCGAGCTTGTCACCAACTTACGTTTACAATTAATTCACAGGATTCGTGATATCCGATGTGGTGTAAAAGCGACATGAAGTACGAGCATGTTAGAGCTGAGCGTACTTCGCAAAACAGCACTTACACGCGACGTCATAATTAAGGAGTAAGAATGGCTGTGTTTCATCGCGGAGAACATATTTCTTTACGAGCTTCACGGCATCTCGAGTTTTTTTGAATTTTAAATTAGCAATCAGAGATCACGATCCCGGCAACCATTTTTGCAATAACACAAACGACGTTCGTTACGATGTATAAAGTGTTTCGCCCGGATACAAAATATTTTCTAGAAATAGCGGAGAAATTGAGCTCGCAGTCAGGCGGCATAAAATGATTCTGCATCGCGTGAATTATTCAAGACAATATTCTCTGTAATGCGACGGAACGCATTTCCCGGGACGCGACGGAATTCAGGATTACCGCAAAGAACCACAAAGAACCGTAAGTCTCTCATGAATCTCTTCGAGTGAGCACACGTCCTATGCTAACAATAAGTTCCGATTTTTCGACCTATCGGCTACCGTTACATAACGCTATTGAATCCTAAATTAACGAGTCATGTATCATATTATAAAAAAGTTTAAAAATCGTGTTTTCAAAAATTCCTGTTTATGATCTACTACCTTAACATCAAACTGTATTCCGAGCAACATTTTTATCGAATCCTACAACTGCGAGGTATAAGCATCACTGAGTCTGCAAAGAAACGAATCCTTCGTCGATTATTTTCAACGCGGAACATCGCGCACGAGGGAGGTAGGTCGCATTTTTCGTTGTGCATTTTCATCCCGCAGTTTTAGAGCCGAGCGTAAAAGTCAGGGGACGAGATTCTTCGAACAGAGAAAGATTCTCGAGGAGAAATGTGCTCTCGCACGTGGCAAATATCAAACTTATCTGGAGATGTTTGAACACAGCCCGCGGGAAGTTTGTGCGCGGATTCGCAAATCTGGTGAAATTCAAATACTACGTTTTGATTACCCATAAAGTTCTTCGCCCGTCATCGCCCGCGCACTCGCGAGCATAAAATTCGTCGCGGCTCCGGCTGTGAAATCGCTTTTGGTGGATGCAGTCAAGGATGTTGCTACTAATGTAGACAGAATGTCGAACATTTGTACAAATCTCTATTTTATCACGTCGCCGTCCGTATTAGGTTTAACCCATGTGTAATTTTCCACAGCACTTCAATTCGCGAATCTCGCTATTTTCCATAAACGCGGGAGATTAATTACGCAAATCGAGGACCGTCTGTAAAGTATTATCTTGCTCTCCCAGGGTTTGTTATCACGGGTTGAGAAATGCTAATAAATGCCACTCTCGGCGCTCGAATGGCGCTGGCAGTGGCTGTTCGCGCAGAGCAAACTACGTTTCAAGGAAACTTTGGTCAGGATCGGCGGGTGGCACGACGGCGGACGGGCCGTTCCGAATTTTCCTTTCGTTTCGTAATTTATGTCTCGAATAAGGCACACCGTCTCACGGTAAAAGAGACGACAAGCAGCGTATTTTTAAAATGCAAGCTTAGAAATTCTCCCTGTCTACGTACATCCACTCACACGTCTTTTCTGCCAACGTCTATATTAAAACTTTATGCCAAAGCCGCGAAGATGAACGAGCGCGCGCGAGTTACTCATTACCCCGCGGTAAAGAAAGCCTTGGCTATATCGTGTAAACGTCATCATCAAACAAGAATATTTCGAAACTTTTCCGCGCGCCACGTTGTGAATGCTCGATTTCGTGCGCCGTTCCACTACCGTTTAATTAAAAAGAGATTCGTGGCGGCGGATCGTCGAACACGAGAGGGAGCACGTGGCTTTGGAGTTCCCGATACTCCCGCAGGATTACGGTCATACGCGACGCGACTTGGCAAGCGTGTCTGTCAAAACGCTTTTTTCCACTTTTGTCCCCACGGCCTGGCCACGGATTGCAATTGCCGCGCGACAGCAATACTTCCATACATTCCGCCACTTCATACTCGTCATCTGCTCCCGCACTTTCATTGTATTGTCCGCGTTTCGATTATATCCGTAGGCGGAAAGTATCGAAAAAGTCTGTCGCTCTAGCTAGTAGTACATTTCAGAACATAGAAATTACATTTTCGAAAAAGCTTAGTATATTTCGAGAGAATTTCCATTATTAAATAATTTAGATAAAAAAATAGTTAATATTATAATAAAAATTTAATTTGACGGAATTTTGCATCAGATAAAACTTTTACTACAAAATATCTGCTATTTTTTTGAAAAATATCAGTAAAATTAAGAAGAGTTCTATACAGTGGCGCAAAAATTGATATTAGCGAGATAGAAATATTTCCCTGTGGGAATTGTCGAAAATGTCATCTCGGATTGTGTTAATATTAATATTTTAACACGTTGTTAACGTCACAATGCAAAGAAATGTGATAGGTGTAAAGATATGTTGGCATACCGACATCGAGCAAAGAATTTGGTTTGCCGCAAGTCACGTCACATCGCGTGCACTCCTTAATAGATCCATTGTGCGCCCCTGCAGGATCACATCCCATAGAATTTTACTGCGCGCTATGACTCGCCGATATTTCGCGTTATCCTGCAGCATCGCACGGAATTAGAGCAAATAGAATATAAGAGCTCTTAGAGAGATTATAGATTAAGACTCGAGCGAAAAGATAACAATTTTCAATAAAGAATGTTGAGTCAATAACATATAAGCAAAACTATTGACGTTTATTTTATATATCTTTTTTATTAATTCAAACAAAAAATTTGTATTCTTTTCTGTTATTATTTTGCGCAACTAAATTGTCCTTTTTCACGAAAAGACGTGGAAAATATCCAACGCAAAATATTGCAACTGCGAAACTATAACTTTTCAGATAAATTTTTATTTGTATATTTTTCTTTCCAAAGGTATATTACGTGTTTATCAGTTACACCAAATAATATTAAATAAAATACAATACAAGCAAAATATTAGATAAACTATATGAAAATTAAAAGTTACAGTATTTTTTTAAATCATGTCACTACAAATTTATTATTTAATATTAGAAATAATTATGTAATTGAAAATATCCAAAAATGCGTTTGAATCATTTTCATTTATGTCACCGATATTTTTTATTGTTAATGTGTTCTTGATGTTAAAATAATTGCGAGCATTTATTTTATATACATATTAAAATAGAAGAAAAGAAAAATCTATTATTACATATATTTTTCTTCCAACATTGATACCTAAATATCTAATAAACCGATATATATAAAAGGATTATCGGAAAGTGTATATTCTGTAGATAATATGTGAATACGATCGATGGAAAAAATGGATATAACAATAAAACTTTATTATTTCATGAAACATCATATTGGACGACAAGCCGTAGGAAAAGCATTGAATTCGCGCGACCGTTTAATTAATTATGAGAAAACCGTTTCGCATAAAAACTGAAAATTAATCGATTATGCGCTCTAATCACGATATCGCTTTGAGAGATTGTGCCGACGTGCGAAATTCACGGCGAAGATTTTCTTAATCGGAAATTACTGGATAAGGCGTAACTAATAGTACGTCCGCGACAGGTTGTCGATAACGACGGTCACCAGCGCTTAGCGAAGGACTTAGCGTTAATTAGCAATCGGGCTACCCTTCCACGATGGTCTCTCGCGATAAAAATGCGCGGATTCCTCCGTTCGCGCAAAAACCATAAGATGAAACGCACCGTATCCCCGATACTAAACGGACCATGTTGACCGGCATAACAATTTAACGTTACGGTTATCGTTTCAGGATTTCAGGAAGCCGTGCTTCGTTATAAGAAATTTGTACCGCATTGTGCGCGATATAATTTATTCGCTCGACTGTCGTGGAACGGAACGCGCGGAATAAACTTCCGGCCGCGACAAAAGATAATTACGAGTTGACTGCACATGCCAATTATGAAACAACTCTGACCGCGAAGGTTAGCACAGTGCTGCAAATGATGGGGAAACAACGGGAAATGCGAAGGAATCACGGCATAATTATAGATTTTAAAGGGGTAGTGTACGAGACCCGCCGCGAGCTTCCGCATCATAAATAATACAACTACTATCGTTGTTCGGCGTCATAAATGAGCCAAGCTTTTATGTTACACCGTAGTTGAGAATGGCCCTTGCGGTAATTACGGAGTTACAGGCCATTATAACGGGGGAGAGGAAAAGGGGGTGGAGAGCATACAAGCGATGACGATAATAAATAATACGAGCACACAACAGCGAGCGCTGAGCGTCACCTTCGTACCCCCCCCCCCCCCCCCCCCCGTAAAATTAGATACATATTCCGCGTTTGTACTTCATATTGCGTAATTATATAATAAAACGATGAGTTCGAATAATGAAATTAACGCGGATATATTCGTGTAACGAATGCCATTTCGCGAAAATCACGAAGGAATCAGAATATTATATGTATCGACGAGGATATATTATCAATATTCTATTGTTTTTCCATGTATGTACCTATTCGAATTCGTTTCGAACACCACGAGGTTCATGCTACGCAATCTTCCATATCCAATAAGCATACTCGCGCGAAAATACGCTATTGAATGTTTATGAAAAAGTTTTATTTACCGTGATGCGATCGCAGTAATCTAATAGAAACGTAACTCGGACTATATGGAAGTACAATTTCGGATATTACGCGCAAACACGATTGCTCGCAGAAATAAACTATAATGAATGCAATACAAAATTGCAATTACACGAAACGTGGATCGATATCTTTAAATCAAACTCTCTCGTAAAAAATACCAAAATAAAACGTGTCATAAAGCCTACGTTTCTCGATATATTTATGTCACTTCGAAGATTAGAAACAATGGAATAGAATTAGAATTAGAAAAGAATAGAAATAGAATTAGGAAAGAATAGAACTAGAATTAGAAAAAGAGACGCGGAAAAAAAACTAGTTTTATAAATAAAAATTAAATATATAATAATTGAAATTACATTGCGACATTTAAAGAAAATCGCGGTGAGTTTGCAAATTTAGACGTTTGAAACATTCTGTGACCTCGATTTGCATCGCAGCTTCGAAACTGGGAAGCAATGGGTTGCGCGAGTAAGTCATAAAGACATACTGATCCTAATTAAACGATAATCCCGAACATAAAATACGCCCTGACCGAGGTAACGACTTATACCTACAATAAATCGCGCGGCACGTTACTCCAAAGAAATTACCTTTAGAATTTCGCAAATTACAGTCGAGATAACGACATTATGACCACCAGTAGCAACAGTGCTTTATAAGAGACACACGCACACATACACAGTCAGATTTTAATTATTTTATCACCCAAATATTCACGATGATGAAGACTACTAGGACAGAAATATGCACACCGTAAATTTGTCAATTTTACATAGACGAATTGCAATACACGTTAACATTTTATCAGTTTTCACAAAAGAACCTCGTGACACACAGCGTATATTACACTCTTGTTAAAGTATCATTTCGTTAACAATTGTACCTCTAAAAAGAATGATTAAATTGTAACAATTGCCTCGAGAAGAACATTTGCACTCGTACTTTAACGCGTGGAAAAGTATTCCTAACGCACTCTAATTTTTTTAACGTTAATTGACCTAGAATTAAAAAAACTATCGGAACTATCGAATGTGCCGTGGCATTGCTCGAATTGCGGGTAACGTACTGCGATGCGGAACAGACGGTATTTGTGAGCGTTCTAGGATAACGGATATGTTCGAGTATTTACATAGAATCCGTGAATTTGTATGCGTTGAGGCACTCATATTTACAATAACATCTAAATGCCAATAGAAATTCAAGAATTTCGAAGCTATCTCGAGCGTAATTCGATTATATGTTTCAAAATATGCAGTCGCCATGTGTAGAACTCGGAAAGTAACATGGGGAGCTTACAATAATCAAATTCCTGAGAAATATTTCATAACGCAGTAACGCGAATCATATTAAATGCTGAAATAAACTTTAGTTGCAATGGAATATGATGAGAAAACTTCCAATCTACGTATTTTATTGCGAATGACTCGGAGTTTAAACGATTTCGCCTGTATATGTATAACAAAATAATTTCAAGGTAAAAATAATTTTCTAAAAAAATGAAGAAGAATTAATGAAAATAAAGTAAAATAACGGAAGAATAAATAAATCATATTGATAAAATTACTATGATAGTTATATTGATGTGATATGATGTAATAAATCAATAAAAGTCGTAGAAGAGATTACATTATCGTTTCTCATTTCATATGTCGATGTGTAACGTAATGTGTGGATAAAAAAAAATCGACACAAGGTTCATCTATTTCGATCATAAGTCATTACGATGCATTATCTTATAAAGCAACCTCTCTTGAGACCAGTTTGCGATCGTTCTCGGCTACCTCGGTCGATCCGCTTCGCGCATCTGATATTCAACCTCCGCCATCGTATTATCCGGTCTTATCATTTATTCGTTCTTCCGACTCGCACCAATATCTCATTGTCGGTTTTGCAGAACGTTCTCGGCCGGACTCGCCGGAGCTTTCCACGACATCGCGCGTCCTGCTTATTTCTCTATGTGTGCCAGAAGGATAGCGACGCCTAATCGTCCTCGAGAAATTCAATTTCGACGATGCCGGTGGCCGGCCTAACTCCGAAAGACGCATCGGTATCCAGGCCAAAGACCCAACCTACCGCAGCTCTCTCTCGCTTACTTCGCTTCGACCGAAACTGCCAGGCCACGACGACGACGACGATCGATATACTCGCGTTCCGAGAAGCTCTCCTTCCGAGTTCAAGAATCTCAAAACTTTCACATCGATTTTCCTCGATCGCGATAACATGTCAGGCAGTCGTCACGATCCTGACCCAGGGTATACGACACCTTCGTGCAAATACGAATTAATTGCGCTCCGTGATAATCATACTAGTTGCAATGTCACACTATGGCCATGTCACAATTAGAGAGAATATCCCTTACAATACCGAAAAATTATATTCGCACGCAACTTAATGAAGTCATGAGTTCTCCTCTCTTAACGAGAAACGTTTTCATTATTTCAAAACTTGAAATAAAAATGGAATTTCGTGCAGAAAAAAATAACAGTTTTAAGATAAGTTTTTACACGCAGCGTAGCAAGTTTTCCAACCATTAACTCAAATTCCTAATCAAAGAACTCTGAGGACTTAATCCTATTTTTACTTCAAATCTTCATTTAGCTTTAGCTAATCCCAAAACGATTCCGACATCCGCGACTCCGACGTTACGAATATTTAAGTAATTTCCGCAGCGCGAACATAAAATGAAACGCTCTGCAATTTAACATTCTCAAAGCAGATTATACATCTCGCAATATCTAGTAAGACGCCACGATAATAACATTTGATAACATCGAGGGTGAAAATAATTTCGCTCCGGTAGTCCAAGGTAGATGCACATCGACGTGCATTTGACGTCGTGGATTAGACGCCTTACATAAAGTGCGAACTCGGCCGGCTTATTTACGCGCCGGGGCGCTAACTGCTGAGTATACGAAACGTCTTTTGCATTTTCAATGAAGTTGTCGGGTGCAACGCCTACGGAACACCGACGGCCAAGTGAGAACAACGACAGCGGGACAAATTATTCTAACGCACGCCACGTCCGCGCCCTAGACGCGATATAGTCGCGAAAATTGCAGAGACGACGATACACGCAATCAATATAAACGCGCCCGAATTACATATGTCTAACGACGACGAAAATTTAACACGACGATATTTATCTTTTTCGTCATTCTCCCTCCCTCGCGCGGTTTGCAAACTCTCGTTACCGAAATACATACATTTATTTCACCGCGCGGGATTGCGGCTAATTGCGAAATTAGTTTCGGATTTTCATACACCGGCACACTACCGTCATTCAGTTTGTTTCAACGACCCAAAAGCCCAATTCATGACAAAATAAATTTATCCCGTGGCCGAATGCGCGCCACGGTAGGTACATATTCCGCTCGTCTAATTTCTGTCACTGACGAATTCCATTAACCACTTTGAAACATTTAGAACGACCGAATTCTCGGACAAGGATCTTCCGGACGGAAAATCGATACCGCTGATTTCCATGGCCGATGGGGAGTGCATTCTCATCCCTTCCTGGATCGTGATCGACTTCGGTTTCCGTGCCGTCGTGCTCTTAACCAGCCAGCGGGACAGCGGTTACGCGACAGTAAATTCTTGCGTGGTTCGAGAATACGTAATTGGCCAATACACGAAGCAGCGGGGTCGAGAGGGAGTGTGAAAGAGCGACAAAGAGAGAGAGAGAGAGAGAAAGAGAGAAAGGGAAGGAGAGAGAAATATACAGAAATATGGATGGCGGGCTTTCCGACAAGGCGGTAATGCCGGACCGTAGCAAATGTAGCCGTTAATTGCAATTCCCATTTACACGAAAGTCGAATGTACGGATATGCCGCGCGTATGTAGGAGCTTGTAACGCCTTCGCGCGACTATGTGAGGATGCGGTACACGTTAGCGGCGGCGCGCGTGTAAACTGGTTTACGTACTTACATACGTAGGTATGCCACATACCTTAGGTCTAATTCGCAGGGCGCGGTACCACTATCTCTTCCGTGCCACGACCTTTCTTCCGCGCGCACGGTTCATTTATCCCGCTGTCGCTCGCCGAATTGCGTTGCATTCGGTGCGCGATATTCCGTAAGTGTTCATTAAAGCCGACGGTATTTCGTAGAAACGTTAACGTGACGAGCGACGGCGACGGCAGATTTATACGAAATCGGAAGGATGTTAGGTCCTGATGAGGGTAGCTAGCATAGCGTGGCCGGGCGCGGTTTCCGCGTGGGTCCCGACGGTTTGACACGCATTAATTAATGGTTCCGCGATATCTGGGTTACGCGTTGACTCATAATTAATCTACACGACGATAACGTAGCATTTAATATTCGCATACGTCGCCGATGCACGCGCGCGGATGAAAAATGTGCATCGCACCGGTGAGCACGTCGCGTCATTACGATATATCGAACGAAAATCATCATCAATCCGTATCGTTGGTCGCATACTTTCTATCCCGTCGAACACGATGACGTTCCGATCAATCAGTAACATCGGCGATCACGCGGGACTCTAAGTTAATGCCGCTCGCATCGCCGTTGCCAGTATCACGATACGCGATATTTCGTACCGACTTTCCGCGTCGTAAGAATAGCGCCCCGATGGCTACCTCCACGTACGTCGGCAAGGAGATACAAATTGAAATATGTGAACTCGACTCTCGGTTGCCGAGCTTGAGAACGCAGCTCGTGTGGCGGCGTCTTCTTCCACGAAGTACAACATCCACTTTTACTTTGGCTCTCCTTTATGCGTTCCGCTACCTGGGCAAACCGGAGGAAGCGAAATAGGACATTGTAAGATTCTCCGTACGACCTTTGCACCGATTGCGGGATTTAAACGACACTACCGTTCTACCATGAGGACCTACCGACTTTCTTCCGAGATGCGTTCTCCAAACCGTAATTCTCATTAACGACACGCAAAACATCGGGAGCTCTCCTTCTCTCACATCCCTGCTCTTCGATCGATATTAATTCCGGAATCGATATTAATTCTCTTCAAAAAAATATATACCGAGAAGTACTTTCGCGCTTACGCCGAATGTGTTAATGAAATCTAAATAGGTGTCTATTATCTTCTCTGCTTCTATTAAATGTAATTAATTCGGAGTTAACATGATCTTATCGTATTTCAAAAAATCACAAATTTATAAGACATGTAGAAAGAGAAATTGAATATATACAAAGATGCAGAAAGCAATGAAGACACAGTGAGTTTAGATATGTGTATAACAATATATAAACACGATAATAGTATAAAGTTTATAAATGATATCCATAGCAGATCGATGGGATAAATTAATGGTTAAATACGATATGTAGATACATATGTAGATACATTAATTTCATTAAGTTTATGAATATTATCCCTGGCAAACTGATAGAACAGCGGACTATGACGGTGTTCAGTTATTTCATCAGCTCGCATTAATCCAAAAAGTCGAGGCGATTCGCCGGGGAAAGTAAATGCGCTGTATAATTCTTTTATTTTCTACGGGAATATTCACGAATTTTCATTATCATTAAAACCGCACGTACGTTAAGAATTGAGATCATACATTTCCGCGTATTTGCGTTAGCGCGAAAAGTTCATCGCGAATGTTAATTAACGTTTTCACAATTTCCCCGCTATGAGTTTGCACCGGTCAACCTGGAAAACCTTGCACAATCGAACTTTTGTAACGAGGCTTTCGATTTTCTACTAACGTTGCTTTGTCGGTCGGCCCAATCCAATTTTTTTTTATTTCCATTTGTTTGCAACTTTACACGTATTATTACCCGCATACACAATTTCAAATATGCACAATGTTGATGTACACCCGCCCTCCCGCCCTCCCGTTCACTATGCGGCGGAAACGATCGATGTAACATTTATAGCCTGTGCAGCGACCGGGAGTCAATGGCAGCATTTCTCCGCGAGACACTATATTTACAAGCAACGATCGAAAGGTTGAAGTAATTTTGATGTCACGTCTCGCGCGCGGCGTTGACTAGCGGAGACGCGCTGTGTTTACCGGAAGCTTCTATAGTCTCTCGGCAACTTCTTACGCGAAAAGCCGCTATTTTCCTTGTACACGCTAAAAATAAGTTATTTTCCCCTCTTCCTATCGATATTTACTTTTACGGTCATATTTTTACATCCTTACAATATTACATAAGTTTCAACGAAGATCATACGAACGACGTAAGAATCTTCCAGTTTATCGAGCAAGCATCCGACAACAACGTGTACCGAAATCCTGAAACTATCTAGATAACCGTACTCACCATAAAGTCCTCCCGCCGTGGTAGCCTTAAAGACGACCCATAAGAGATAAGCATAGATTATCCGGCCGCCCTTCCACGCATCCATGATGCCCATGGCTTTTATCGGTGTCCCTTTTGGAACCACTTCGACCCCAATCTAACTCAATTGACGTTGATTAGAATCGCTCTCACGCACTTGACCCGTACTCCTCCTCTCTCTCTCTCTCTCTCTCTCTCTCTCCTTCTCTTTCCCCTCGTTCTGCCCACTCGGATCGTTTCAGGTGCCTAAATGCGAGTGTCACCGTGCCGACGAATTCGCACGGACTTCCGATAGTCGAGTCCGATTTGAACCGAGTATCCCACGCCGCACATATCTCCCTCGGCTGAATCTGTCTCCTCCGTTACTTGAGGATTCTCCGTGCGAACGGCGGACCGGTCCACAGCAGCAGGAATTTTATCGTACCGTGACAGGGTGCGATACCACGTATACAGGAAGTTTCGTTACACTTACGATCGGACGTGTAACGACAAGCGTCGGGGCAAGAGATCGCGGGCACGCGATCCACCACTCCGTGTATATATTCGCGCACTGCTTGAGAGAATGAGAATGAGCAGGCGCGCGCGCGATATAAACGAAACCCGACGAGGGAGGAGTTACGAACAAGCGCGATATAACAAAGCCGACACTTTTCACATTCACTGGGCTCGTGTGCGTCGCGTTGCGGACGCACGAATATGCCTAAGCGCACACGATTGTGCTTTTATTTTATTAAATTAATTTTAACCGTTTGTTTTTTAAGCGTTCGTAGATTTTATGGACTGATTTCTTTTTATGGATTTTTTCCTCCGTATCAGATTCTTTTTTTTTTCAGGCTTGAGCCTACGAGCTCACATCCATAGTTCGATCTCACGGAAGTAAGAGCGCTCGTTTCTTTTGATCGATTCGCGAGCTAAACCAGATTGTTGGGGTATACACTGATACGCGAACGGGCAATATCCGCGATATCGCGCGGAATCCGTAACCTAATGTAGCGATCGGAGATTGGATGTGCGCCATTGACGCTGTCACGACCGTTCGTGCGACGCACGATCGCTTCAATTATTATAAATGATTCGCGAGAGCGAGATGCAGCCGTCTTGCGCGGTGAGCTCTTTTCGGGGTCCCTCAACCACGTCGTTCCGCCTCGCGTAATCGCGCGGTGGAATCAGCCCTCGGCGAGGAAGATTCCTCGGTATCGTTCAACGGAGCGGAACTAACGGCCGAACTTTCGCCGACGTTACGTCCGAAAGCATCACTCATACGTAGGTATCTTGCGCAGTCTTCCACGATGCACTGCGAAAATCTCCGCGAACTAACACTGCCAATTTTCCGGGCAAGCTAACCCCGAAGTCCCGTCCAACTTGGGAAACCAAACACAAGGAAGTTTTCTTCCATCACTCGCAAAAATTCCCGAAATTTGCGCGCCAGAGACGGTCCAGCATCTCTTCGAAACGTTCACGACATCTTGTCGGAGATGTTTTTTTTTCTCGTCCTCGCTCAATTCGCAGAACTCACTCGCAGATATTTTCCCCACCCTCAAAATCTCATTTCTCGCATTGTTCAAAGCTAAAAAGCCGACGATTCAAAGTTGTTGACCTTTCCCGGAAATCAACGCAAAAGCCCTTGATCCGAAATCGACCTTTTTCTACATGAATTGCCGAATTTCATTGAGTGAATCGCCATTCTGTCGAATCTCGATATTCCTTCGCTTCAAAGCAATCTTTCGCTGTTTAATCATTTAAAAAAAAAAAAGAATTTCGTCGAAGTCACGGAGTTTCTCCACATCAAGTGTGTCTCGCTTTTTGTGCCGATCGATAGATTCAGCGAAACATTTATGCATCGATCGTCCACGCACCTGAGTACGTCCGTAGTAATAGAAAAACCACCGATCGCGAGTAAATCGGACTTTCTTTGTTCTTTTCTCCTTCGTATTCTTCGGAAACGGATGGTGTCACCAGCTCGCAACACGTCAACATCCGAAGTTCGATCGTGGGCGAGCCTCGAATATCTCGATACCGCGCGATCGTGGTATTTTAAACACACGTGCGAAGTCACGACGGATTACAGACGTGTCGCGTGTATCACTGTAAAAGTAAAACCGAGACTAGTAGCTGGCACGGAAAGTGGACTTGCGAGTTCGATTATACGGATAAGAAGAGAACGAATACAGAACGCCACGGAGTAGGAAGAAGATGTGAAGGAAGAGAGAGACAGAGAAAGAGAGAGAGAGGGGGAGAGAAAGAGAGAGGAAAGAAGACGAACGGGACGGAACTCGAAAGGCGGGAGACTGGAGCACACACATCCAGGGCTGGTCGTCGAACCGGTTTCCTTCTAAAGATCGCAACCGGCCAATTGGAAATACCACTGACAACGAGTCCGTCGGCCAGCCGTTTTACGATCTCGCCGATCGCCGCGGTCGGAGATCCAGATAAAACACGACCGCCGCGTCGCGCTGAACCAAACCGAGGCCGAGCCGAGCCGAGCCGGATACGATCAGACGGGCGTCGATCGCGGAGAACCTGCTGCCGGCGGAATCGCTAATGTGCTGGCAAGAGCAAGAATTTCCACGATGAATCGAGAACGAGTACATGACGTTGACATCGAGAACGTTACAGACTCCTTTGCCGCTTTGAGCTCATTACACCAGAATCCCGTGGATTTTAATAGAGGACTAGCGAGGAGAATATTTCTTGCTCTTAGCTCATGATTCTTAGTTTGAAAAGAAACTGCAATGTAATTCGCTTTTTATTCGCCCGTAATTTTGCATTGTAATTATTAATGAATTAAAAAAAAATTCGCATTATACCAATATATCTGATATAAAATGCAACGATACTCTTTATTCTTTCAGAATGCGATAATCGAATTCTGCTCGCTGATCCGCCAAAACTGTCACTCAACGCCGACCGCGCGATTTTTCGACGTTCGACGCGATCCAGAACTCGCGCGCGAATTTCGCGCATTTATTTTTACTTCCACTCCGGCGAGCGTATGCGATACGCGCGGCCATGCAGAAATATTGCGTTGCGTCCGACCGCGATTAACGGCTGCTGCATAAGCAGTAATACGTGTATTATTGATGTCGCGGTGGCAAGTATCGTCGGCTGATTAATAAACACGGCTCGCAGGGAAAACGATTATTAATTTACAATGCTCGTGGGAAGGCGGCCAAAAAAAAAAAAACCAATTACGTTCGCTGAATTTTTTCACGTCTCCGGGATACGTATCCAGTCTGATAAAATAAATTAATCGGCCGTGCGCGGGCAAGTTTTTTTGCGCTGTCGAGAAGAAAGGAATGGATCGTCGGCGAAGCTCAAGATGTACGCCTTAAATCATAACCGACCGAAGTCGATATATAGAGAGAGACTCGACAATTCCGATTCTTAGCGAGGCAATGGATGGCGATGCACAATACGCAACAAGAACGGTAATCCGACTAACTTTTAAGCGACACTCCGCTCTTTTACTTTAAATGGGATCTAAGCAATTACGCTCCGAGAACTCCTTAATGAAAGCGGGAGCGGGAACGCACGGAGAACTATTGAAATACAAACGTCGATTAAGCAATAGGACATTTAAGTGCATTTCGCTCTCGACCTACATCGATCAAGATCAAGAGGGATGACCCGGTTCGACTTGACCATCAATGAACGTACTCTCAGCATAAATTCCTTCATCTTCGATCGTACGTTTATTCGCAGCCATTGTCCGACCATCGGGACGTTGAAGTGCGAGAAGAAACGATAAAAGCATTGGGAAATGAAAAATGTAAGCGCGATCTTCGGAACGAGCTATCGTATTCCTTCCGGGTGGCAATCGACGTAACTCTCCGTGCTCGAAGAAGACGCTTGACGTTGATGTCCCGTAATCGTCACAGTGATAAGAAGCATCTTATCATGGTGTCATTTATCTCTCCATCTATTTTTCCCGAATTTACTGTTCCCCACATGCCCCCTGTGCGATACTCCGATCTCTCTCCAGCAGTTCTCGTCGCACTGGACCCTGAGCCAGCCGTTCGCGCCGTTCGGTCGGACCGCTGACGGACGGACGGACGGACGGACGCGCGAGATCGGTAGAGAGGAGACACGGAGGACGCCGCGACGCTGCGCGTCCCGCAGAATCACGATCCGCACTAGTACGCCATCGAGCGTTAGAGAAACTTCAGCAACCCTCCGACATCCCGGCTCCCCACTCTTTCGCTCACCGACCGAGCGGTATACACGTGCGGGGGTACACGCCTGTGTGGGTAAATTCGTACGTATACGTTCGAGCGTGTGCGTGCACTATCCGTTTGTGTCCCCGTGCGTGTGTACGAAAGGCAGGAACACTCACACCGACGTGAACGCCATTCCAACCACGGTTCTCCAGCGACGGACTTCGCGCGCGCACACAGGGTTGGTCGGGGGTTTACGATCGGGTGCGCGAGCGCACCAGGGACTGGAGCTCCCTTCCTCCATCACCTTCCACCGCTACCACTACCGGCACATCGACACGCTTTCCGTCTTTCTCTCAAGCCCGACCGAACTGCGCGCGACCATCCCTCTTGCGCGTGGTATTTTCTCCCTGATATTCCTTTCTTTCTCTCTTTTCCCTCCTTTTTTTTGTTCTCGGAGAGAAGGATCTGTGTGTGCCACATGACAATTTCGGATGAAAACATCGTCGAGTGGCTACTAAACCCGTTCAGCGATGAGGGGAGGGATTCGGCAAGTAGCGGAGACCCGCTATCGTCGGTAACAAGCGCGCAAACATCCCCAGGTTGAAAAGGCGACTCTAAACGACGTAGCTTTCCGGATATTTGAAATCGAGAAGAGAGCTGTCTCTTCGATTTAGCTGGCGCGAAGTCAGTGAGCGACGACACGGCCCACCGGTGGTCGCCGTGGTATTCCGCGGCTGATTATCTACCGATGAGAATAAACGGGGGCGACAGTGATAAATTGATAATGACGCGTTGACTCTTGAAGCGCGATGTGCACGAGCCATGTATCCCGTGAGGTTGGGAATTACGCGAGCAAGACTTTACATCCGAGCGGAATAACAAGCGCAATAACGATAATAATAAATCAAATTTATCGCGCGACAAAGGCGAAGAATTTGTTAACTGGAGAGACAAAAAGCGAGAGAAAGAGAGAGGGAGAGAGAACGAGATACGACGAAGCGAGGGAAAGAAGAAACGTAGGGGAATAAATCGTTCTCTCGCGGAACATAGCAGCGGGCCTGGCTAACCGGTTACGATACGGGAAGCACAGGATGTGCACCGCGGTCGCGCATGCTGCTGGCACGGCGAATAAAACGAGAATAATTCGAGCGCTATTGGATAACGTATCGCGACGCCGAGCTGGAGAACGAAGAGCGCGTATAGCCGCGCTTCCGTAGTGCGAGCCATAGCTGGAAATTGGAACGCCGACTCGTCCACGGGAGCGAGGTCACGCTAGGGCCACCTAATCCAATGTTTTACAGGTTTACTGATTGCGGTGGAGTGCTGTACGACGCGGTCCTCGAGAGAGAGAGAGAGAGAGAGAGAGAGAGAGAGAGAGAGAGAGAGAGAGAGGGTTGGATCACCGATCCTTTCTGACCTCCCCCCTCGGTCTCATCCCGTTTCGTTCACCCTTCTCGCTGCATCCTACCTGCATTCTCCTCGTCCCTATCTTCATCGCTCTGTCTCGCGCGGACACTGCCCTAATTCTTCGACAAATAAACGCATCATTGGGCAGCCGTAGATTTACCAATCAAACCGATGCCTGCTTCCATACAGGAAACCCACCGCGGAAGCCGTGCGGAAGCCCACACACGATTCGGAATAGCAATGAAAACAGACCTTTAAATCTGCACGTATTTCGCTCGACATTTTCTACGTTTCGCCGTGATTCTAAATCGTCCTTTTTGGTCGGTCAATGTTCCATTAGTGACTTTACAATACGGACTTTTCTTTTTCGATGAACTCATTAACATAAAGACACACGCACCTAATGCGTCGCTAATTCAAATGTAAATTTACATTACTCAAGAAGCGAAATTGTAGTCAAAGGATTCTTTATTGAGTTTTTACAGAAGTCGAAATAAGAACAGTCGATAATAATGAAATAGCCAACAAATTCGATTCGCAATATTATAGATATTATCGAAATTTCTAATTAAATATCACGTGATGGAAAGATATTTTCCATAGCAAAATATTTTTCGCATTTGTTGTAATATTGTAAAGATATATTTTTCTATTAATTTCTTAAACGTATCGCATCGTCGCATCTGCCATTAATCCCGTCTAACTTCTAATTCAAGAAGGGCAATTACTTTAGTCGTTCTCTCTTTCTCTGTCTTTTTCTGTTGAACCGAACAACGATATTCTCTTCCATCAAACGCCCTACTGCGTTCGCGGAACATCTCGCATCAAAGATTATTAACGAACGCCATCGATGAAAGAGACGCGCTTCGTTAAACCCATCGTGTTCATTAATCCGATCGCGAGAGAGGTACGTGCGAGAGTTTATAATAAAACTCTCTTCTCGACAGGAGTGTGGAGACTTCCATACAGGATAAGTGGCGGAATCTCGTTTCTATAAATTGAAAGTATCGAAAAAAGTGGAACAACGCGGGAACACAAAAAGAAGAGAACGATAATGGCTGCTTCTTGCATCGCGCTGAACGCTGCGTTAAGTTCGCGGGTAGACGGGTGGCGGATAGACGGGATGGATAGATGGATAGATGGATAGATGGATGGATGAATGGATGGTCGGGCGGACGGCCTGGACGGACGGACGAATGTCCTTGCGCTATCGATTACAAGGATGGCTTGCACGACAGACAAGGAAAGAGCGGTAAAGTGATGCAGACAAATGGTAATGTCATTACTTTTATCACAGTGGTGGCGAAATACAGGCCGAGAAACGTGGGTACTTTGTCTAGAATGATACTGGTCTAGATGGAAAACTGTAACGCGATATGAAAACAAAAATACATGAAATTAGTAATTATATGACAATTGATCCTAAGCTATGAGATTTTATTATATTTAATCAGATTGCAATTTCCATAAATGATTTTCCTATTGCATTTCTAAATAATCGTTTTTAATGGCAAATATATTTACGAGAAGATTTGTGTCTTATATTCATAAAGAAATCTTTTCGAAAAAAATTTGATTTATAAATACGTAACGAGTGTTTATTTATTTAAGTAATTACGAGTCGTTTTTTGTAACGAGACACATTAATGCTATGTTCATTTTAAAGGAGAAGAACTAGAGTTGTGTATCATTTTGATGTCTCGCGGTTTCTCTTGATACGCAAAAATGATAGATCCCAGTGCGGCGGTTTACCCAAAGGGCAAAGAATAATATGCGGTTGGAATATATTATGAGCCACGAAAAAAGCTTATAAGGCAAATCCTAAAAGACTTCATTGAATAACCTGAGAGAAGTCTCGAATAAACCGCTTCATGTAGTTATTTACATAAATAATTCATAAAACGTTTACCACATAACCATTGTTATACCGATATCAATACATCGATACAATAATAATGGGCATATGATGATAAACTTTCATTAAATTATATGATGTTTCTCTCAATGATTCTTCTCTTACTTTAGGTAATCTACACTTTGCGTGCAAATTCAAGGTAAAATTCTACTTATAATTTTATATACCGTATGTTTTGATGCGTATATATTCTGATGTGTATATTTTGAATATTATGTGCATTATGATTCTTTGAATGTTTTTACAGAGCATAAAATTATGAATAATACTTGTCACGAATTATAGATTATCTAAAGTGAACATCAAACGCTGATATAACGAGTTCTGTTATACACGCTTCATCCTTCCCATTTTATCTTTAATTATTTACTTTCAACTGTTCTATTTTCTCTGCCTCGCGTATTGGTTTCCTTAATCTATCCAGTGAGATAATTATACAACCTATGAATAATTGATTACTAATTATCACGAACAGAATTGAGGTACCTCCATTAATAATTGATACCGAGTATACGATTTGTATCACCTAATTGGATATGTTAATCGTATTTAGCCAACTACATGAATATTGAAAAGACTACATTCGGTTAATGACACGTTTACATCGTTATTTATTTACGCGTTGTATTAAAAAGCCTGACGTTAATAATATGTGTGTTCGGAAGAGCAACGGTTTATTAATGTCCGCATAATGGAGGTCGGCCGTGCACACACGTGCACACATTGGGCGTCTATAAATTATTTATAAAATTAACCGCATCGGTCCATGTAGCGATCTCCTAAAATCCCCATGACGCGAGTGTTTCGGAGGATACTGGGATCCCCAGATCTGCTTCTGACTGGAAACACGTCCTAAGACGATCGTCGCCTGTGTATCGGTTTTGGATTAATTTCCCCTCGTAAACGTGAATTCATCCCCTTTTACCACAGCGCGTTGTCTAACCGCAAAACAATTTTCCTGCATATTGGCATGTTAAATTATTTCTTATACATAATATCCGTAGAGGAATAAATAAGATTTTAATAATAAGATTTTTTAATAAGATTAATAAGATTTTACAATAAGATTTTAAATAATATCGCATCTTTAAGAATTAATAAAAGTTATTATGAAGAAACTCAATCAAATAATTATGCTTTCTTTATTATAATTTTTTGTTCAAATTCAAATCTGCACGTGCGAGTATATGTCTATGTATATATAAAAGAGAGATTACTTCGAGTTAATCATTTTAAATTTTGAAAAGTGGAGAGTATTTTTCTACAGTTTTCCGAAAAACTGCAATAATTTTTATGAACAAAAAGAAAAAATTTTGAGCAAATAATCAGCAATTGCAAATGTGTTACGTGTATAAAACAATTTTTAAAAATGTATCGAAATAACAAAAATTTAAATGTACAAGAGGTTAAATTTGTTTGCTCATTAGCGGGATACGGTTCATCCCTTATCGTTAACGAGGAAGTTATAGCATGATCGTGCGTTGATTGGCAGTGCAACGAATCCGTTTATTGATTCGTTCAGCTTGCACACCCAATATCAATATCGATATTTAATTGCATCAATTATTTTCCGCGGCATTCAGATTGTGCGCAAAGGCGCACAAATTTTTTTTTTTTGTTTCTCAAACCTCTCGCAAATTTCAGTTTGTTGATCACGCATTCGTTAATGAGCGGGTAAAACATAAAATGTCGAATCGTTATTTGTTGCCCGTGCTGCGTTTTTTCCTCCCGTAGCAACAAGCATATCCTCGAGCAAAACAATTTATTTGCGCAAAATAAAATGGACAATCCGCGGATTCGGCACCGCGAAACTTGCACCGACGCGGCAGTTACAAATAGTTTTTATCACCGCATTCTGCGCGGCGGACGCCGCACTAATATACGCAACTTCAAAATCAACACGAAAAATTCGCACTTCGTAATATCAAATCGCCGAGGAAAGAGCCCCGGGCGCTTCAGCTCGTTATCCCGATATGTTTCGATGCTCTGTCGAAATTCATATTTTCTTCTGTTTTCCTATCGACTGTTCTTAATTTAATCTAGCATATTTACAAACATAGACATGCGTGGCAGTGTATAATTGAGCGCTTGAAGGATTCGCTGCATCCATAATATCGTACCATTTCGATGCAACAAATAGACGGGCAATTACCGATGCACCGATGCATTGAAACCTAACAAGAAGCGGCCGGGGCCGATTCGTATTGCCAATTCATTCGCTAGTGGAGCTTCGCTCGTACGTATGGACGAATGAACGAACGAACGAACGAGAGATCGGAGAGAAAGGTCGGCCAAGGGGCTCTCTCCGAAGCTATGTAAACTGCGGAAACGTGCAAATAAGTAACCTACAGCTCTCGCGGAGGTAGCGGCCGGAGGCTTCGCCCTCCGATAAATTGTTCTCAGGTCGGAGGTTAGCGCTATTTCGAAGGATGAATGTGCACTAATATGCGAGCGTGAATAACTCGGCGAAAGTTTTCCGCGCGCCGTGGGAAAAATTTTCTCGTGAACGCTCGGCCCGATCCGAGGGAGGAGGATGAAGTACCACTGACGAAACGTTACGAGTCTCTCTGGAGAACGGATTTTCGAAACGGAAAGTTACTTCCTGTTGAAAATATGCCGATGGTATTGCGTAATAATTAGATATCATAATTAGATATCATGTCCATTATCATCCTATTATATTCCACGTTGTTTATTATTATTAATCCATTCGGTTCTTTTGCACAGAAAAAATTTTATTCAATTTTTTTATCTTGTAAAAATTATTAAGCACGAAACCGAAAATATGAAACGGAAAAAAAATAATACTTTTGAGTCTTATTAAGTGACATTATTCAATTTTGTCGGAATTGGACATTTATAATTTTTCTATATTTGGCTCTCTCTTCTGTTTTTAATTATATACATATTATTTGTATGCGACAGAAGTTATATATTTTTTTATACCTTAGGACAAATATGTGTGATATAATTAAATGGAAACAATACTCTGATTTGAATGAAATAAAATGGTAGAAAACATTACATCATGTATATGGACGTGAAATAAAAGATGAATTAAAAATAGCGTTCAAAACATGTCTTTCTAATAACTTTGAAATATAATTTAAGTTATTATAAAATTTAATATGTCTTGATAGCATAATACAGCTGAAAGGATTAATATAACTCTAAATAATATAATGAATTATTGAATTCGCAATTTAATAATGCAATTTAATTTGCAATAGCAGTATAAATTTAGTATGAACCTTGCAGTTAATTGAATTGTTTGTATAAGTTATCGATTATATGGATGGATATGTGCACGTCGTAATCTCATAAAAATTTGTCAACGTGGATCAACACGGCGAAAAGATCACGATATTTTCTTCGCTCGTAAGAGTTAACGATGTCTAGCGAGGCAACGAAACGCCGCGTAATCTAGGAGACAATACGATCGGGTAAAATTTAATTTCGCGAAAGAGAATTCTTCCCGCCGACGCGTCGCGCCGTTGCGCGCTACATGACGAAGGGTCGGCGAACGGAAGCAGAGATCTAAGAAGATAAAGAGTGTTCCCGTTGAAAGCGATGTTTGAAACGTAGTTAATAAAATCGCATGAATATTCAACGCAGTCGCGGGAATCGAAGTCCCGCGGGATCGAAACAAAAAGGTCGACGCATATTTGCCGTTACAAGCTCTCTTGCCGCCCCCGGAAAATTGAACTTTTAGAATCCGCATGGATCATTTTTTGCCCGTTCCGCCCGTAGGGCGATTCTCAAATTGGACTTTCGCGATGAAATTTTTTTGCCACGCCGAGAAGCGAGCCATGATCGCTTTCATAAATATCACTGTTCAACGGCAGATTTCTTTAAATTGCATTGAATTCACGGCAAAAATAAATTCAATAATTATTTGTAATAAATTTCTTGAAACTAATCTTAATGAAATCTACACATGTTCGTTGTTATTCCAAGACCATCAAGAATTATTTCTGCAGAATTATTATGAAAGCAGAATCGGTAGTTGTGTAAACTTAGACTTGAGAATCGATCACTTTTGTTACGTCTCTTTCTCACGTATTAATATATTTCCATCTTTAAATATATATAAACAATATTTCAACGTTAATTTCAATGTTATATTTCACGAATTTATTAATTTATTTTTAAATATAAAGCGTTCAAAATTTTGCGATTGTATAGATACGATTAAATATAAATACAATCTATTAAATATCGCAATATATATATATATATATATATATATATATATATATATAAATAAAAAAAAAACATAATAAAACATTACGTGTACTTTATCATACATATATATTAATTGAATATTTTTTAATAAATTTAAAATCTTTTTTAATCCAAAACGGACGTGTTGTAATCAGTAAAATGTTTTTAATGCTACAAGATGAATTTCGAAATTTTTAATTCAAGCGAGGAATAAAATCAAATGCATTATTTGCAGCCAACAAAATTCACAGCCGACGTGACATTGTTTGACATGAGAAATAATGGATGATAACAATGACGTGACAAAAAGTATCGAATTATAAAATAATCGGGATTATAAACCGAAAGAAACTTTCGTTACTCATTGGAACATTCAATATTCAATATTCAATATACCACGATCGATGATGTTCGAGAGATAACATCAGATGTAAAACGAATAATCGATTTTTTCCAAATAATAAATTTTAATTATATTCATTATTAACGAATGTGAATTTTCCATATTTTCTATTTCTTTATGAAACATATTGTCAACATGTTATCAGAATCGTTTTTTTATTAGAAATATTAGAAATTTTATGTCGCATAAATATTAAATGTATTATCTTATTCTGAAAAAATCTGTAAAACAAAAAAGTCTTTTGTTTCGTGATGAAATATCTATCGGATCTCATGTCATTTTTTATTTTCATTTAAAACTTATTTGATGATATAAACTTAAATTACGTATCATACAATACGGATGGGTTATAAAAGATTAAGATAAAATTAGTGTATCCTACGAATAAATATAATTAATAGTTATTAGCGCGTTCTTTTTAATAAATTAATAGAAATGTATTATGAAATATGAATATATTGGCAAATAAATTTTATATTTGCCTTTTATTTATATTTGTAATACATGCATATTGAAAGTATCTCTAAATATTGTCTCTTTTTTTAATCCAGGGAAAAGATATAGGAAAATTAAATACACAGAATGCATGCTCAAATATATAAAGATATTAGAAAAAGAAAAAGGAAAATAAATTAGTATTTTTATCAAATTGTTAATTATTAATATTAATTAATAAATATTTACAATGTTTACATTACGATTTCGTAATTAATTTTATAACGAATTTCATGTCTGTACGAATGCATGTCTCGTATCCTCAACAGATTGATAAACAATTGTATTCAGAATTCAACATTCATCTTAATCTGTTAAGCCCATCCATTTAATAGATCCAGATAATGGATCTATGAGATGTTATACTCTATGTTATTATTAACTTGATGAATAGATAAATCTAGATATATTATATTTCATCTATTTTTTATAAATCCATTATCTTAACTAAAATAAAAGATAATTTGTCACTCACGGATACAGAGCGCAACAGCAGAGTTGTAACTGCATTGTAGCTACGTCGTTCTGCAAAATACAAATATTTCCAAATTAGGCAAGTGTTCCAAGTAATTAAAATTTCAAAAAAGTTATTGCGTTTATCGAATTTTTTTTATTCACTTTTAAATAGAAATATTTATTAAAGTAATTTATAACTTCCGCAGAAAGTTATTTTTAATTAGAATTGTTGAAAACTTTGTAAATAAGCGATTCAAATATATTCTTATACGAATAAAAGTCAGATCGGGCGATTAAAAATTAAATATTTGAAATTCCATAAAGAATATAAAATCAGCAAAATATTTTCTATTTCTGCATTATATCGCACAATGATACGATATGGCGATACGACATATGGCTGTCGCGGGAGTAAGTGATCAATTCCAACAGAATAAAAAATGATAAAATATTACTCACCCCAGGGTTGCTCCGCCGTTGCCTGATGCCTCCCTTGGCCTCCTCCTCCTCTCAGATCCTATCGTTGCACTGACTGAACACTCACTCCCGAAAACATGCTAATTATTAAAATGATAATCGCGCGACATTGTACGGCACTCCCGAAAATAATCAAAAATAGCTAAAGTGCGATGATTTGACCGCGATTCATTTACATACTTTCCAATATCGAAAAAAGTCACAATGTTCAAATTCTCTCCGAATATTTCACTGAAGTTATAAAACAAACTATGGTAATCTGTAACATAAATATAATATCCAAATTATGCAAAATTGCTTAAGATAATTAATATTTTATGAAATAATTATTGTACACATACATTGACTCTTTTATTTGTTCGTTAAACAAATGTTTAATAAAAAGGTTAAATAATTTTTTCAAAGAAAACATTTTTGTGAAAACAAATGTTTAAAATTTAAATAGAATAGAAAAATTTAATTCTCTCTCTCTCTCTCTAAATTAAAATTTAATTCTAATTCATTAATATAATCAAACATACCGAAATAATTTTATCTATCGTTGAATTTTATCTATCTATACAAAAAATATATTATAAATAAAGTAAATTAAAAATATTTTATTAAATTTTTTAAAAGAGTACTTCACAAAATAAAATATCTGAAAGATTTTATTTACGTTATATTGTACAATGATGTTTCGTAGAAAAAAATAAATATAATTAATTTAATTTTTGTATAATAACCTAAGTAATCATAAAAATTTCAAACGTTAAAATATTTTGTGTGCGTTTTAGATTTAACATATTTTATATTTTAAATAAATTTTATATTAAAAAAAAAATAAAACTTTAAAATATTTTGAATTATTATGCAAGTTAGTTAACATGTTTAAAAAATATAAAACAGTGATAATATTTAAATATCATAAAGTAAAATATTTTATATTATATTTAATAGCAAATTTTTCATTAATTCCAATGAGATTCATTAGATACAGTATTCCTAAAGTTTTGTTAAATTTATAGGAACCTCCAAACCAGATTACGAACTTTAAAATAGCCAAAATTTTCCAATGCGTTGTCTCTCGTTTATCAAATAAATTATTTTGAAGTTAAATTTAACAAACCCAATTTTTTATATTTGTAACAATTCCAAATGACAAAATAATGTCCACATTTCTATTTTTCTTTAAATACATGAATTATTTAGAAAAATCATTTCGACTTGGTGATAAATGCAACGTTCAAATATCTTAATAATTAGCTTGCTATTATATTTTAATGCAAGCATCTCATATTCTAAATTATGTAATTAAAGAATATGTTCCGAGTTACGTAATAATTATTAATTTTCGTCTTTAGTTTTTTCATATCTATCATTTGTGTATATGTTAAATTTTTGAAGAAAAATATATAATCTCCAACGTTATTATACATATAGTAAATAAATTCATTCACTAAGTCGAGCTATAAGATATTTATTACGTAGTATTTTATTTATAAAGTTAATGGCTATCGCGTACTGCATACAAAACAATTTTTGTACAAAACAATTATTGACTGCAATTTAATGAATATATTTTGCATGATACCAGATTACACAATTTAATTTTCAAAAATTAATTAATCTCATTATTGCGCTTGAATATAAAAATCAGAGAATTACTTTCAGGTGATTTTTTTTAAATAATTTATTTAATTTTAAAATAATTATGAGACCACACAAACACACACACACACACACACACACACACACACACACACACACACACACACACAAAAGAAACTAATTAATGGAGTCATTTATACCGTACGTGTACTAATTATAATATGTACCAATTACAAATAATTCTAATTATTCAAAGAACGGAATTTAGCATCGACGAATGTATTCACCAGCCGTGTCCGTTGTTCAGTCTCGGCAACACATCCGGTACAAGTTGACATCCGGTGGAGGACTGCTCCTTCAAGGAAACGCGGCTAATTACGAACACGCGAGAAATTATTAATAACGAACGCTCGACATTCCCGACCTTCGACACTCTCGACATTCGCGATTCATACTTCGGCACTCCCGATTCTCAACATTCTCAACATTCTCGACTTTCGACATTCCCGTTTTGCGTCTCCCGATATTCGTTCCCGCGATTCATACTTTGACAGTCTCAATCGCCGCCGACTAGATGTGTTCGCCGACCGCAGGAATTCGCAGGATTCTATAATTATCACATGATGATGGCCAATCGTACGATTTCATTACACATGTAGATCGAATAACGTGAAATGGACGAAAGGAAATTCCGACGTCGGAACGCAATAGCTACGGGATTATGAGTATCGGAAAGAGAGAGAGAGAGAGATAGAGATAGCTTAATTATGATCGCGCATATCAATCGATATCGTGATCATTGTGCGCGGTGTCCGCTACCGCTCGATATGAGGGAATATACGAGACTGACGCCGCGCGTCGACCTATTGTGTCGGTGTTACGACGCGGCGTCGATGACTTTGAACCGAGCGTTAGATCGCCGGCCGGGCTTGGCAAGTGACACATTCAAAATACGTATTATTACAAAAGCATCGTTACAAAACGGCACGCGATATTATACATCGAATATTCGTTGTTCCCTATCTTTACGTTTATTTCAAAATCAGCTTCCGAAATCCTTTCCTTCAATCTCTAAGTTTATTTGAAGACTATGATATTACAAGAAATATGACTTCATCTACTATCAAGATATATGCGATTAATAGAAAGCATTGCGTATAACACTCTCAGTATTCTTTATCTTTTAATATTTCAACTTTTATTTCGAAAAATCTGCGATTATCACTTTTTAAAAAATAGCCACATCGAGAAATATGTAATTACGAAGTACGATAATATATACATAATATTATTATCATTACCATTTACATATTTCTCGATGTTATGGCTATTTCTTAGAAAGTGATAATTGCAGATTTCGAAAGAACGATTAAAATTAAAAAATTAAAAGATAAAAAATATCGAGAAATACTTTATGCTCGCGAAATACTTTACAGCTTTCATTATTTCTAAACTTATTTAAAAATCTGCGATTAACTTAACTGATTACAAAACAGCAACGATATATAGATATATAGATATAGATATTTTGCATAATTAAAAGTTCTTTATTTCTAAACATTTTTAATCTGTCTCAATTTGTGAAATTTCCTTCTTTCATTCGCTCCGCACGATGCTTTTGTGTGTGCCTTAAGCAGCAAGATACTTCGCGAGACAGAGATAGTTTCGAGTGTAAATCACGTGACTTGCTTTGAATGAGTATTTTCGGGTTATCATATGATTATCCCGTTTCCCGGCGCGCCGTTACGCGATATCGAAGGTCGACCGCGTAAACATGGCCTCGATGCCCCAATCGTACGCGCACGAGACATCAGTCTCGTTTTGACTTTCGACGGAATGTCTCGATGATCGTGGAGATGTATCGCTCGGCGCGAATAACTGTGTGGTTGTGTAAAAATGATTTCACGTTACCGTTCTACGAGGAGAGCATGGAGAACCAAGTTATTGATTGACCAGGTGACTGATTGACCGAGTGACAGATACGAAATTTTATATTATGTTATATATTATGATTTTAACATGAATTAAAAAAAAATTAAATTGTTTCTCGTTAATCGTTTATATAGCATCATTATTTTGCTAATTGTTAATTAGCATAGAAATAAAAAAGTAGCACGTTCAGTGAATGATATATAAATAAGATATATTCGAATATTATTAAGCTTTAGCTATTTATATATACGTTCAAAGATTAAGACAGTGTTGTTACTACAAAAGCGATTATGATTTTAACATGAATTTAAAAAAATTAAATTGTTTCTCGTTAATCGTTTATAGCATCATTATTTTGCTAATTGTTAATTAGCATAGAAATAAAAAAAGTGAATGAGATATAAATAAAATAGATTCGAATATTATCACTGGACATTACATTACATTTCTATTTTATTTCTCGATTGCACGAAAATTTTTCTACATGCCACAGCTTTAAAAGATTAATAAATAATGAATCTGACTGTTATACTAAACATTTTATGATACTGATTGTTTTAGGAATTACTGTATCAAAAAATTAATGAGTGTGTGAATAAATTTGTAACGATGTGCTTCGAGATTCATTTGCGGTTCGCGTTCCGCGAATGAAAACCGCGAATCGTCGAAGGAAATTCAAATGTTACTGAATATTAAACACATACTATTAATATTGCAAATGATATTACGAATGTTAGGCTTGGTATATATTGGTATATGTTCTCAAAATCTATTTTTACCCTCTATTCATTCTTTTTAGCAAAATTAATGAACATACATGGAATGCCTACGATGTCTCGACACGAGTCGCGGCGCGAAATGACAGCTATCGCGTAAATCATAATAATAATAATAACAGATTATATGTGCTTGCGATTCATACATGAATTATAAATAAAATAAATATACCAAAATTGGCGTCGCCAATTTTATCTTTCTTAAAATTCGAGAATCTTTATAAAGACTCTCTACTTTTATCAAATCTTTCTATAGACTTTGCTTTTTAAATAGAAACAAGATACATATTGTAACATAACTATATATTTATACTGGTACATTGTCATTTCACATCGATGCAACGCGACGTAAAACAAATAAGACAACTTACACGATGCTTTATACATCCCTTTCTTTCTCGGATATTAATACTATTCGGATATTAATACTAAAAATACAGCTTCTCACGATTGTCCGACGTACCGCGCGTGCAATTGCACATCGCCGACACTATCGACGTTAATTTTCAAATAACTTTTTACGCGTAAATCACGAAAAAGGTGCAGAACTATTTCGGTACAGCAGTAAATAAATAAATAGAAATAAATAAACTTCGCTTTTTTAAATCGGAAACAAAATCGAAGCAAAAAATATTATATTAACATTGTTATTGCCACGGCAATTATACAACGCGACCTAAATTAGATATAACTGAGACCGTATTCTATATTGCGCAATTGGACGAATATTCGAACGTCATTACAATTACAAAAGATGCGGCCACTTACGGATTATCCACTTTGCAACTGCAATCGGCATTCTGAATATTCTCGACATTCGCTTCTATCTGCAAGTCACTTTTTACGGATAAAATCACGGAGCGATTTCGATACGACTTTACGCTAGGAATTCACGGCGCGAAGTGGCGGCTTTCGCGTGAAGTATTCGCGTGCGAACGCGTCGCCAACTTCGCTCGGTATATCCGCGTTCGGAAACCTTTACCGGGTTAGGGCTCGCTTTCTGAGGCACACGCGAAATAAGATATTTGTCGTAACTTATCGCTTAATACTACCATTGCCGTTGTTATACCGATATGAATGCGCGGCGAAATCGGCATCGCAGTTTAGATCGCGCCACGTATATCGCGCTGAAGAATATTGGAATATCTTTGAGAATCTTGAAAATACGAAGCTACTTACGATAATCCTGGCATACCGTGTTGCAATCTACACTCCCGATGTCCGTCCTCATCCGCGATGCGCTTTCTTACGGATAAAACTACGGGGGCGATCTCGCTGCGATTTGGCGCCGAAATCTTCGCGAGAATGGAATGGCGAATCGCGTGAAGTACGTCGCGTATGCTTCGAGCGCGCGAGCGAGCGCGAGACGTTCGGAAACTCATCATTTAAAACTCGTTTTCAGGCGCGATCGAAACAGAATATTTATAACCTATTATACATTGTTTACATGTATTATTAATAATATCTGATATCAATACTAGACGCGACGGATGGACGTCGCAGCTTAGATCGACGTCACCGACGAGGCATTATTAACGATCTACGTACATTTTCTTAATTAATCACAAATTAATTAATGCGGTCCCTTTCCCGTCGGAAGCCTGAATGTAGTGGATCATGGACATTGCAAACTGTTTGAAACGTTTGACATAGATATCGTTTGAATGATTAACCCACAATGCAGTATTAATGATCATGCAGTAATCATAGAGGATTTATGATTATCCGGATGTTTCGCAGATAACCGCGCACAGGCGCAAGAATATTACGCGTATCTCTGTGAAATTGCATTCGTTCTCATAGTTTTTCACTCGCATGGATGATCGGCCATGGATGAAAGCTATGAAATACAGTTTCAAATAAATATACGATACTCTTGCATTCCACACAGACATCTGTAAAGCATCTACATAAAGATGAATCGCAAAACGATGAAATTATTCTTGTATTCTGAGTTAAATATCGTTTGAATATCAATAGTCATGTCGTAAGATACAATTGGTGTTTAATCAACTTTTAATCAATGTCTCGTTGGTGATCGCGTATTCTACATCGTGCTGCTCGAATACCGATACTTACAAGTACCGAAAACATATGCGGCTATTTACGATAACTTGACATAATTCAGCCGCAAATTGAGAAAAGTTATGAAAAAAACGCGCGTTTCGGCGCTAAGTGGCCGCCGCAACGCGTAATGGCCATCGTTCGATTACGATTCGCATATCACAACAAACATTTGCATTTGCATTATCGCAACTCGTTACGCAATCTCGTTAATTGATGAAATCGCGCATCGTTTCGTCCCGGTAGTCTCGAGATTCGTCATTATTCGCGAATAATAAAACCTGCGAACGAGAGTGAGCGATTTTTGTGTGATTGAGGAACGCGCTAGTTGGCGCGGAGCGTCTCGGCGGCAACTTCACGCCGACGCGACATCACCAATCGACGTTCGAGCGCCCAGCTTGCGTCTGCCATTGGTCGCGATCTGAAATTTCCAAAAATACGAAATATAGCTTGTGACATAGATTATCACTACGTACGTCTTGATACGATTATTAATGACAATCAAATTAATGCAAATCCCGATTAAAATGTAAAATCAAATTTTCTACGACATTTGTGCTATTTGGCCATTATATTTATTTTGTCTGTCGCCATTTTATAAGATGTGTGAATTTTCTTTTTAAATATAAATTGCGTAAATCTAATTATATTTATATAAAAATAAAAAAAATATATATATAATAAAATATATATAATATATATTATAAAATTTATATCATTATCATTTAGATTTATATATACACACACACACACATATATATATATATATATATATATATATATATATATATATATATACCCAGCAAACATAATTGTTGTAACTTCCCGCTCAACAATATAACTATTATATAACACATGTGTTACTTTGTTACTACTATTACTTTGTGTTTTCTGGGTATATTCATAATTTATGCAAACGTCATTATTACATGCATAATTACAATGATGACTTCCAAAATACATTAACTTCAGATGTAAGTTACATCGACTCGTAGATTTAATCTCGGGCGATAACATTCGTCAGCATCGTCTCACGGCTGTATCTCGTTCGACTTTATCGCCGACACTTCTTTTCTTTTATCTTTCCCGTCGATCGGCCAAAAGAGCTTTCAGCTCGAAAACGCGGTGAATCAACACCGAGTCGATGGGTCACGATCGGGCCGACAGAGAGGATTCCTCGGTATATTAGACATCAGCTACCGGCGCGGCGATCGACCATTTTGATGCACGACGGCGCTTCTTTGCTTGCGAAACAAACAGAGGCAATTTAGAGATCCTCCGCGGGGCTGGATGGACTCGACAGAGAGACCGATTCTATATTCTCCCGTACGTCTTCCTTTTTTCTTTCCCTTCCACTTGGCTCCATCCGACCTGATCCCCCTCGCCCTCCGCTCCGCTCTTTACGTTTTCTTCACGTCCGGATCTCTGAGATTCCTCCCATTAACTCTCTATTGTTCGAATTTACTTCGCGCATTTTTAAAGAAATTCGAGCCCGCATATCTTCCGCAGAAAAGAGAGAAGCGTTTTCTAAATGTCTCGTCGTGAAATAACGTTTATTTAAATCCGAAAGAGCTTGATCGCGCGGGATTGATTAAAGTCACGTGCGGACGGAACCGCGGATTATAATCTCAATCGCGAACGCGGCGGTACGAGTACGCACAAAAGCGTGATTCCACAAAGACGGGTTGGCTTACTGCGTAATTCGCTTTTTAAGAAAAAAAAGTCCACCGCGAAAGGAGCACCGCTTCGGGATGGCTTCTCTACGCGCGTTCGTCGCACGACATCCCCTGTATTTTTTCACGAGAAAATTTAAGCGGGACCAGGAGATCATTTTGCCGTTTTTTGCGCGTTTAAGCTCGTATCTCGAAACGCAAATCCGTGCGAACGTCCCGCGTGACAATGTCGGCTTCTTTTTTTTCCACCGTCGTTTCCTGAAAGCAGCGCAAACACACGGGCGACCATTTAATTAGACTTCTGGTCGCCCGAACCCACCTTCGTTCGTAATTAGATTCGTCGACCGTCGTCGTCGTCGTCGTCGTCGTCCGCTCTCTCTTGGAAGCCGTGGATAAATAATCCGGTCACGCGGGTCCATGCGTACCGCAAGAATGCCAGGATGCCCATTATCCACAACATCGAGAGCCACAGCACCCGCTGCAACGAGATTTTAAAACGCCAAACTGAGACACACCAAACCGAAATTGCTACGATAAGATTCGTGCGCGCGTGACGAACGATGCGAAAGACAAACGTGACGATGAGATTCGAGCTGGCTATTCGATTTATTTCGCGAATTCTATCCAATTTTCCATCATTCGTTGTAGATTCCGATAGATTTGTCAGACTTCGATAAACATATTAGACTTCAGTAATTTAAACGACCGGACCGTTCGGAATTTAATTGCACGATGTCGACCGTGAGTGGTAATATTTTTTTTTATCGCATATCCGGTACTGCGAAATTTATACTCCGGTTTAATCGAAACCCCGTAAAACATCTGAAAGGGAAAGATACACAATGGAACGTGTAATTCAGCGATTGCTTTACATACAATGTCAAAGCGGGGGAGGAGGGGGGAAGGGTTTCATTTAAACTGATCGCCCGACATTCTATATCGCGTCGAATAGGTGCGATATTTCATTTTGCAAAACCCGGCGCGGAACCACATTTCCTGATTACGCGTAATGGCGCGCGATCCGAACGTGGCGTGAAACATTCGCGGTCGCCCTCTCGGATTCGTGACAACGATTTCAGGGCAAAGAGATCGGGGGCAGAGACCGTCGTTCGCTCGTGAAAATATGCACGTAATACGGTGTCGAGTATGCATCCGCATGTCGCATATGCGGCAAAGAGACGCACAAAGAGGGGGTCAACGAATCGTATCCACAAAAGGGAGAAGCATCTTGCGACTCAAAGCGATCCCGCGAATATTCGCGCCGTCGGATACATATGTAGGGACAATTTCGGCGAATTTATATGCTAATTCGCCCTGCTCGTCGGGATTAACTTGCTGTTCTAGTTAACCATCGCGAATCCGAAAGCCAGGCTCACCCCCCTCCTGGCGCTACCGCACGCGACAAAGTCGCACCTCGCAAACGAGTGACGTAAACACGACGTCGTCGTGGTGCTCGTTGCACGAAATTCCGCTCCGTCAATTGGACAAATCCGATCCCGGACGTCCCTGGCACTCGTCCCTTTCGACCTGTCCCTTTCTGTCTCAGACTTTCGATTCGAAGGGCAGAGATTCGCATACCGTTCACAATTAGGAAAACCGACTCGAATGTTGCAGGAATTTTTTCCCTTTTTCTGAGAGAAAACGTTAAATAAGCGTTAGATATTTTTAAAAAATCAAAGATGCGGGCGTATCTCGTAGCTCGGAGAAATTTGGGTAAAATCGATAAAAGCATGAGTTACGTCAGTTAAGAATAACTCATGAAATAGTGCCTTTAATCCGAGAATAATCATCCGAAGTGATTTTTCTATTTCCAGCAGTGAGAAAATAAAGCTTAATTATTTTCTTTATTGATCGAGAATCCACTTATTTTTTTTATCTCTCCTTACTTAAAAAAAAATATATTGAGAAAATCTATATAGTGATATCAAATACTAATAAATTATAGAACGTTCAACAAAATATGTAGTTAATAATAATTAATAATAATTTTGATTGGTATGTAAAAAAACACTCTGGATAATCATTTACGCAAAAAAATCAATGATTATTCCTGGTTTAAAGAGAGAGACATAAACAAGAAGAGCGAATGCCTCTTTCGCTCGGCGAAACAATTAATCATAATTTTGCGACAATTATCTGAACAGTCGATATTAATCTCCCGTTAATTTTTCAGTGTTAGTAAAATCATCGCGTTCTACGTGGCGAAGCGTGAATGATCTACATTGCGTTATAAAAAAAGGCGACAGGCGGGAAAGAAACTTTATTGCTTCAACGTGTTTTCTCGTCAAACGATGTTAACGATAAGAAACTTATTTCCGATAAGTTTTTGTAGACACGCTAAACATTTTAGCGGAGAAAACGTGTAATTCGTTTCCGTAGATTAAGAGAAGGTTGCTCGTCCCGGCTCTCCTTTCCTTTCCATCCCGTCGCCATTTTGTAAAAAAAAAAAGATCTCCCCGATCGCGTCTACATTATGTACACATTACGTGTCTACGTCTCGCGATATATAATAATTCATTTTTACGCATGAAAAAGTTATTTATCTCGAGATAATGCGACAAAGCGTAAAACAAACTTCTTAAACGTGTCTTTTTTTAACTCTTTATGATGGTATTATATATCGAAGGCGGATGTGCGTTGCGATAGCTTATCGCATGATTCTTCAAGTGTTCGATTATAATCAAATTATATTTTTGGAACCTCTACCCCCTTGAACAAAAACAAATAATAAAATTCTTTCATTCACGTTAGATCAATCGATTATGAATTTTGAGGACAAGATCTTCGTTTCATTTGAATAATTTGAGAAATAGTATGGACAGCAAAGAATTAAGTGTACGATCATAAAGTTTAAATCATCGGCGGACGTTGCCGCATTTTCGCATTTTCGCGATTCCGCCGGATTGCTTCGGCTCGATACATTTTACGCTCGCAAACACATTCGTCATCTCGCTCGGCAAATTATTGTTTCTAAAAATAATTCTTGGCCAATACCGCAGTCACCATCTACCTGTCTGCTTTCGAACGATGCGAGAGATTCCGTAACATCCGTCGGTATCGTAGAGGAAAATCAAGCATTCTTGAATGATGTTGAATGATAAAAACGTACGATAGTTTTACGCAGTATTTAAATTTTTTTCGACAGTAAAGTTTTGATTTCGAAAACGCGAAACGATACAAAGGTTCGTACAAAAAATATTCACGCTTTATCGATTCACCGAAGAACGATTTTTCGAGTCGTCTTCGACCGTTCGCGAGAAATTTAATGACCTTTGTTAAAATCAGCGAACTAGAGGAGCATAATAATAATTTTAGAGGAACAAAATGCGTTTAAATATACATTTTTTTTTTTAAATAAATAATTTCTCGAGAATCGTTCGATGACGTGCCGCCGCGGAGGGATGGAGGAACGGCCGGGGGGTAGGATGCGAAATGCATGAAGACACTCGAACCCCGGTCTCATGGAGACTTACACTGTCGATTTTATTAATCTACATCCAATAACAAAAATATATTATCGTGAAAAACGAAATTGAGGGCGGGATCGCTCGTTCCCGCCTCGCCGGGCTCTACGAACGTACAGTATCCACTAAAGCCTTTTTTTATTCCCTACTCCCTAAATCGAAATCAGTGAAATTTCAGATTTCAGTGCTATACTTATAACTATATCAATCAGTGAAGTATGCACCGTCTTTCATAATATACTGATTCTGATTAGTGAAAGTACTCCCTTCTTAATCAAAATCGCTGAGGAACAGTGAATACTCACTAATAATCACAGTTATAAGTACTGCAAATCAGTGAACAATACACTGATTCCTATTTAGAGAGTAGTTCAAAACACAGGAGCATTATCGTTATCTTCCTGCGTACAGGAATACAAGAAAAGCTCATCGATTACACAACGATATAGCGGCGTTACGGATCGCGGACGATCTCGTATTTAATTGCGAGTTACATGATCGATAATTTTCCGATGCAAATAATTTCCAACAACATTGTGTGTATATATACATACACACACATACATATCTTTTAACGCTAATCCTATTTTATTAGAAGTTAACGGACACGTAAAACCGATGGCGAATCCCCGACAGGGGAGAAGGAGAGAACGTGATAATTCAGATATCTTGCAACAAACAGTTCCTCGCGTTTTGCAATAATAAAGACGCCCTGGTATACGTACAAAAATTTTTTATTTTACTTTATTTTTTGTAATCAACATTGAATTACTCGCGCCTCTCCTTCTCCCTCTCGTTCTACCCGCAACTGCTTTTGCATCCAGGAACAAATTTTTACGATCGTTCGTGGCAGATCTTTGTCGCAAGTTGCGCGAGGACTCGCATGCGATATTTTGCGGTCTCGTTTATTTTCGGGAAAAATTTCCACGTTCTCACGTGTATCCGGTTTAATCGGACGTTATCGGAAAATCATTGAACATTCAGATAATTTTGCAATTATACTTTGCCCGCGATAACGCGATACAATGCAAAGCAAACGTGACAACGGCGACACTTCGCAATTAAGAAAAGAAAAAGAGAAAGGATCTAGGCAGAGAAAAAGAAAGCTTGCTGCTTCTTATTGACGAAATTAATATCCTCGATTGATTGAACTATTTTCCCTAAAATTATCTTTTTTTATATGTAAAAAGGATGGTTGAAGATGATGCAAACGTTCGCAATTTGCTTCGCATTTATGCAGTGAAAATACAATTTGCTTGATCTATCATTTATTGGCTAAAAAAAAACATTCACAATAATCTAAGATCTATTATAAAGACGTAAGAAACAAGCTGTGGCACAACGATGTTTTCAACGTCGATTTTATCTTACGATTTTTAATCTTCTCGTGGTGGTGCGCCTATCTAACAAATATATATAAGACTTTTTAATCGTATATCTTATTATATCCGCTTTATAGAGCCTTTATTACATAACGCAGTTCGACGCGACAAGTTACAAAAATATAAGGTTTAATTACGTATAGAAATTTAGCGTGATACCAACAACAAATTACCTCCCCTAAAAAAAAAAGACTTAAGTGTAACTCTCCTTCCTAACTCGCAAGACTCTCTGAGCGTATCCGGCACACGATAAAATACACACTGAATAAAAATAAATAATACGCTGAAAAATAAAATGGTACAATCGACACAATGTTATCCTAAAGAACTGCACAAATACATATACCGTAAGGACCGAAAGAAAAAGAAAGAGAAAGATTAGAGACGCTCGATCTCGGCTTATGTAAATGAATTACGTAACGATCTGTAAAGCGTATTTATTAGGTTATTAAGGGGAAAAAAGAATACTCGTCATTACGCAATACAGTATTCAATGCAGGTACGTTTAGTACGATTAATTCGCATTAATGCACACTCGCGGTAGAATCTTGGCGATTGAATTCTGCACGCAGAGACATAACGCACGCGGTTGTTCCGTAAACTCTATACAATTTCTAAACTGGCTTAATGAAACCATCCTGAGAATGGGATTGAAGTTATTAAGAATATCGTTCTAACATTCGCTATCTCGTCCGAATGATAATCCGAATGAATCAGTAAATCGGCCTCCACTCTTCGCGTTATTGATAAAGAAAAAAAAAAAAAAAAAAATCACGCGGTGGAATCTCGACTTTAGAATCACTATGTACTATATACGCGAGCGAACTCCAAAGTTAACTCCGAAAATGCATCGCCAAAGCCAAGGCAAACTGCGCCGTTGAACGACTTGACAGACATCAGCTGCTATTTAAATTTTACATCCCTCCTTCCGCGTCACATGCATTTAAAGCATAATAATGCGGTAAATGGCATCGCGCTTAAGCCAGAGATGAATAAAAGTGTAGTGACGGTGACAAATACGTGCAACGATCAACGCAGTTAAAACTTAGCTTTCCTCCTACAACGGCGATATGTATCGAACGTGCTATTAATATTAAAGACGGTTCCGTCGTAAATTCTCCATTCACAAAATTATTACCGACTTAAGAATGCTCAATCGACTCATCGATGCACATTCCGCTATCTTACAATCCAATGCCGCTTAAGCGTTTTACTTTTGTTTCCCTCGACGGGAAGTTTGTGGTTGTTAAAGAAAGTAGCTCGAAAAATAGCCGCTCGAAAAAACGTACAGCGTACCATAGAAAGTTTCTATTATACATTACCGGTAACAATATAAAGCGTTTTATTCTAACAATTGTCGATAAAATTAACAGCATAGAAATTCTATGGGAAATATAAACGATATTTTCATAGCGTGATGAAAGTTCGAGCCGATAAAACGCTTTGTCGAGGCGGATTAAGAAACTGACTTTATAGCGCAATGAACGATATATTACTCTATAATCACATAGCTTTTGAAAGGCAGTACCGACGGTTCTCTGCTGTAAAAGCTGGTCACTTCCTACCATGAATACGAATCAGGTTGTAAGTGCGAGCAGGAACTATATGTGGAACAACGTGATTATTTGTCATAAGTATATTGCAGAAATATCATTTATAGCGAAAGGTTAAAAAAATGGACCATCACACGGAATATTCAATGCTAGAGGATGAATATTGTATCTCTTTGGTGTGTGTATATATATATATATTTTTTTTTTTACGTACGTACCATCTCGTCAGTTTTACAAAAGAATTCTATGCCCTTCAAAGCGTAATTATCATGGTTCTACATCGAGAGAGAACGGTTGTCGGAACGTGTTGCTATTATTAGTAAATTGATAAAATGTAAAAACGATCGACGATGATTCCCAGCATGGCTCTATGTCGTGGGTCCAACTCCGTCATGCGTACTTCTACTGTTTTTCTGTTTAGATCTCGAATCTACAAATGCGCACTTCACACAAAGCGGTCTTTTTATTAACATTTCTTGTGTGTCCTGCATATATGCATATATATCCGTAGTCTTGTCTCTTTCTCACAAATATTTTGTTTATATTCCATTCGCGCACATTTACACGCACACACACACAATCCACAAATACCGCACACCAATACGCTCGCATCCTTACACGTGTATTACATTCACTTTGCACACTTGCTTTCAAAGGAATACCAATTACTCACGAGTATAACGCTATACAACTGTATAATAATTTAAAGAAATGTATCGTATATATGTATAAAGATTCGCGGAGCCATAGCAAGAGGTAGGACGACAGTTGTAAATCGTACCTTGGATATGAACTAGTGATAAATTGAACTAACAATGCACACTGATCACACAAGTAATAAATCGTTGTCCAGTTTTCCTATCTTACATGTGAATAATAGTGTGAATCTTCGACGTGTTATAATTAAATGTTTTGTAATTGCAATAATTAATAATAAATTTGTATTTGAAAAAACAACATTTATTATTGAATGTAGCGTGTATTGGATAGCACTGCTATATTAGAATTTTTACGACATACGTAACTGATTTGAGTTTATTCTTTACATTAAGCGCAATATTATATTGCAATCACAAAACATGCCCATTCTATATATAGATATTTATTACAAATACAAATAAAGCCCAATAAAATCGATTTAAACAGTAGTTTGCATTGTTTAAAATTTTGTTTAAATCCCATGTTAGCACATTCTCTCCATAGTTTTTACATTTCGATTAAGTACATATAATAATGTAACATCATTGAATGACAAATGTTTATTGAAATTACAAAATAAATCTAATCTATTCGTCTTAAATAAAAAGAAGCCTTAATCGGAAAAAGCTACAATTAAACTACCCTTCAACTATTTTGATACATCTTTTCAGCTTACGAAAAAGAGCAAAAAAAGAATGACTTTCTTCTTATCTTTCACTGACGATAATCAACTAAAATTCTGATTATTCATTGACTTGCTTATTTTATGATTCGATTTAATGGACGTATTCCAGATCATGCATTGTGGAATAGTATAACAATAATAATTAGTATCGGGTATAGAAAAAAAAAACAGATCTACGAGGAAATAAACATGGGAAAAATATCGATATATAGACTGACTCACTGATGAAATTTGGACCACTGAATAATAGTTGCTAGAACAATCGGTTAATAGAGCATTGGTCAAGTTACACAAAAATGACTCCAAAGTTACGATACGAATATTCAAGGAAATTTTCATTACTGTCCATGCTATTTCCTGACTTTTATTTTGTTATGTTCGATTATGTATCGTAATTATTGAAATTGTTGATCTCGTAATTGATTATATACAAGTATACAGTCGCCATTAAAATAATCAAGAACACATTTATTTTTACAATAGATAATATTTAGAAGATTATATTTCTGTGGCTGAAAATAATAGTTATTAAAATATCACTTGATTCTTTAGTAAAATGTTAATACAGTTTTTCTATTATTATGGAAACAAGCATTTTAATAACTATTATCTTATGTAGAAATAAAAAACTTGCAGATACTACCTACAAGAGAAAACAAGCGTTTTAATTATTTTGACGCCGACTAAACAGGTTTTTTTGTATATAAATTATCATTTTAGGAAAGTGCGCACATTTTTTTTCTGTTTTTTTCTTCTACGTAGTTAGAACGTCTTCGAATTATAATAATTCAAATTATTTGATAATTATCTAATAATGTTCTTAGTCGCTAAAGCCGCGCATGAGTGATAAAGGAAGTAGATATCGACATAGCAACAAAGTAGCAATGATAACAGTGTATCAAGGCAGTTTTGTGTCGATCGACTAGTTTTGCTCGTCTAATCGAACGACAGTTCATAATCGGACCAATCGGAATCGTCGGAATCTGAGAAGAAAGGGATATCTTCTAAATCGAGATACATCCAACGATCGTCCCTTTCATCGAAGAAATCCCACAAGATTAGTTGCTGTAAATAGTGTAAAACCGCTCTTTCACGTTCTGCGTATATATACCAGAGTACAAAGTATGTTAAGTATGTAAACGGATGTAGCTCGACTGCTCGATACGGAGATTTCTATATCGCTTGCTCCGACGACATTTTAAATAAAACGCGCTTATCTGTGATCAAAACAAGTATATTTTTGCAAATTGTAAGCAACACTTACGTGCAAGATGTCGATGTCAGTGTCAGCGGTGTTGCGCCTCTGTCGAACCGGTGGACCCACATCTTTCTTAGTTCCGTCCGGAAGCGCGTGAAGATAGAAACATTTATTACCAAACGGACACTTGCCGCGACCCTTGTTGAAATACTTGCAATCCTTAGTACTGTAATAAAAACAACAAATTGTTGGAACACGCTGAAACGAAGATCGATTATCGATCATCTTTTACCTCAAGGCGCCTTTATAATCTCTTATTAACTTTTCCTTTTCCTCTTTTGTGTCCACCCAGTACATACTAGGGCAGACAAAGTCTGAAGGAATACGGCATTCCGGGCATGCTCTTATGATTTTGTTGTCAAACTGTTTGGCTTGGCGCCACTTTCTGATGCAAGTTAAGCAGAAGCAGTGATTACAATTCGGCAATATACCGAATCTTTGTTCTCGCGAAGACTTTTCCATTATTGTCTCGAAACAAACGCCGCAAGATTTCTCTTTGCTACGTTGAATGGCGAAGGATAATTCCATATCTGCTTCATGTTGCTTCACGCATGCCTGCATAAAAATTAAAATGTCATTCTTTTTTTTAAAATATTGAATATAAAAGTTTATGTGAAACCATAACGTTTTATTTCACATGATTCATCCTGTATATCTTAATTTCAACAAAAATATCAAGTTATGAGAAATGTAGTTAGAAATTTAGTAATTGTTTAATTTACTCCTAATTTCTATCTCACGCAAACATTAAGATAAACATACGAAATACAGAATATTTGAGTTGATAAAGTACTTGGGTGAATTCGATGCAATTAATAAGGTAACACAAAATAAGGCCTTACATTTATATGTTTCTTCCTCAATTCTTCATTGTGTGGATGAAGGATCGCGCGGCTACATAATTCGCAAATATCACCGTGTAGATATGTGCAATTTGAAATTCTACAGATTCCAGTTGCTTCTGCATAAGGACACAGAGGTTCTAAGGAGGGGCTCGAGGCTTGACCAGATGGATTGACAGCTTGAGCATACGAGACTGGAATCGATGTGCTCGGGGATGTTCCTGAAGCCGACGACATTCCATCTATAAAGGATGATCCAGCGATCGGAGACCCAGTCGTAGGTATAAACTCTGGTGCCTTGACCCATTCTTCAGCAGTACGTTTATCAGCTTTTCTACAATTACACAGATGTCATTATAAGCATGAGCCAACCAAATGTACAAATAGGATTAACAAATAATTATAATTTGATATCTTAAACTTACTTATTTCTTGAAGAATTTGCTGTATGCTGACCCGAGGCAGAGTTCTCCGTTGCGTTTGTTTGCGTGGCATTGTTATCCGCGGTGCCTGAACTGTGGCGGAAACGGCACTGATTGCCGAACTTACACATACCCTGTTTGAAGAAGCGACAAGTGACAAAATAAGCAGAGCTATGGGTTGATGTTGCCTCGTTGATACTTGCATCATTTCTATTCCCTTGCACATGTCGATACCGGCAGTTGATCCCCTCGCGACAATTGCCATTCTTGAAGTATCTAGAACGAATACGTGGTTATTTGTTATGGTGGATGGAAATCATCAAAGAGCGTGCTCGCAAGAAACGCCCATCGCGTTTTGAAATTCGTCGAGAGTTCCGTAACGACATAGAGAGATGAACATCCGCCTAGTGTCAATATTTATATTATTGTGTTCGAGTGTGCTCGCTCGAACGTTGCTATTCCATAACGCGTGTTCATGGCTAACCTCTCTATCTCTAAATCTCGATCGGACGCGAGAACATTTTCCGGGGGCAGTCTCGTTGCGAGGCGCACGATGTGCGAAACGCTCATCGCAGTTCCTTACCGGCAAACAACGTTCTGCATCCAATTGTCGGCCATTTTCTCGCTTCTCTTCCGCCGATGATCGACGCGGCGTTCCTTGGACGATGAGTCGAGCGCGCGTTCGCTGCGAAGAGAGAAAGAGAGAGAGAGGGAAGAAGGGAGGGAGGGAGAGAGAGAGAGAAACGCGTGCTCTCGGGCAGGCCTCCGGTTCCTGCGATCGCGAATACCGCTTCGACGAGCACGAGAGACCGGAGAGCAGACGCAAACACACCCCCTAGCGCAGAACGAGAGGCACGATTCGCGCCGCGCGATAAACACCTCGAGAATGCGATGTATGTGCGCCACAGTACGCGCGCGCACGTCCGTACGTCCTTCCTGTTCGCCCTCTCCAATTGTCCGACTCGCTCCGCTCGTGACACGCGTGTCACCGCGCGGCGTAAACGTCACGCACCACCTTGCGCCACGACTCGACCGTCGCTCCTCTTTCTTCCTTCGCCCCGCCGACTCTGTCGTCGATCCTATCCCGGAACCGCGCGTCCGACGGTTTTGTCTCTGTTGGCGACCCTCGTCGTCGGCGAACGGGATACTCGCGGATTCGAACACTTCTATGACACGGTTATCTGTTGATTCTGGCGGATGAGCGACACGTCGAGCAGTCGTTCGCCGAGCGCTCACTCCAACGAAGCGGAACCCACCTGACTGGCTCGCAAACCCGCGCCTCCCTCAAACGCGAGATCTCATCGCACTCCCGAACGAACCTCGAGATTCCAAAACCGATCTCGCGGGTGACACGAAAACGCGCACGACACCCACCGCGATATTCGCGTGCGAACACCTCGATACTCACGCGCGGTCATTGAACTCGGCCGAGCCGCCCTGTTTGCTTATCAGCACGTTCCACATATTGCCGGGCAATTATACCGCGATCAAACGCATTCCCGACGCCGTTATCGGCTTGGAGATCGCAAAAGAAGATCGTTTCGCGAAAGAAACGCGATAGTTTCGGAAACGCCAGGAAATTAGGTGCACGCCGCGAGCAACGAGCCAATAGCAACGTCAGATTCCGTCCCCATGGTGGCCTCCTTTCGCGGCGATTCGCTCGCTTGAATTGTCCTTTCCGAAACAACAAATAAGTTGAGATTGCTGTGTTTTATTTCGAAAACCGCGCGCTTAAAGGCCGGTCTGCAATAGCGTAAACGTAATCGTAAGTGGTAACAATAGATGTAGTAAGCCTTAAGAAATTGACCAATCATAGTCGATTATTTCCTTCATATTCGATTGTGATTGGTCAATTTCTTACGGCTTAAGGCTTAAAATCTCATTGTAGATATTGCTTTAAGCGGTGTCTACATAGAGATTTTAAGCCTTAAGCCTTAAGAAATTGACCAATCGCAATCGAATATGAAGAGAATAATCGACTATGATTGGTCAATTTCTTGCGATTTAAAGTTTAAATTCTCATTGTAGACACCGCTTTAACCCCGGTCTACAATAGGTGTAATAAGTCTTAAGCCTCAAGAAATTGATCAATCACAATTAAATAGGAAGAGAATAATCGATTATAATTGGTCAATTTCTTACGACTTAAGACTTACTACACCTATTGTAGACCGGGGCTTAGGGCCATTCTACAATAATCCATAAGTCAGAAGCAATAAATTGATCAATCATAATCAAGTATTTTTTTCACATTTGTCTGTGATTGGTCAATTTATTACTTCTGATTTCTGATTTATGACTTATGGCTTATTGTAGAATGGCCCTTAAAGGCCATAGTACACAAAAAAAACTTAAGCAGTAAAACTTAAGCAATAAGCGAATCAGCCAATCACAGTTAAGAATTTAAGGCGAAACGTAAGCGGTAGCAAATCAAAACTGTTGATTTCCTTATTGCTTAAGTTTTTTTATATGCGATAGCCTTTAAATATAATATTATGAATATCGACCTAAAGATCATCTAACATCTTAAAACGTAACACAAAAAAATTTATTATTTTTTACAATTTTTACTTTCTTTTTTCTTCTCGATTTAGAAATACAGAAATATAAAAGAGAAATTCAAGAGAACGGAAAGTTAGGAATCATCCACTTAGCATTTAGGCTCAGCCGCACTGCAAAGTTACCACAACGGATCTACCAATCGCGGATCTAGAAACGAAGGTCACTATGATGCGGCGTTTACGCGCGCGATTGGCTCGTTCCTCCGCGAACTTTTATGCGCGAGTCCATCCGGACAAGCAGTTTCTTTTCTTTTTCGCGCATCAAGATCCTTACAGAACGAAGTTAGCCGCAATCGGCGTTTGCCGCGATCGTTTCCTCCATTTTTCTCAAATGAGTGTCGCGATCGAGTACCGACGCGCCAAATTCTCGGTAATCGCGTCGTCTGATTTCAACAAATCGCGCGCTCGCGCGGCCCTTCGTCGACGAAGTCAACAGCGTCGCATCACTGCGCGTCACCTGCGGCACACTTCGCCGTGTGCGTGTTTCCCGGCGGAGCAGCGTATATACATACGTCTGATCCGTCTACGAATGGACGCGCAATATCGTTCGATACGTGACGTGTCCGTGGCGCTTCGTCCCGTCGAAGTCTGAGCTCCGAACTCGACGCCGTCAAGTCAACAACCGACTGGCAGGTAGGGGGAACATGGCGACGCGAGTGGGTTTTTCGCATAACCTAGACGTCTCCCGCGTACGAGCTGTTGATATTGGCTTGTATCTGTGATATCTTCTCTTTTATTCCCCTCGTTTCGAGGCTTATTCTCTCGGCGCATTGCTCGTTTTTATGAAACGACAGATTCCCCAAAATTTGTAACATGTTCGTATTTTTTTAAATAAAGGATATAATACATAAATAATGTGACAAGAATGTATTAAAAACAATTATTCATTTTTTTTTATCTTTTAGTTAGTTACATTGTCAGATTTTTAAACGATATAAAGAGATGCCTTATTATATCTGAGAGTATGTGTTATTAAAGTTTATCTTGTGCACTTTTAGATATGGGCGAGCCAAATGTGATTATGGATTCCAAGGACGATCCGGTATCTTTAGACAACACTGGTGTCGTATCTCAAGCTGTGAGCAGTTCGGAGAATAAAGATGATGTTGAAAGCTGTATCAAAGAAGTTTTGGAAAAAAATAAGGAATCTGATCAACCACAGCTTGATAAAGATAGTACCCAAAGCTGTACCGAAATAGTTTTAGAAGAAAATAAGGAATCTGATCAACCANGCTGTACCGAAATAGTTTTAGAAGAAAATAAGGAATCTGATCAACCACAGCTTGATAAAGATAGTACCCAAAGCTGTACCGAAATAGTTTTAGAAAAAAATAAGGAATCCGATCAATCACAGTTTAATAAAGATAATACTGAAAACAATGTTCAAGAAGTCTTAGAAGAAAATAAGGAATCTGATGAACCACAGTTTGATAAAGATAATACTGAAAACAGTGTTCAAGAAGTTTTAGAAGAAAATAAGGAATCTGATSAACCACAGTTTGATAAAGATAATACTGAAAACAGTGTTCAAGAAGTTTTAGAAGAAAATAAGGAATCTGATCAACCACAATTTGATAAAGATAATATTGAAAGCTGTAGTCAAGAAGTTTCAGAAGAAAATAAAGAATCTGATCAATCACAGTTTGATAAAAATATTACAAAGGTGCAGGATGAAATGGATAAAGAAGAAACTACAATAGCTTATGAAAAATCCATTGTATCAAATAACATAGAAAAAGTGGACGCGAGTGATTCTACTGTATGTTTACAAACTATTGAAGGAGACAATAACGCAGGAATTGAAGTAGCTTTAACTGAAAATGACAATGAGACTGTAACAACTGAAGGAAATAACGTAGTTGAACATTCATGCAAAGAAAACACATCAACAGTTCACGCAGACGTGGAAACGGCAGAGCTAGATATATCCAATTTAACCAAAAATTGCGAGTTTTCGTCGACTCTTGAAAACTCGTGCGAAATTGAAGATAATACTGTAAATGATAGTGCAAAATCTACCTATGATAATGTTGCAAACGAATCTGAAATGTTATCTAAAGAAAAAACTAAAGATTGTGATATCCCAGATGAATTAAGCATTAATGCAGATGACGTGCAAATATCACAGAAAGAAGCTACATTATTGAAAAGAATGGAATTAGAATCTTCGGACAGTAATTTAGATAATTCTGAGAAGGACCAGTCTGAGAAGAATATTGAGCCTGAAAAAACAGAATTTATACAATTTTCTCATGACAAACACGACGACTCTCAGATCGAGGGCCAGCCTATAGAAGCGGAGGATCCGTTTGGTGGTGACAATTTTACGTCTGAAAACGTGGAACAGGTGGAAACCGACAGCCTTGCTGAGAACGAGCTCAGTTTCAAAAAGTTATATGAGCAAGGTGATAATTTGCAGGATGCAGTAAATGCTAGAAATAACGATTGTAATGAAAAGCTTAATGTTGATTTTGCATTAAACGATCCAAAAAATGCCGACGTCGATAAAATTGTGGACAACGTTACTGAAACATCAAATAGACAAACTACCATCAATTCTCATGAAAATACCTCAATGGACATTGATCTTCCAGGTACCAAAACGTTAGAAACAAGAGCGGAAAATATGTCCATCACGAAATCACCTACTGAACAGGATGAGCAGGCCAAAAAGAATGTCGGAGAAATCACATCAATGCGAGCAGATGAAGAGACCGATGTATTGCCAGGACAAGATGACGAATTATGTATCATCCCAGATAGCATGAAAGTAATAATACCAAATAAACCAGGTAAAACGATAGATGATAATCAAAGCGAATCTGCACTTGCTAAAGATTCTAAATGCGAAGAAGCACAGAAATGTGGAAAATCTAATGCCGAACTTGAGAAAAATATTTCACAAGATCAATCCAAATTAGTAACTATAAATGAAAATAAAGCAGAAAATATCGTAAAGCAGAAAGCGATTGTTCAAGATGAGTCAGCAACCAAAAATTTAACTCCAACAACGGATGTTATTAATATTGATGATGAGAAAAATTCAGAAGTGGAAGAGATTAGTAATAAAGAGGTATGTAAGCAATGTGGTGAGGAAAGAGCATGTAAAATTCGGGTAAAGGTTGGTATAGAAAATTATCTTGTATGCTCGAAAACATGTAAGGCATTATTTAAAGCAGCTAATAATAAAGTAATTGATATACCAAGCGAAGGAGCCACTTCTAAACGAGAAAAGCGTTGTGCGACTTGTTTATTAATTATCGAAGCAAATGACGAGCGAAATCTTTCCTGGGAAACAATGGAATTCTGTAACGAGGAATGTTTGGGAAAATTTCAAAGGAAGTATGGAAGTTTCTGTAAGAATTGTAATGGTGCAGTTCAAGCTGTGAGTTTAGGGAAATACTGCGTGAGATTCGGATGTGACGTGAGACAGTTTTGTTGTTCGACATGTTTAGAGGAATTCAAAAAGGGTTTAAAAGTGTGCAGTTACTGTCAGAAAGATATAAGTTTTAGCACAGACGGTTTTCTTGCACCAGTCGGAGAGAAAGGACAGTTTAAGGACTTTTGTACTCAGGACTGTATGGAAAAATATTCGAAATTAAATTCTACAGAACCACCAGCTACGGAGACAAAGCCATGCAGTGTCTGTCAGCAGGTAAAACAATTTTTCTGATCTTACTCTCTAGATATATCATTTACTTTTTAAATATAATATAGATGTTTCAAGAATAATATCCCAATATGAGCCGACACAGGATGATGGTGTATAAGTTTATTATCAAGAAATATAAATTAAAATAAATGCTTCGATCCTTCTCGTTACAATCTTGTATGATTCGAAAAGATTAATTTCAGAAATAATATAAATCCATGAACAAAAACAGGGCTTAAGTTTATAGAAAGACATTGAATTTCTTGATCTATTATATACCGATTTATTTATAAAAATTTAAATGTTTTCTTCTCTTATTGGTAGAGTATAAATAAATTATATATTCAATTACCTCTTACAAAATCATTACACTTTGATCGATTCATATCATCTTGACGCACGCCAATATTCCATGTAAGTCACAACTCAATTTAATTTACATTTAAGCCAATATATCAGTAAATTGCATTTATAATTTTACCATTTTAATTTGACCACTTTAATTTCTGTATATTTTCAAGTATATCATGGCTATAACTTTATCCATTCATAGTCAGTCATTTTATATTTGAATATCTATTTTTGATGATGTAATGTTTGATAATAATAAAGATCATTTATCATTTGATTATGCAATCTACTTATATATCACTATGACAATTTTTATCAGAATTTAATAAATATTTAATATAGTTAACTTGACATTCGTTCGCAACTATTACATTAACTGTAATTGTTAATTAAATTTATACTGAAGAGGACATAAAACGAAAGGAAACGATTATTTTAATTTATATTTTTTGACACTAAACTTATGTACAATTATCTTATAGCTAATTTGTATTACGACATTATTATCATTTTTTATTTAATTCTGTCTTTAATATTGAGCCATTAAATTAATTTGTATTTAATATAATTTTCTTTCTCGTAGGAAAATATTGTACACTGCGAAGTTCAAATATACAATAGCACTCCAGTAGCTATATGCAGCGAACCCTGTTTTGCTGCATTTAAGTTTGTGAAACAGGTCAAACCTGAGCAATGTTCTACCTGCAAGAAATTTTTTGAATTGCCGAATAAGCAACATTTTATTGTATTTTATGAGAATGAGCCTCATACATTTTGTAACAAGACATGTTTAAATATATTTATCATAACGAATAGAAAAATAGTTCCATGTAATTGGTGCAAAGTAAAAAAATATAACTTTGATATGATTAAGAAGGAATTAAAAACGGGACAAACTTTGATGATGTGCAGCTTAAATTGTTTGACGCTATATCAGGTATAATATTTTATTACTTAAAATAATATGTAATTGTAAATATAGAAGGTACAAATTTTTTATTTCTCTTGCAGGTTTCTATCAATGCAGTATCTGCAAAACGAATTAACTGTGATTTTTGTAAGGAATATTCCTTAGCGCATTATCATCTCACAATGTCAGATGCGACGATACGTAATTTTTGTTCGTACAATTGCGTCATGAATTTTCAAGCACAATATACTAAGTCCCCTATAACTATACCATCGAGCGACGATCCCGTGCCTACAGGTTTGCCCAAGAGGACCACATTACCACAGAGAAGTACGACCACATTACCACAGAGAAGTACGACCACATTACCACAGAGAAGTACGACTCAGATCGTTCCCAACGATATGCAAAATAAGAAGACTATGCCAGTTATCTCCTCGGTAACGAGCTTAGCTCCGATAGGGAATGGACCCGCGAGTCCGACACAGCAAAACAGTATGGTATTGCCTGCGAACGCGAGTCAAACGACGCAGATGGTCTACAAGCAACAAGTCATTACCAGACCGCCTAGTCCAGTGAAGGTGCACAACAAGAAGACACAGTGCAAGCCTATAGTACATACGAAAGGGGTTTCTGTGCGTCCTCATCCTTGCACAAAGTGGACACAAACGACAGAAAAAGTTGAACAGGTGGTCGTACCTATACCGGTGCCAATTTATGTTCCGTTTCCAATGCATATGTATAGTATGCCTTTCCCTGTTCCAATGCCTTTCCCATTACCCATTCCCGTTCCTCTTTTTATACCTACTACGAGAAACAGCGCTAAGGGAATTATGAAAGATATCAAAAAAATACAAGAGAAGATACCGGCCGATCCATATGAAGCCGAACTTCTCATGATGGCCGAGATGGTAGCTACCGAAAAGAAGGCCAACGACAGCGATTCGGACTCAGACAGCGACTCGGATTCGGACAGCGATTCGGACTCCGACAGCGATTCGGACTCAGTGGACGATAGGTAAGTGAATTAATATTGTTTACAGATTATTTGAATGCAGAAGTATCTGTAATGTGTTTCTAAAACGAAAAATCTGTTTAATAGCAATAATGTCAGTACTTCACAAATTGATATCAAGTTAACGATATCAGTTCGGCGACCAAAAACAAATTATTTACATGTCATATTTATTTATTTCTTAAAGATTTTATTTCTATTTATCTCACGCACCAAAAGCATATATTTTTGTTTAGGGAAGATGACACAGCTGATCAAGACAATTTACATAGTGATGGTTTCAGTCCGGAAGCAGTTGATTCCAGTAACACGTTTGGAGATGACATGTTGCAAATGGCATTAAAAATGGCCACGGGAGAATTAGACGAGCCAGCAGTCGATTTAGAAGCTGCCTTGACGCCGAACACAATTACAGCTACGCAGGCACCGCCGCAGCCAGAGAACACTTTGGATAACGATGGTATGTGTAACGTTAAAAATGAATTAACATAATATATTATGCATTAATAACTATTTATTATCCATCCATTAAAACTGAAATCATTCCTAACAACTTATGCGTTTTTCAGTGCAATCAGAACGACTAATGGTTACCTCTAGAGGAAGAAAACGCGTGATGCCGTATAAGCCACGATCAACACCAGCCAAACGCATGAGACGCGTCTCTGGTACAAATGACATGCCATTAATGCCACCACCGGAGCCACAGCCACCTCCGCAACCGCGCATTATGGAGCCGATGGAAAAGCCTGACGCTAATATGGCGTTAAAATATACATTTGGCGTATATGCATGGAGGCAATGGGTTTGTAACTGCTTCTATTTTACACGATAATAAGACGGACATATTTACTATGAATAATTTTAAAAAATATAGGTAGTAGGAAAGAATGCCGAATTAGAGAAACAAATTACACCAATGAGAAAGATAAAGTTGTTCAAGACAGATCTTTTACAACTCACCGCGGACGAGTTAAATTATTCCTTATGTCTTTTTGTGAAGGAAGTAAGAAAGCCGAACGGTGCGGAATATGCTCCCGATACAATATATTATCTTTGTTTAGGTAAATCAATTTTTGCATGATGCAAAAATCAACAATTATAATTATACTAGATATCTTCCTTTTAGTCTCAAATATTTTTTTCATGAACTAGGGATACAGCAGTATCTGTTTGAGAACAACAGGATCGATAACATATTCACGGACTCATACTATGAGAAATTTACAGATTGTTTAAACGAGGTAGCAAAAAAGTTCTCCGTACTGTACAACGAGTCACGTAAGTGTTTTGCCATCCGTTGTGATTGCATTTTTATTTTCACCATTTTGTCTTTTCAAATATCATATCGTCTGTTTTTGTTGCAGAATACATCGTGACTAGGGTGGAAGAGGAGCACTTATGGGAATGTAAACAATTGGGTGCCCATTCTCCACACGTTTTGTTAAGCACGCTTATGTTTTTTAATACAAAACATTTTAATCTTGTAGTAAGTATATCGAGATTGGCTAATAAGAGTCATAACTCGTTATTGTAATATTTTGTTGTATGTAGTGCTAATAAATATTTTTCGAATGCTTTCATATCTTTTTTAGACAGTAGAGGAACATATGCAACTTTCCTTTTCTCATATTATGAAGCATTGGAAGCGCAATCCAGCAGCTCAACCCACGGCAGTGGCAGGGAAAGTGCCTGGCTCAAGAAATGTTCTTCTGAGATTTTATCCACCGCAATCAGCTCTTGGTTGGTTACGACGTATTTGGATATATATCATACAAATTTTAGTGTTAATGCTGATACAAATTAATTTATTAATTATTACTTTTTTTAAAGAAGCTAATTCAAGGAAAAAGAAGGTATATGAACAACAAGAAAATGAGGAGAATCCATTGAGATGTCCTGTTAAGTTATATGAATTCTATTTGTCGAAATGGTACGTATGCACATTATGACTAAACAAGCAATAAAATATTAATTTATTATTTGATTTATCAGTTTTAATGCTGTGCATAATCTTGTACTTGAAATATTTCAGTCCTGAAAGCGTTAAAACGCGAAATGATGTCTTCTATCTATTGCCAGAACGCAGTTGCGTACCAGATAGTCCGGTGTGGTACTCGACATCGCCCCTCGCGAAGGAACAGCTCATCAAAATGTTATATCGTATTAAAATAGTTAAAGAAATTAATGTAGCTTTACTAACGAGTTAATTTCACCTACTACAATGATCTCTTGTACTGTTAAGTAAAGAAAAACAAAATGAAGATTTATCTACATATTTTAACACTTTGACTGCCATTCAGAATTTGACTTCAAACTCTGCAATATATTTCAATATATTTCGTTGAATAGTGTTGTATATTTAATTGTAAAAATGAAATCTCTTGAACATTTTTTTTTTTTTGAGTACAATAACATTTTTAACGTTATTAACAATACTTAATTTGTATTCTTGCATAATACAAATTATGCAAATACAAATTAATCTTGTTCTTAACATGTATACATGTCTGTATGCTAGATTATTTTTGTTAGAATATATGCACACATGTATGCAAAGTGTTAAAATGGTGCAGAAAAGCGATAATTATAAAAATGAGACGATCGCGATATAAAAATATAGGATTATACAAGTTTTCCCGTTTCTATTGTATATTTTTCACTTCCCAATAAAAAGAAACTTATTGATCATTGAAAAATTTCTGAAATTATGAAGAATAATACAGATTAGGTAAGCTTTACTTACAAGTTAGTTAAATAATGATGAAAGAAGTTTATTTATCTTTTGTTGTTCTTATACTTAATTATATGTTTTTGTTAAAAAATTCAATAATTGTAAAAAATCTAATTTTTTCTATAACGATTATGATACTGAATTATGATAATGGAATGGATATCATTACAGAGATACAAAATTGTAACAAAAAAAACATTTTATTTTATTTCCTTACACAGAAAAATGTACATAATCAAAAGTTTACCCAGTTTTCTGTGGACGTACGAAAGCCTGCTTGTGTTTTTGTCTACGTGTAGTAATTTCCATTTCGTGTAATTTTGTATACACTTCATTAAATATTTCATTTTGATCCTCCTCGGAGATAGTTTCCCTAAATAAAAAGATATGATTTAGAACGAATGTGAGAGATCTTGAAAATGTGAAGTATTACAAAAAGACGTTTTGCTCTTACCGATATTTTTTCATTAGGTCATACTTTTCCCAAGGCTTTGCTGCAGCCTTGGCTTTTCTAATGCGTTTCCTACTGAGTAAGTCTTGTAAGTCTGCACCTTTCAACTCTTGACGTTCCCATTTCTCTAACCATGGACGAGGATTGAGCTTTATTTTGATGTCGTTCACAGGTATCGGTGCACCTTCTATCAAAAATTCTGGCTCCATGTCGAAAGGGAAGGTACTATACTCTGCTGGCGCGTCTCGCAGATATCGTAGATGTGGATCCAATCTTTTTTCAAGCCTAAATATTTGTCGTAAGTAGGATCATCGAAAAGAAACATTCCAAAGCAATGCGAAACAATAACTAAGTATATTTACCTGAGGCATTCTATCTTCTGTATTGCAGGATCATATAATTCGTAAAGCACTTCAATTCCTTGATTATCAATTACATTTCTCAGCAGACATTTGGACCTCAAGCCACATCCTTCTCTCTCGATACATATGCCAACAAACCTGTTAACTTTTCCAGGAGCGTGTGGCTCAGAATAAGTTATAGCTAATATGGAACCGACATAAAATTCGGGTATCGCTATGTGCTTGCGTCTTGCCAGCATATCCATGCGCTCCAACTTTTCTCGAAGTGTGTTACGATATGTGGGATCTGGATCTGGTAGAAATTCTGGATAAACGAATCGATACTTATCTGGGGCCGCTTTCTTCTGCTCAACGTCTTGTTCTGGTATCTTATTGTTACTTTGCAGTTCTTGTACCGAATCTTGAGTGACTGTGGAGGAATTTCCTCTGACTGCATAGCCTGAAAAACAGATTTATATCACAATAATTAAAAATAACTCTTTCATATACATGATAAAGATCAAGTCTGCCTTGATACTATCATAAATAAGCAATAGGATAAAAATAATGTTAATCTAACATAACCTACGTAGTATTTTCGCTGCTCGTAGTTCGCCGCACCCACGAGAGAAAATCCTCGAAATCACAACCATTGTTTTAATCCTCTATTATTGTTTTTGTTACATTTATCTAGGCATTAAACACAAAGATCTTTCTTCTTAAAAAAAAGAATTATCTGAAATTCAGGTCTAATCTCATGTCTTGCGTTAGTCGAACGCGAAATATCTGGAAATTCGTACATTCTATCGGTACTGCAGAGCATTCATGATTATCAAGTTCTCATGAAACTGTTAAAGTTATCGGGAAAACATGTTTCGCAAGAGGTAAATAAAATGGAAGTAAACCGCGAGTTTTACATGTTTAAATTCAGGGACTAAATTCACGATATTAGGCGAACATAATTAGGCAAAAAATGCTGCGAAATGAAATTAGCGCGAATTGGTACAGCGACCGGGACGACGTCTTCCGGCTGTCGCGTGGATCTAGAAAAGTAACTAGAATTAGAGGTTATGTTTCCGAGCGCCTAGAAAGATTCGATGGGACTCGAGGGTGATTCGGAAGTGAAGTGAGCGATTTTTTTCCGTAAATCTCTGTAAATACGCGTCTCAATGCAATTAAAGGTAATATGTAGTGTGTAATTGAATAATTACTACATATATAGGCTAACATAGCTGCGAGTGCACGTCCGTTGGAGATCCGCGAAACTTTCGCGGCGGAGATTTGAGGTTATACGACGACAAGATGAAGCGATCGCACTCGCGAAGGGACGAGGAGGAGAGCGAGGAACGTTATCGTAAGCGCAGGGATCGCAGACATGACGACGACAAAGAGTTCAAGTATAACGGCGATCACAGGGGCGATTCCAGGCACGATGATCACAAGAGTTCCAGACGCAACGACGAGCACAGGAGTTTCAGGCGGGACGACGGCCATCGCGGTTCCAGGCGCGATGACGATCATCGGGGCGCCCGACGCGACGATCACAGGGATCGTAGAGATCCCAGGGACAGCGACGGCGAAGCGGGCGACAAGCGGAGTTCGCCGCGAGAGGAGATCGGCAGCAGGTACTACGGGGAACCGGATAAAACGCGAGGGAACCCGGAGGACGCCAAGCAGAAGCGAACGGTGGATCTTCTGACCTCGAAGACGGGAGGCGCGTACATCCCGCCTGCCAAATTGCGTATGCTCCAGGCAGAGATTACCGACAAGTCGGGTGCCGCTTACCAACGTATCGCTTGGGAAGCCCTGAAGAAGTCCATCCACGGGTACATCAATAAAGTTAACACCAGCAACATCGGGATCATAACGCGGGAGTTGCTGCGCGAGAACATCGTCCGCGGCAGAGGATTGTTGGCACGGTCCATCATTCAAGCGCAAGCCGCGTCTCCGACATTCACTCCGGTTTACGCAGCACTGACAGCTATAATCAACTCCAAGTTTCCTAACATAGGCGAGCTGGTGCTGAAGCGACTTGTCCTGCAATTCAAGCGTGGATTTAAGAGGAACGATAAGCCTCTGTGCATATCTTCGGGAACTTTTATAGCACATTTGGTAAACCAGCGTGTGGCTTACGAGATTATAGCTTTGGAAATTCTGACTCTGCTGCTGGAAACGCCAACGGACGATTCCGTCGAAGTGGCTATTGCGTTTTTGAAGGAATGCGGTATGAAGCTGACAGAGGTTTCACGAAGGGGCATCGAGGCTATCTTCGAAATGCTGAGGAACATACTGCACGAGGGACAATTGGACAAACGAGTCCAGTATATGATAGAAGTTATGTTCCAGATCAGAAAGGATGGATTTAAAGATCACGAGGCTGTGCCCGAAGAACTGGATCTCGTGGAGGAGGAAAATCAAATCACTCATTTGATAAGATTGGACGACGAGATGAATGCGCAAGATATACTAAACGTGTTCAAGTTTGACGCGGACTATCTTGCATCCGAAGAGAAATACAAGCAGTTGTGTAAAGAAATTCTTGGTTCTGACGCCAGTGACTCGGAAGGCGACGATGAGGACGGAGAAGAGGAAAGTTCGGATAACGACAGCAACACGGAACAGACGGAGGGAAAGGAAGGGGTGATACTCGATAATACGGAAACAAATCTGACCGCGCTTCGACGAACTATATATCTAACGATACACTCTTCGCTCGATTTTGAGGAATGCGCGCATAAATTGATGAAAATGCAACTGAAACCCGGGCAGGAGATCGAGCTGTGTCATATGTTTTTGGACTGTTGCGCGGAGATGCGGACATACGAGAAGTTCTTCGGCCTTCTGGCCGGTCGGTTTTGCGCCATTAACAAAATATATGTGACGCCGTTCGAGCAAATCTTCAAGGACTCCTACCACACGATACACCGTCTTGACACTAATAAACTGCGAAACGTGTCAAAATTCTTCGCGCACTTGCTGTTTACAGACTCCATATCGTGGAGCGTGCTTTCGTGCATAAAACTGAACGAGGAGGACACCACGAGTTCCAACAGAATATTTATCAAGATCTTGTTTCAAGAACTCTCCGAGTACATGGGTCTGGCAAAGCTGAATGAACGGGTTAAAGATGTAACGTTGCAGGAGGTGTTTGAAGGACTGTTCCCCAGAGATGATCCGAAGAACACGCGTTTCGCGATCAACTTCTTCACGTCAATCGGCTTGGGTGGTTTGACGGACGACTTGAGAGAACATTTGAAGTCCCATCCAAAACCAGTTGCTGTGCCGGCATTAATTACCAAGGAAGAAGGGCTCTCGAGCTCCGACGAGTCTACCAGCTCGTCATCCAGCTCGAGCTCGTCCAGTTCGACGACAACCGATTCCTCTTCGTCATCGTCGGAGGATGAAGTTCCGGCAAAGAAGAAGAAGAAGAAAGTGCAAGATAAACGAAAAGAAAAGAAATCCAAACCGAAAGAAAAGAAGGAAGAGAAACCTAAGAAAGTACAAAGCAAGAAAAAGAAAGGCAAAATGTCGAAAAAGGACAAATAAAGAGATAGGACTTAAAAATAATACAAAAACAATAAATAATTTTTATAAGTTATACTTAATTTTTTTTATAAGTTATACTATAAGTATGATAAATAGTTGTACAAATTATATTATATAGCTATTTTACAAATTCTTGAGAATTCCGAGTGAGCGGGAATAATAAATGAAGATATAATATTTATTCTACTTTGTATACCATTTATTATTCAAGATGAAGATCCATTCGTTTTTTTTTTTTTAGTAGTTTAGACAACTTTATTTGTATTGAGTTATGTAGGAAAGCTATTTCTGTCTTATTATTTAATTGCATTCTGTGATGCGATGCTTTAACATTTCCAGAGGACGGCGAAGCGGCTGTGCGTTCCTAAATAATTTTCTCGGAGTTCAGTTCGTTCATTTTCAGTTTTATAACGCGTTCGGGACGGCGACCGAAGCCGACTGCTCCCCGGAAGATGAGGAAGTGCGTCGTCGTCGACACCGGAGCCTCGTGCCGTCCCTGACAATGAACACAAGATGGCAACGATACCAAGAGCGCGCAAGCCGCGGCCGCGCCTCCACGTCGTCGCTCGCGGATGCGTGTGCGGCATGCCGCCGACGTGCGAGTGTGTGCGTAACGGCGCGGGGAGGTACGCAGGCTATTTTGACGGGAAGGTCACATGACTAGACGGCTGTCGGCGTCCGATTCACACAGACGCGTGCCGCCGACCGCGCGTCGTAACCGAGCTATGCGCGTCCTACGTCGGATCGCACGTGTGTGCGTAAATTGATACACACGCGTATGACGCGCACACACCTGCTCCCTTGCGGCCGACGCGGCGAAGGGACCGCAGGGATGTGGCCAGGACCGCGGAATGAATAAAGACAGAGAATTTCGTAATGGAGGGACGAGGGGGGAGAGTTCCTTGATAAAATTATTCTTTCATAGTCATCTATTTTTTTTTATTGTACATTATATTTTTAGATGTCGGTATGTCGCGGCTTTGACGAAACACCCATGATTTAACGTATCCTGGAACCGCGTGGATTATCCTTATCTACTTCTTATCCCTACATCCCTGTCCCGAGCGAAGTCCGGGGACAATAGTCCACGAGGGGAGCGATGTACCGAGTGTGCTCGGAGCAGGTTTCTTCCGTCTAAATAGATCCACCGTGTACGAGTTACAGCTACGGAAACAAAGCACAGGACATCAACAAGAAACACCTACGGGAACCGAGACGCTCATGACAATTCATGAAAAATAAAATAGAATAATGCGAGCGTTTTTATATCCCGCATGACAATGCGATAACATTAGTCTGTTGTCGTCTTACTCCGACGCTGTTCGCGACAGGCGCGGTGGTGCGCAGTAGGTGGCCGGTCGTCGCGACAAGGGGGGAGGGGAGAGAAAAGGGAGGAGTGGCCGACGTCGTCGTCATCGTCGTCGTCGTCGCCGCGGCGGCGGCGGCGGCGGCGGCGGCGGCGACGGCCGCGATGTTCGCAGAGGGGAACGAGACAGGCATGCGGAGTTTACGGTGATTCTTTACCACCGAGCGGACGCGTGCGCGCGATGCCGAGCGGAGCTCGCGGCACGCACACCGAGGCGTGCGTGCGGAGAAACGCGCGCGTGCACGTACCGGGTGCCGAGAAGTAAGGACGTTCGATTCTAGAGAGATCGCGGATTTCGAAGCGGGAGATAAACTTCGAGAGGATTGTATTCTCGAAGGCCGACTGTATCGGTCTGTCAGGTAGACGATGAATTCTTGTCTCTTGGTCTTAAAAAACTATCTCAAGTAAAATTTGACGTCTAACCGTCAAGGTACGTTGGAAAGATGCGAAGAAATTTAAAAGGGTCCTGTTGCAGGCAGACGTCAGCGAATAAGGTCCGAGGATACTTTCTCGCTACGCGGTATATGGAGAAAACTCATACCGAGAGAACGCGAGGACGTGCACGTGTACGGGCGTACGCACACAGGCGGAAAGAGAGAGTGTACGCACGCACGTGCACGTGTGTGTGTGTGTGTGTGTGTTCTGCATGAGAAGAGACAGTCTCGCTCTCTCAAGGGCTCCGCCGTCTCCGGCTCTCGTCTCGTGTTTACGCGGTCGCGCGCGCATGTGTACAACCGCGGACAACCGGGTGGGAGAGGGAGAGGACGAGTGACAGGAATGAGCGAGAGCGAGAGGGAGAAGGGCCCCTCTGTTCGCGCGTGAGGGCAAAACGACTTCGCGGAGCGAGAGAGAGAGAGAGAGAGAGACGGACATCTACGCGGTCGTCCACGAAAGTGCGAGCGGCGGAGCGAGAGGAGGAGCGTGCGTGAAAAGCGTATATATCCGCGGAGGCCTGGCGTTGTCTCGTTAGCGTCTGTGCACAGGACGAAAGATAGAGAGAGACGGAGGGAAAAGACAGAAAAATTCGCGTCGCATCTCGTGCGTGCGCCCTCGGCGGATGGTCCATCGGTTTCCACGTCGCCCGGGATCGGAATCGTCGTCGTCGGCTCCACTCGCGGCGCGGTGAGAAATATGCGTGTTCCCGCCACGAGTGTCCGCTACCCGTCGTCGTCGTCGCCTTGGTCTCGTCCACGGTCATACGGTGCGTGCTCCGCCACCGCCGTCGCCGCCGCCGTCGCGATCGATACGCCATTGCGTCGCGACGTGCCGACGGGCGAATCGCTCGTCTGACGATGCCAGCCGTGCTGGTGGTCGCGCTCCAGTGATGCGATAATATTCCGCCGGACGTCGGACGTATCATCGCCGACATCCCCGTTGTTGTTGGCGCGCGCGGCGGCGCGGCGTCCCGATAGCGATCGTCGGCGACGCCAGTAGCGACAGCGACGACGAGGCGGAGGAGGAGGAGGAGGACGAGGAAGTGGAGGAGGAGGAGGAGGTGGTGGCTCGTGTTGGCGCGCGGCGGGGAATGTCGTCGGGACGGCGGACGCTGATAACACGCATCGTCCGCGACATCAGTGCGCCGTGGCGAATTGACGGACAGATGATAAATAGAGACACGCGCGTGTCCGCGCGAACGCAGTGAGCAACGTGCGAGAGGTATATAGACGGCGGACTTGTATACGTGTGTGCGAAGCATGTGCCATTTCATTGTCCGTAGATTGCGTTCGATAAGACTGTGAGACTTTGGCTCCCCCGCTATGGATCGTTGGCCCGCCGTATCCGTGACCGTGCTGCTTTCGTCGTGCATCGAATTCGCGGCTGCGAGAACGTCGCGTTGAAAACCGCCGTCGCCGCCGTAGGAGGAGGAGGAGGAGGAGGAGGCGGTAGTAACGGTGGCAGGAGAAGAGAAGAAGAAGAAAGAAGAAGGCGAGGTGGAGAAGAAAGAGGGCAGTAGCGGAGGACGAGAGGGGAGTTCGCGACAGAAATCGGAGGGAACTCGCGAGGAGGAGGCTCTCTCGTTCGGAGGACGGCGCTCGCTGCGTACGATCTCCGCGTAACGCGCTTTTCTGCCCGCGAAAGCGCGCGCCGGAGAGAGAAGGAGCGAGGGGCATCGCGGACAAAGAGGAACGAGGGAGACGAACGGCGTGAGCGGCTTTATCATGTTGTGCGTGGAAGTGGTGGCATCGCGGGATCGCGGGTCGCGGCGGTAGTCGCATCGTTGTCTTCGTTGACGACGCGTAATGCAGCGACGGGAGGGGCGAGCGTAGGGAGGAAGGAAGGACGCGCGAACGGGTTATACGCGTGTAACTCGGCCTCTCGTGCCGGACGAGAGCGGAGCGAGAAATTGTGTGCGAGAGAGAGAGAGAGAGAGAGAGATACAGAAAGAGAACGACCGGGGAGGACCTCGGGTAGCGTGCGGGTTAGAAAACCCCGTTCGGTACAGAGAGGATGGACTCGTGTCTGTCTCGCGGCGCGACACCTCGATTCGCGAGCGAGTGCCAGGAATGTGGTGGAGACCGCGCTACGACGACGTCTGGCCTGGCCCGAGTAACATGGAAGTGGAATCGCGAGGAAGCCGAGTCGTCGCGCCAGTTGTCGTGCTAGTGTCCGGTCCTGCCGCTCCGTCGTCCGCGACATAAATAAACTCGTGGACGGTCAAAGTATAATACGGAATATATTATATACGTCGGTTACATATATATCGAATGTGGTGAGATTCATTGCCGTGCAGCGAGTGTGTATATCGGAGTGGCGATAGCCGTTGCTCGTGCTCCGTTCCTTCGTCGTCGTCGTCTTTTTCCCCTGGAGAACGCGCTTCTCGGACACGCGTGTACAATGGAGACACTATTGCCCGGTAATATCGCCACTGGCCAGTCGTACAGCCCACAATTGAAGACCGTCCTCAAGACCTATCAGCTGTCAGCCGTCAAGAGTCTACAGGGTCCAAGCTCGGCCCTGCTGGGCATGGACTGTAAGGCCCTCCTACACGAGCAACAGTCGGCGACCCCGTGCTTCTCGCCACCCGCTGTCAATCGTCCGGCAGCCAATTGCGGCCTGGAATCGTCCGTGGAGTCGCAACCGTCGAAGGACATAGTCGAGAAGGAGGTTCGCGAGACGTCGGCGCGCACATTGACGCCCATTCCGAAGGCGCCCCGCTCGTTGGAGGACTCGGACGAGGATCGTCCCGCGGCGGTGGATCGTCCGAAGGTCGTGTGCGAGAAGCGCGAGCTCGAGTTTCAGATTCCGATACTCACGGCGCCCGATCAGAGCTGCTCCGAGAGATGCGAGACGATCCTCGAGGGTGAGAGGATTTCGTGTTTCGTAGTGGGCGGCGAGAGGAGATTGTGCCTGCCGCAGATACTGAACACGGTGCTGCAGGACTTCTCCCTGCAGCAGATCAACCAGGTGTGCGACGAGTTGCAGATCTACTGTTCGCGCTGCACTCGGGATCAACTCGAGGAGCTCAAGCACTCCGGCATCCTGCCGCGCAACGCGCCGTCCTGCGGCCTCATCACCCAGACCGACGCCGAGAGGCTCGTCAGTGCGTTGCTGTTACGGACAGAATCTTGCGATCCTTCTCAGATCGGCCCGATGCAGGATTGTCTTGATAAGAAAATGTGTAAAAACGAGGAGGAGGAGGAGATGATTGTTAAGTTCAAAGTGTACCACGAATGTTTCGGCAAGTGCAAGGGTATCTTCGATGCAAAACTGTTCGAGACGGACGATTCGGTATGCATTGAGTGTCTGGAGTGTAGTTACCAATTTTCTCCCCAACGTTTTGTGAGACATGCTCATAGATCTTTGGAGAACCGCACTTGTCACTGGGGTTTCGATTCCGCCAACTGGCGGTCGTATCTTTTGCTCTCTCGCGATCAACAAAACTACAACAAATCACTCATTCTTTTTCGGGAATTAAAAGAGAGGCATCTTGTGCTAAACTCCAAACGAAAGCTAGAGGTATTATATTTAATTTTCTATTTAAAAATAAGATTATAATTTTGACGAATGTGTATGCACTTAAAATAGTACACAAAATTAAATCTAACATCGTTTAACGTATCTAGAAAGTATGTGAGTTTAAATATTTGTTTTAGCTGCGACACGAGCACGAGAGATTGGTCAAACGCACAAAGAAGGAAATAGGAAAGGACGAGTGTGTTGGAATCTACAATGGCAATGGGCTGTCAATGTACCATCCTGTATCCCAAATTACCACTGATTCATATTTGCAGATGCAATGGGCGGTTTTCGAGCTCGCTGCCAGAGGTGCAGCTTTTCAACCTTGGAATGCTGCGAGCAATTGCAAGCACAGGGACAAGTAAGTATCGTAAGTTTTGGGTGTTTTATGTCAGACACGGAGATAATTAAGAAGATAATTATCGCCTTTGTTAACAGTTCATCGTTGGTGCCTGCATATCTCAGTCGAGGTCCACCCGTACTGCAGCATCCGGAGCGAGTTATTCCGCTTTCGGAGTGCGAGCGTTTCGAGCCACATTTCCAGCCTAATGTGGCGCTGGCGCCTATACCGGCACCCGCACAGTTAAATCAGGTACCGCCTCCCTCGTCCGTTCATCAGCAACGACGCCATCATCACGAGCATCGCCGTCATGCTCACCGCTCCTCGAGTCCTACGTGTGAGAAACAGGAGCTGTTGTCGTCCACTAGCGTTAAAGTGGAGAAAACGTCGCCGAGTCAAGCACCGGTCATCGGTTCTTATCCTTTGTATTATGTGTCCGACGAAAATCAGAAAGAGCCGACGCTGCCAAAAGACAAGAAGGAGAAGGAGGGCGAGGAAGAGGAGAGCAGTGCGGCGGTGACGTCGTCCACCGTGAGCGTGGAACCTACACCGCTGGCAGCCTCCTCCGAGGTCGGCACCTCCTCGCCGTCGGAAAGCGATTCCGACACGGACGGCGCCGCAGCGGCGGATCTCGAGGAGCGGCTGAGGGCACTGGATGTGCCGCAGGACGTGATAGAATTGGCACGTCGCGTGGCTCTGGAGAACGCGCAGCTGCGACGTCATCGGCGGTCGGACGCTCGCGAAATCTCGAAGCTACGCAGTCAGTTGCACATGCAGAAGTTACAACAGCAGCAGCAATCTACTGTCGTCGTCACCGATGATGAGAGTAATCGAGACAAGAAGGAGGATGCAACGGCGACGACGGCAACGGCACCGCGTTCCAGCGCGGCTGACAGCACCGAGGGCGGCAACGAGGAGATCGACGCTACGAGTTTACCATCGAACAATAAAGAGTCTGAGCCCACCAGCGTGATGGCGATTAATAACGAGTCGGATCAGTGATTAGGATAACGCGGAAGTTATTTAACACACACACAACTGCTCAGCGATTACCGCGACGACGCTCATCCGTTGGCCGAATAAGCGTGCACTGAGTTTAGTATGTTAGGTACATATACATATATATATATATATATACATATATTTACGATTCTAAACTAAACGATAACTATCTAGGTTTATGTGATACGCGACAAGCCTTTAAACATTATCGCAAATAATTCGGAGTTTTTACTAAATAAGTAAAACACGTGCTGTTCAACTCAAAACATCGGGCTGATGGAGTCCTCGCGCATACTCAAATCTTGCGAAATTCGAATCGAACGACCGACCACTGTCAGCGAAGATAGCTTGCCTTCCATGTTTATTGATAGCTACGCGCGATACGTCCACTTCCTGTTTGCATTTTAGCGGATAACGAAAAATGATACATACACGTCCTTTTCCGAAATGAATTTCGGCTTGTCGAGTCTATGACGCCGCGAAGACAAACGTGTTGCTCCGTTGACATTTCGTCTCCCAGTCGTGGGATGTTAACGGATTTCGAAAGAGTGATACTCCCGGTGGGAGATGTGGCAAACCGATGCCACGAGTTGGACAGCTACGTCAAGTATACTTGTATCGATCGATTTTTTGATTAAAATCGAATGTAGATATTGTATTATATCGAAACAGAAGATTTAATGGATTATACCGCGCCAAACGGTTACATTTAATGGGTATTACGATGAGACATTTCGTATATATTAAATATATACGAGATGTAAAGCAAGATTTTTACTATAATTTTGATCCTCAAGTACGTGAGTAATAAGAGAGAGAAAACGAAAGAATGCATATGAATGAGAGACAGAAAGAGATTTTTAGTGCGAATGAATTTAGATTGCTTCCCATTCACATCTCGGTAGTCATGATCGCATAATGTAAATACATTGTGGCATCATAGGTGTATGTTTATAATTAATTACAGTATCATGACGAAATAATTGCTAAAGTACAAAAAACCTAGGTGCTATATTGTTATTCTAGGTATGCTGTAAGCATAAACCTGGGTGTGTTCCAGCAGCTCGTACTACATTGTAATGCCCAGAACGTTATATACACGTTCCAAAAAACCGAATCGCTACAACTAAAATCTTGTGATTAACGCGTATAAGTGGGATCTGCTTTTTTATTCGACGAAAAAGCTCGGTCCAAGCCTAATCACGTCAATAAGAAGGAAGGGAGAAAGAAATTTGCGTTCTTGAACATTATTTATTTGGTACATACAGTAGGACCATAACTCGAATCAATTGTTGATAACGTATTTGATTGTTCTTGAATTTCCACTCATTTACGTAATTATCGATTCGTTTAATTTATTGATGGCTGATGATGGATGATGATAGGAGAAGTGATTTATACATAATAAATCACTTAACGTAATGGATCGTCGACGATCACGTAGTCATGTTGTTTTTTTTTTTTCCAAAATTGTTCTAATATTTTCTTAAAAATATATATGCTTCTTTTTCGGAATCGCGGCTAAAAGCGTAACGGGAATTTTATTAATCGAATCGTACGTGTGGACACGTACTGTATATAATTTCTGTTGACTGCAATGTTTTGTTATTAATATATGATATTTTTACGAAGATTCGCAGCTGGGGAACCCACATCTTTAATATATATAAATATATATTTATATTTATTTTGTACATATATTAATTGTTGATACATATCATTTTAGTTGTATTTAATATGTACATACAGACATACACATATATATGTATGTATGTATGAAATGGTCCTACTGTGAGCGAGAGAGAGAGAGAGAGAGAATAGGAGATGTGCAGAAAATGTTGGTTGTGTTGAGCGTTTCCAGTTTTGTCAACATCGAAAAATTACCTAAAGAGAATATCTTAAGGCGGAAAGAGGAAGATCTATCAACTCTGGCCGCGATTTCTGTATATCTCTCGAGTTTTTAGCAGAGACCGAGTGTTGGACATAATTTATCTATATTGCGGACTTTTCATTTCCATACAGATTCGAGTTGATTGTTGCAACTGACGATACAGAAAAAAAAAAGAAAGCACAGATTATTTTTCCTGCATAAGAATACTCTATATATACGAGAATGTCTGTGTATCAAATTATATTATACGCCACAATATAAAGGGAGAAATAGATTTTTTAAATATATTCATACGAAATATATATTGAAGCATGACAAGCAAGCAAGATATTATATGCACGTGTAAAAGAGGATGTAGATACAGAAAAGAAATACATATATACGAGAGATATAAATGCAGGATAAGTTTTATTACGGACTCTGTTGTTATTTACACATACAATCAAGAAATGCGTGATAGAAGCGTTTGCCTTTTTCATTATTTTTTTCTTTTTTTTACTAAACTACGCTATACTTTATTTTATCTGAATATTTTTACGTTGAGATATACATGACGAAGTTCCCAGTGACACGATATAACAATCTTCGTTTTAAATTAGACTATCACTCGAATGTATTTGTAAAAGTGGGTGCACGCGAGCGAGCGATCAGCGAAGATAAACTTTCTCTGTTAAAGTTTCAAAGCTGTTCATCATAAAGAATGCAAACAGAATGGTTCGTGTGTTAATGTTGGTTTCGCGAACTGATTAAAGTAAGACGGTACATCAAAGGAGATTCCGAAGAAATGTATTCTTGTATTTTCGCTATTCGTTTGTTGCTCGCTCGCTCGGTCCGTACTCACTTTAAAGGTGTAATCTTGACTTTATAACGACTGAAATTTTTTCCGAGATGCATCTGCGTTACGTGTGCCCGAGTGCAGGATACGAGAAACTGATACGGGGATTGTATAATGGGCGCGTCTGTGCATACACGTCCCCGCGGTCAGCAATATGATATAGTTACGCCAACGTAAACCGTATACACTTGCATTATATTTCCATTGTGTAGCAAAACATGATTATTAAATACATGATTGTGTATCGAAAATATACACGCGTATATACATATGTCGAGACTGCTTCGAAGATCTCTTATCGTACATACACTTGTCTTTTCTCTTTATCTCTTTTCTCTTGTTTTGATATACAGCTACAGTGCCAGTAATTCTTGCATCGAGAAAAAAAAGGGGGAAAAACGCAGGAAAAAAAGAAATTGACGTTTCCATGCTCACAGGAGAGAAAGAGAGAGAGAAAAGGAAATAGACTCACCGCGGGAACTCGATTCTGGTGTATTTGGACGGAGTAAATGTTAGAGTTTCAAAGCAATCTGTTTTAATATAAAGCTGACGATGTATAAGGTAATCGACGATGTAGAATAGAATGCATTCATTATAATATACATATATAAATATATGCCCTATGTAACATTCGGTCAATATACATAAGATACGTTACATTGTGTGTAATGTTACAGTAAGGTAAGCATCCCACCTAAGGTATAAAAAGAAATGTAATAGTCTATGTTTTACATACACACACTCAGTTTATCGTAGAGTTACCTAGGACGTAAAAAAAAAGTAAAGGATAATTCGTAATATACCTAAATAATTATATGATACAGCTCGGTTTCGAATAACGTCTGAAGTCATTATATATAAACAGGAAGGAAAATTTTTTCGACGAATCGTGTAAACTGCCATGACTTAAAAAAAGAAAAAATGTATTTCACTGTCGCAGGACGATGTATTTCAATCTTTCGTGACGGAAATATATTGACAAATTATTATAAAAACGATGGAGAGTACATATGCCCGATGCCATGCGGGGAAGGGAAGAGGATACATGAATTAATTGGATCACGTCATGCCTGCGATATTCGAGATGTGCCCGTGCTTGTATAATATAATTATGACACACAAACGCACGCCGTGTGTGCGTGTGTGTGTCGAAACACTGCTGACGCTCGTTCGATCAGCGAGCTCCCGGGAGCAGACGTCGGAAGTGATTTTTATCGTGCGCTTCGCTAATATTATCTCTGTTGTTATTATATGTTTAGTCTGACTTTCGAAACACGAATTGTAAGTGCTAGCCGATGTACAGACCTATCACGCGTGCGTGCGTGTGCGTACCTCGTATCGTCTCTCGCGTGGTTTCTCTAAGAAAAAAAAAAAAAAAAATAAGAAAGCCTCATCTCACGGCATCTCATCTCTCGTCCGATCGAAATCGCGCGGATTTTCGTCCAATCTCTCGGCGCCGATGACGCGCGTGTTATCGGCGATATCATTATCGCCGAATGTAACGACATGTGCACCCGCGCCCGACGTACACGCATGTGCCGTGCCGTTTCTATTTTCGACTCGTTGCGAAAACAAGAGAATCGTCAAAAGGCGAGGCGTGTGCATGTGCGCGCGCGCGCGCCGCCGAGGAAGAAAACAAGCTTGTTCGAATAGAGGATAAGGCGTGCGCGAAGCGTTTGTGCGATAAACGAAGATGGGCCGATGCGGGATATCGTTGCGCGAGGACTTTGATCCGCGACGCGCCGCCGTATCTAAATTGCAACTTGGGAAATTCTAACGGCGACAAATAGCGACCTATAATCGGCGGCGCAATCTGTGAAACGGCGTTCTGCACGAAATGCAGCGAATCCCACGCCGTCCGCGCGCCGATCGCAACCATGCCCAGACTTCACGAACGATCCGAGGGACGCTGCGAGAACGTCTTCTCGGGCGTGCGAGATCTCCTTCGAATGCCGTCTAGATATCCTCCAAGTATTTCGGATCTTTGAGACCAGCGTTCAAGTATTTTCCGAGAGTCTCAAGTCTTTTCGAAGCGCCGTCGTTCAGACGTCCTTTAGGTGTCCTAAATTTTTTAGATATCGTTTAGTCCCGGTCTTTCGGACGTTTTAAAATTTTTCAGCGCCTTTTAGACACCTTTTAGACATTGTTTAGAAACTTAAATTTTGGAGGCGTTGTTTAGACACTTTGTAGACATTCTAAAATTTTGAAGTTAGTCATCTTTTATGACGTTGTCTAGACAATTTTTTGTGTCGTTTGGGTGACGAGACGCTGTTGTCTGATATTGTTATCGGGAATTTATTTAACGGTGGAAGTGGCGGAAATTATTTAACAATGCGTCGCGCAAGCTGGAAGAAAGAAGGCTAACGAGAGCTTTTTACAAGTGTAGTTTATTTTCCTAATTTATATAATTATATATATATATATAAATTCATATATAATTATAATATATATTATATATATAAATATTATATATACAATTCATATATAATTTTATATATATATGCTCTTATTTATTTCGTCGATCTGCAAAGAAACTGTGTCGAGCATTAGAGTAAAAGAAATATCTCGCGACTGCGCTAGGATTTATAATTCTTAAGAAACTCCAACGTGTCATTGAATTACACACAACAAAGTGCAATACGAAAGTACAAAGTCTGACCTCCTGTTCTCTCGAATTTTGTAAATCCCCCCCTCCCGCGAGAGGGAGAGAGAAGAAGAAGAAGAAGAAGAAACGAAGAGAAATCGATCGATCGCTCCTCTCTAATTAAGTGTTCTACGTCCTCGCGGTTGCAAGAATCGCGATGGCAATAATAAATTAGCAACGATGAGCGCCCGGCTCTCTTTTCGCGGCCCGTACGAGATCTTATCCGCCGTGATTGTATCTGGCACTGCGATAAATTTTTATCCCGATAATACAGTGGTAACTCCATTTTGTAAGAGCTCGGCCCGCTCGTTCTCGAAGTTTCGTCTTCACCGTGGATATGTAGTTGCGCTGTATTATTTAAAAAAAAAAAAAAAATAGGGACGATTTTGTACCGAATCGATTTTGTACCTATTTCACAGCCATGCATATTACACACTTTACAGACACACAGACACCCAATACATATGTACACGTGACACACGTACGAACGATCCCTCGTTAGAATCTCGTGATTTCTGTGCGCCTGAAGCATACGAGTTAGTATATATAGAAGCATTTCTACGGTCTCATATTAACCGGAGTTAACATTAATGGTACCTAAGTAGATCGATCCGCAAATCTAATAACTAAATATATTCGGCACAATTACGACATAACTGTACATATACGAATATTTTCCAGAAAGAGATGAAGAAAAAACCAAGTAATACCCGCAATTGTTAAGCGTAAGTCAGATGAGCCCTGTTATATAGGCAAGAACGAATATACCACCGTCGTTTATATTAATTGAATACAATAAAAGCAAGTTTCGAGCAAGATCTGCGTACGTCTCATCCTGTTGAACCGCAACTCTTTCCGCATTTCATTTTAGTTCAACGAAAACGATATTTGGATTTCTCTTGTGTATTATTTAATAAGACAGAATCCCCTTCCATTAAATAAGAAATTTAATTGGATGAAGATAATTATTAGGTAATTATTGTTTTCGATTTATTTTTTATTTCTTTTTACTTTTTTTTTATTTATTACATTATATTCTTTATTTATGCGTTGTCTTCAGAGAAATGCTACATATATTTGTCTTAAATTTGAATGTGAAGGATTTGTATTTGATTTTTACCCCAGAATTCTATCTATTCTATAAAACCTATAAAATCCTTATTTTTTTATTCGTATTATAATTATTTTATTTCGAATTACGCTTTAAAGTATCTATACTCGAAGATTTGTCTCTTTATTTATGCCAATTAAGGAAGAGGTTAGGCGAGAACTGAAACACGTGGCTCTCGATGCCGTCCAAAAATCGTCAAAGTTATCGGGAAAGCAGAAACGACTAGGAGGTTGCGAGAGGTGGCACGATTCAAATCTCCCGCCATCTAGGGCGTCATAACTCGGAAGAGGTGAAATGAGCCGCGAATTCGAATTTTGAGATTATTTATGTTGGAGAACGTGGGGCGCGAAACTTGAATTGGATTTTGATCCTGCCACCTCTCATAACCTCCTCGCGGGACATGTTCCCCTGATAACTCCAGTGATTTTTCGAAGCGCGAGAGACACGTGTTTCAACTTCCCTTGCTTAACCTAACCTCCTTGTCTTATTGTTAGAAAAAAACGAAAGAAAGAAAGAGATGAAATAAGATGAATTTATATAATTTAAATAATTACAGGTATTTTGAAGCGCAGTTAAAAATGAAACGACATAATTGTGATGTATCTATCTTTTTGCATGTCTATCATTTTTTGACTCTTCGATTAAAAATGTAATCAATAAAGACAATGTCTGCCATAAATTTTTTTGACAGAAAGGCTGTGGACGCAGAATTGAAATATTGGTAGAGATCTATCACAGCAAATTGTGACGGCGGATTAACAATGAAAATCGGATTTAACGGATTAACGACCAGAAAGGTGCGTTTGACAAATGCTATCATATTTGCAAATTTCTAGCTGGTTCACAAGCTTAAAAAAAAGATGCCACTTTCTATTCGAATTTCTCTATCTGCTGTTCGCTTACTGGACTGAAGTGTTTGTATTTTTTCTAAGAAGGCATCTACAATTAGATAGCAAAAGGAAAATAAAAATAAAGGAAAGCTTATCGTCGTTTTTGAAGGGTATAAAGATAAGATTCTTTCTATAAATAAATGATTTCCTTCTTAATATCTTGTTATCAATTTATTTTTATTTTTATCTCCAACAATTATTGTGTATATTGTAAGTATTAATTATTATTGTACGCATCTGCTTTTATATATACTAATGAGAATATGCATCATATTTTTAGTATCCGCAACATCTTCGTTTATCCGATGCAAACCTTCTCAGAAGCACAGCATCGCTCTCATCCGAATCATGAAAATTTAACGGGAACGCTCTCATATCATCATCCTGTAGCGCTCTCTACCTGCCGTGTCCAGGATTAATCGCGGCCACAGAATCCTGGGCCCCCGAGGACCCGTGAGAACTCGACGGTGAACGGAAGGGAACGCGGAGAATGCGTCCGCTCGCCGTTGCGGGAGGTGTTTCTCGGTTCCATCGTGGTCGCGCAGCGATCAGATTTCGGTTTCAGTCCGAGACATTCTCTCTCTTCAATACCAAGTTCTTTCGCGTGAATCTCTTA